>JAEMWC010000854.1:27500-115000 GCA_016490735.1 Pachyseris speciosa
TTTTAGTCAATTAAAGTTTACACTCTATATTATTACGCGAAGTTTAGATACAACGATGCGAGCATCGAGAAAATAATCATGATCACTCAAAATATAACCTGTAAAGCCTTCTTACCTTTATTCAATAGCCGCCTTGTGCCTTCTAGCCGTTTTGAACGCCATTTCGTCGATTTTGTTTCCTACGAGTCCTGTACATTACAAAATAACTGAAGGCAGGGGGCTCCGAACCAACCCTCACCACGCGAAGGCCAATAAATTCCAAACAAATCGACCTATCTCCCTCAAATTGCCACCAGAGAGACCGAAGATTATATGGGCGTTTTCCATTTACCAAGAAATTCCGGAAATTCCGGTTGGGATGTAAATGGAACACATGTTTTTGGTTCGTTCCAATGGAAAATTTCCGAAATAAACGGAACTTCTGAAAAGGTAGTCCTGTTTTCCCGTTGGAAACTTTCCGATGGAAAATGCGTGTTCCATTTACGAGTCTCACAAGTTTTCACCAGTTCCAGGTCTTTCACGGCCACATCTTTGGTAAGATGGCGGCTCCTTCTTCGGTCACCTCGAATAGTTTTATACGAATGCCCCGTGTGTCATGGACTAGCACCCGATCTCCATACGTTAATGAATCACAATTGCGTGATGTATACCAATGGTAAGCAGAATTTATTGAAGAAAACATTAAATTTTGCCCGAGGGTTCTTTGACTAAGCTTATTCCGATTGTTTCCCGCGTAATACTTTGCATCTGAAATGAAACAATGTCTTTCGTTATTTTCCTTTCACAGTAGGCGTGAAAGTCCGGCTTTGTCATACAACCAATAAGAGTATCGCTGAGGAATCTTCCAGTGGCTTCATTTCCCTGCACTAAACTTCAAGGGTCCGCCTCGAGTCGCCCTGAAGTGGCTTGTAAATATTCATCGATGAAATATTGTGGCAATATCTTTTTGAAAAACCCTTCGTTTCGGCGAGATCGCGCCTTATATAAGCTGCAACCGTTGCGAGGATAGGAGTGTCATCATCGTCTTCTCAATTTAAAAGACCTTCTTACATAGACAACTCTACAGTTTCGTTTAAGACATCGTTGTTGCCATTTGGAAGTTTAGCGGAAAGTGTGGAGCCTGGGAATGAATGGAACGTTTGTCAAATGGAACACGTTCTTCACCGATGGTCATTTCCCATCGAAATTTCCGGAATTTTTTGGTAAATGGAAAACGCCCTATGCCTACCCGTCCGATTCACGCCAGTTTCCAAATTCGGTTGCATGCGCTGTAGAAGCGTTCCGTTGTTTGCCCGGTAACCCAACGGGCGTACTACGCGTTCAAAAACTGAGAGATCAATCAGACTGCCGGAACTTTAGCCTACGAGGCAAAGCCACAAAATTTTTAAAGTGTCGAGAATATGGCATTTCATACTATGCCCAAGCTCGCAAAAATGGTCAGCCACGAAGCTACCTTTCTTTTCATAATCGCTTGACAATTCTCAACAAAAATCCTCTGGCCGAGAGGGGCACGGGCCTCTCGACGGACACCACGACAAAAAAAACTACAAAAAAAAAAACCCACGAAATTCTGCGAGAATTAGAAGCGGCCTTATTGACCATCCGAGCCGGATTAATGCAGAGGATAAGTTCAAGTTGATCGTAATTCAATTTTTGTCAGCTTTCAGTTGGTATGACAGTCAATTCGTCACTCTGAATGATAAACAATGTAAAATTCGATTTTACATTGTGAGGAGGTTTTGGTGGCCTAGTGGGTTAATGCGCTCATATCGTACTATTATGGTAGCTTATGGTCGGTGGTTCAAGCCTCAACGGCGTGTAGTTTTTTTTTCTTTGATCTCTCTTTTTTTTTTTTCTATTCCTTTTCACTTGTTTTTCTTTTTTCTTTTGTCAACGCTTAAGCTGTAAACCTATTTTGCAATTTAACACGGAAAAGTAGTGAAGCGATACAATGGATATTCGCTACGCGAGAAACCAAGGCCAGCTGAAGCTTCACAAAACACTGGCACTTCGATTTGTTTGACAATTTCAAAGAAAACGAACAATTTGGTATAAATCTGAGTCTTCGATCCGTTGACCAGTTTCTCGACGATAACCGAAAAGTGCTGTATTTCACTTCCGGTATTGTACCATCACTAGTACTTCCGGTATTGCACCATCACTAACTCGGTCAATATTTCGGGTCAAAAGGAACGCGCAAATAAATTCATTTCCTATAATTCTGACTAAACATTTCTTTTTGAAAGGATTTCGCCATTTCCGACTCTGACCCCTGTATTTTATGGCCACCAAAATCTACAAGTTCAGTTTAAAAACATTTACGGTCTTCCGAATAGCTTTAGTTAAGTCATCGGTGTCGTGAAATACTGCTCAAAATAAACGCTTTCGAATAAATTCCTTTCCTACTGGATGTACATTGGAGTAATTCAATTATGACAAAACATTTCTTTCCTCTGTAACCCTTGAGCATTGAACGGCTTTTAAAGAGACGATGCGTGACCGACGTAATGACTTTATTTACTACAAAATTCAACAGGAACCGCAAGAGATGTCTCATTAGCGCAATCGGAGAAGGGACCGAGGTTGGGATTTGAAGGTCGCGAGTTCAACTCCGGGTGCCGCTATTAGAAAACTTATTTCTTTACTTTATGTAAATGTTTCTTCCTCTGGCCGAGAGGGGCACGGGCCTCTCGACGGACACCACGACGAAAAATAACCACAACAAAAAAAACAAGAAATTCTGCGAGAATTAGAAGCGGCCTTTTTGACTATCGAGCCGGATTAATGCATAGAATGAGTTCAAGTTGATCGTAGTTAAATTTTTGTCACCTTTCAGTTGGCATGACAGTCAATTCGTCACTCCGAATGAATAAGGATTTAAAATTCAACCACGCTGTTAAAGGAGGTTTTGGTAGCCTAGTGGGTTGGTGCGTTCTTTTCACATTGTAATGAACAGCACAGGGTCGGTGGTTCAAGCCTCAACAAAGTGAGGTTCATTTTTCTTGATCTCTCTTTTTTTTCTATTCCTTTTCACTTGTTTTCCTTTTTTCTTTTGTCAACGCTTAAGCTGTAAACCTTTTTGCAATTTAACACGGAAAAGTACTCAACTGATTCTATGGATATTCGCTACGCGAGAAACCAAGGCCAGCTGAAGCTTGACAAAACACTGGCACTTCCATTTGTTTGACAATTTCAAAGAAAGCGAACAATTTGGTATAAATCTGAGTCCTCGCAATACACGCAATATCGGGAAAGCAAGCGTTATGCTACTCTGGGTGCCTTTTAGTCAATTAAAAGTTTATACTCTTTACATTATTACGCGAAGTTTAGATACAACGACGCGAGCATCGAGAAAATGATTATAATCACGCAAAATAAAACCTGTACACCCTTCTTACCTTTATTCCATACCCAATCATCTGTTGTTCTGAAATACTGCTCAAAACAAACGCTCTCAAATAAATATCCTTCGTTATGGGATGTACACTGGAGTAATTCAATTCTGAGAAAACATTTCTTTTCTCTGTAACCGCTGGGCATTGAAACGGATTTTAAAGAGACGATGCGTGACCGACCTAGTGACTTTATTTACTACAAAATTCCTCGGTCGCCGCAACAGATGTCTCGTTAGCGCAGTTGGATAAGGGGCCGAGTTAAGAATTTGATGGTCGCGAGTTCTAATACCGGATCCGGTATAATTAAATTATTTCTTTACTTATGTCATTGTTTCTTCCTCTGGCCGAGAGGGGCACGGGCCTCTCGACGGACACCACGACAAAAAAAAACTACAAAAAAAAAAAACAACAAGAAATTCTGCGAGAATTAGAAGCGGCCTTTTTGACCATCCGAGCCGGATTAATGCACAGGATAAGTTCAAGTTGATCGTAATTCAATTTTTGTCACCTTTCAGTTGGCATGACAGTCAATTCGTCATTCTGAATGATAAAGAATTTAAAATTCGAATCTGCGTTAAGAGAAGGTTTTAGTGGCCTAGTGGGATAATGTGCTCGTTGCATACTGTCATGGTAGCGTAGGGTGGGTGGTTGAAGTCTCAACAGAGTGAAAAAAATTTTTTTTATCTCTTTTTTTTTTCCATTCCTTTTCACTTGTTTTTCTTTTTCTTTTGTCAACGCTTAAGCTGTAAACCTATTTTGCAATTTAACACGGTAAAGTAGTGAAGCGATTCTATGGATATTCGCTACGCGCGAAACCAAGGCCAGCTGAAGCTTCACAAAACACTGGCACTTCGATTTGTTTGACAATTTCAAAGAAAGCGAACAATTTGCTATAAATCTGAGTCTTCGATCCGTTGACCGGTTTCTCGACGATAACTGATAACTCAATACCACTAAGGTATGTTCAAACAACGCCACGCAAAAGAGCTGTGTTGGTTGATTTCACTTCCGGTATTGCACCATCACTAACTCGGTCAATATTTGTTTATCTTCAAAAACCGGGTCACGAACAATCTCGTTACATGTAAAGTAAATTCAGTGAAAGTTATGGACTTTCCTTAAGATTTCATAGGCCTTATAAATTATTTTAAACGTTGTTACAATTTATCATTCCGGAAAAGAAACACAAATGCCCAAAAAAGATTTTTTTTAAAACAAATGAATTGTGAAACGAAAATAACCATAGCAGGACACAGTTTCAAAACTATAATATCTGTCCAATCAGAAGTGCCCGTTCCCACGAGTGAAACAGACAAGAAACACAACTTTTAATACACGCAATATCGGGAAAGCAAGCGTTATGCTACTCTGGGTGCCTTTTAGTCAATTAAAAGTTTAAACTCTTTACATTATTACGCAAAGTTTAGATACAACGACGCGAGCATCGAGAAAATAATTATAATCACGCAAAATAAAACCTGTACACCCTTCTGACCTTTATTCCATACCCAATCATCTGTTGTTCTGAAATACTGCTCAAAACAAACGCTTTCAAATAAATATCCTTTGTTATGGGATGTACACTGGGGTAATTCAATTCTGAGAAAACATTTCTTTTCTCTGTAACCGTTGGGCATTGAAACGGATTTTAAAGAGACGATGCGTGACCGACCTAATGACTTTATTTACTACAAAATTCCTTACTCGCCGCAACAGATGTCTCATTAGCGCAATCGGATAAGGGGCCGAGGTAAGAATTTGATGGTCCCGAGTTCTAAAACCGGATCCGGCATAATTAAATTATTTCTTTACTTATATCATTGTTTCTTCCTCTGGCCGAGAGGGGCACGGGCCTCTCGACGGACACCACGACAAAAAAAACTACAAAAAAAAAAAAAACAAGAAATTCTGCGAGAATTAGAAGCGGCCTTTTTGACCATCCGAGCCGGATTAATGCACTTTGTCACCTTTCAGTTGGCATGACAGTCAATTCGTCACTCTGAATGATAAAGAATTTAAAATTCGGTTATGCGTTAGAGAAGGTTTTGGTGGCCTGGTGGGTAAGTGCGCTCTGTTCGTACTGTACTGACAGCCTAGGGTCGGTGGTTCAAGCCTCAACGGAGTGAAGTTTTTTTTTTCTTTGATCTCTTTTTTTTTTTTCTATTCCTTTTCACTTGTTTTTCTTTTTTCTTTTGTCAACGCTTAAGCTGTAAACCTATTTTGTAATTTAATAATAATAATAATAATAATATATCACATTTATATTGCGCATTTTCTATGCAATATTCAAATGCGCATTACAACACTGACCGGGGGACTTTGCCAGACTGCTTATAACGCAGTTTACAATTGATGAAGATGAGTTATGAGTGCCCCCGTAATGTAAATATCAAATTAAGACAGACACTAGGGATGGTCACTGCCAGAGTTTTGTTGCGTCCCTAGTGGTTCTTTTACGTCCCACAGAATCAGAGAATTATGAAGAGTTGTGAGACGGGGCCTACGGTTTATCGTCCTTATCCGAGAAGACTAGAAAGTCTAACCGTTTGTAGATGTCATTACAAAGGCAGCACTTTCTCCTCAATTATTTAAAGACCCTGAGTGTTGGTCCGGCCGGGGTTCGAACCCACGACCTCCCGCACGGTAGTCCGGTGCTCTACCACTGAGCTAACCGGTCGGCGGTCTAACACGGAGATTTAACACGGAAAAGTAGTGAACCGATACTATGGATATTCGCTACGCGACAAACCAAGGCCAGCTGAAGCTTGACAAAACACTGGCACTTCGATTTGTTTGACAATTTCAAAGAAAGCGAACAATTTGGTATAAATCTGAGTCTTCGATACGTTGACCAGCTTCTCGACGATAACCGATATCTCAATACTACCAAGGTATGTTCAAACAAGTCATCGGTGTTGTGAAATACTGCTCAAAATAAACGCTTTCGAATAAATTCCTTTCCTACTGGATGTACATCGGAGTAATTTAATTCTGACAAAACATTTCTTTCCTCTGTAACCCTTGAGCATTGAAAGGCTTTTAAAGAGACGATGCGTGACCGACGTAATGACTTTATTTACTACAAAATTATCTAGTGATCGCAAGAGATGTCTCATCAGCGCAATCGGATAGCGCAATCGGATAAGGGATTTGAAGGTCACGACTTCAACTCCGGGCGCCGTTATTAGAAAACTTATTTCTTTACTTTATGTAAATGTTTCTTCCTCTGGCTGAGAGGGGCACGGAACGCTCAAATAAATTCATTTCCTATAATTCTGACTAAACATTTCTTTTTGAAAGGATTTCGCCACTTTCGACTCTGACCCCTGTATTTTATGGCCACCAAAATCTACAAGTTCAGTTTAAAAACATTTACGGTCTTCCGAATAGCTTTAGTTAAGTCATCAGTGTTGTGAAATACTGCTCAAAATAAACGCTTTCAAATAAATTCCTTCCCTACTGGATGTAGATTGGAGTAATTCAATTCTGACAAAACATTTCTTTCCTCTGTAACCCTTGAGCATTGAAAGGCTTTTAAAGAGACGATGCGTGACCGACGTAATGACTTTATTTACTACAAAATTCTCTAGTAACCGCAAGAAGTGTCTCCTTACCGCAATCGGATAAGGGACCGAGATTGGGATCTTAAGGTCGCGAGTTCAAGTCGCGGCGCCGCTATTAGAAAATTAAGTGCTTTACTTATGTCATTGTTTCTTCCTCTGGCCGAGAGGGGCACGGGCCTCTCGGCGGACACCACGACAAAAAAAACTAAAAACAATAGAAGCGGCCTTTTTGACCATCCGAGCCGGATTAACGCACAGGATAAGTTCAAGTTGCTCGTAATTCAATTTTTGTCACCTTTCAGTTGGCATGACAGTCAATTCATCATTCTGAATGATAAAGAATTTAAAATTCGATTTAGCATTTCGACAAGGTTTTGATGGCCTAGTGGGGTAATGTACTCTTTTCGTACTGTAATGGCAGCTTAGGGTCGGTGGTTCAAACCTCTATTGAGGGAAGTTTTTTTTTCTTTTATCTCTTTTTTTTTCCATTCCTTTTCACTTGTTTTTCTTTTTTCTTTTGTCATCACTTAAGCTGTAAACCTATTTTGCAATTTAACACGGAAAAGTAGTGAAGCGATTCTATGGATATTCGCTACGCGCGAAACCAAGGCCAGCTGAAGCTTCACAAAACACTGGCACTTCGATTTGTTCGACAATTTCAAAGAAAGCGAACAATTTGGTATAAATCTGAGTCTTCGATCCATTGATCGGTTTCTCGACGATAACTGATATCTCAATACCGCTAAGGTATGTTCAAACAACGCCACGCAAAAGAGCTGTGTTGGTTGATTTCACTTCCGATATTGCACCAGCACTAGTACTTCCGGTATTGCACCATCACTAACTCGGTTAATATTTGTTTATCTTCAAAACCGGGTCACGAACAATCTCGTTACATGTAAAGTAAATTCAGTGAAAGTTATGGACTTTCTTTAAGATTTCATAGGCCTTATAAATTATTTTAAACGTTGTTACAATTTATCATTCCGGAAAAGGAACACAAATGCCCAAAAAAGATTTTGTTTAAAACAAATGAATTGTGAAACGAAAATAACCATAGACAGGACACAGTTTCAAAACTATAATATCTGTCCAATAAGAAGTGCCCGTTCCCACGAGTGAAACAGACAAGAAACATTACACGCAATATCGGGAAAGCAAGCGTTATGCTACTCTGGGTGCCTTTTAGTCAATTAAAAGTTTATACTCTTTACATTATTACGCGAAGTTTAGATACAACGACGCGAGCATCGAGAAAATAATTATAATCACGGAAAATAAAACCTGTACAGCCCTCTTACCTTTATTCCATACCCAATCATCGTTGTTCTGAAATACTGCTCAAAACAAACGCCCTCAAATAAATATCCTTCGTTATGGGATGTACACTGGAGTAATTCAGTTTCTGAGAAAACATTTCTTTTCTCTGTAACCGTTGGGCATTGAAACGGATTTTAAAGAGACGATGCGTGACCGACCTAATGACTTTATTTACTACAAAATTCCTTAGCCACCGCAACAGATGTCTCATTAGCGCAGTCGGATAAGGGGCCGAGTTGGGAATTTGAACGTTGCGAGTTTAAATACCGAAACTGGTATTATTAAATTATTTCTTTACTTATGTCATTGTTTCTTCCTCTGGCCGAGAGGGGCACGGGCCTCTCGACGGACACCACGACAAAAAAAACTACAAAAAAAAAAAAAAAAAAAAAAAAAAAAAAGGGTATTACTAGAAGCGGCTCGTCGCTAAGCGACGGCCGCTTAAAAAAAGGGTATTACTAGAAGCGGCTCGTCGCTAAGCGACGGCCGCTTAACAAGAAATTCTCCGAGAATTAGAAGCGGCCTTTTTGACCATTCGAGGCGGATTAATGCACAGGATGCGGTTGAAGTCGATCGTACATTAATTCATTTTTTGTTGAGGGCGCCTTTCAGTTAGCGTGACAGACGATTCAGACAGACTCCAACACTTGTGACAGCTTATCAAACTGTGTCAAAACACCAAATGACTAATCCTCGGATTTGTTTCACACAAACCCCTAAATAAAATTTTTTGTTCAAGAATACGGAATTCGAATACTGCATGGTTTGAACTTTCCACAGGTAGGAAAATTATTATATCAAAAGATTTTGTTTAAAACAACGGCATTGTGATTCGAAACTATAAATATCTGTCCAATCAGAAGTGCCCGTTCCCACGAGTGAAACAGGCAAAACATAACTTGCACGCAATATCGGGAAAGCAAGCGTAATGCTCCTCTCGGTGAATTTTAGTCAATTAAAGTTTATACTCTTTGCATTATTACGCGAAGTTTAGATTCAACGACGCGATCATCGAGAAATTAATTATAATCACTCAAAATATAACCTGTACAGCCTTGTTACCCTTATTCCATAGCCTCCTTGCTGAAGTTTAGCCGTCATTTTTAACTCCATTTCGTTGAATTTTTTGCTACGAGTACTTTACATTATAAAATAATTGATGGCAGGGAAGCTCTGAACGAAACCTCACCACGCGAAGGCCAGAAATCATTTTGTTTGTCAACCTGTAATAAATTGCCTTTTAGTCAATTAAAGTTTACACTCTATACGCGAAGTTTAGATACAACGATGCGAGCATCGAGAAAATAATCATGATCACTCAAAATATAACCTGTAAAGCCTTCCTACCTTTATTCAATAGCCGCCTTGTGCTTTCTAGCCGTTTTGAACGCCATTTCGTCGATTTTGTTTCCTACGAGTACTGTACATTACAAAATAACTGAAGGCAGGGGGGCTCCGAACCAACCCTCACCACGCGAAGGCCAATAAATCCAAACAAATCGACCTATCTCCCTCAAATTGCCACCAGAGAGACCGAAGATTATTTGCCTACCCGTCCGATGCGCGCCAGTTTCCAAATTCGGTTGCATGCGCTGTAGAAGCGTTCCGTTGTTTGCCCGGTAACCCAACGGGCGTACTACGCGTTCAAAAACTGAGAGATCAATCTGACTGCTGGAACTTTAGCCTACGAGGCAAAGCCACAAAATTTTTAAAGTGTCGAGAATATCTCATTTCATTCTATGCCCAAGCTCGCAAAAATGGTCAGCCAAGAAGCTACCTTTCTTTTCATAATCGCTTGACAATTCTCAACGAAAATCCTCTGGCCGAGAGGGGCACGGGCCTCTCGACGGACACCACGACAAAAAAAACTACAAAAAAAAAAAAAAAAAACAAGAAATTCTGCGAGAATTAGAAGCGGCCTTTTTGACCATCCGAGCCATATTAATGCACAGGATAAGTTCAAGTTGATCGTAATTCAATTTTGGTATGACAGTCAATTCCTCACTCCGAATGATAACGAAGTTAAAATTCGATCGAGCATTCAGAGAAGGTTTTGGTAGCCTAGTGGGTTAGTGCGCTCCTTCCCAACTGTAATCACAGCTTAGGGTCGGTGGTTCAAGTCTCAACATAGTGAAGGTTTTTTTTCTTTGATCTCTTTTTTTTTTCTATTCCTTTTCACTTGTTTTTTCTTTTTTCTGTTGTCAACGCTTAAGCTGTAAACCTATTTTGCAATTTAACACGGAAAAGTACTGAATCGATTCTATGGATATTCGCTACGCGAGAAACCAAGGCAAGCCGAAGTTTGACAAAACATTGCCTCTTCGATTTGCTTGACTTCGAAGAAAGCGAAGAATTTAGTATAAATCTGCGTCTTTGATACGTTGACCTGTTTCTCGACGATAACCAATATCTCCAATACTACTAAGCTATGTTCAAACAACGCCACGCAAAAGAGCTGTGTTGGTTGATTTCACTTCCGGTATATCACCATCACTAGTACTTCCGGTATTGCACCATCACTAACTCGGTCAATATTTGTCAATCTCGTTACATGTAAAGTAAATTCAGTGAAAGTTATGGACTTTCTTTAAGATTTCATAGGCCTTATAAATTATTTTAAACGTTGTTACAATTTATCATTCCGGAAAAGAAACGCAAATGCCCAAAGATTTTGTTTAAAACAAATGGATTGTGAAACGAAAATAACCATAGACAGGACACAATTTCAAAACTATAATATCTGTCCAATCAGAAGTGCCCGTTCCCACCAGTGAAACAGGCAAAACATAATTAACTTGCACGCAATATCGGGAAAGCAAGCGTAATGCTCCTCTCGGTGAATTTTAGTCAATTAAAGTTTATACTCTTTGCATTATTACGCGAAGTTTAGATTCAACGACGCGAGCATCGAGAAATTAATTATAATCACTCAAAATATAACCTGTACAGCCTTGTGACCCTTATTCCATAGCCTCCTTGCTGTAGTTTAGCCGTCATTTTTAACTCCATTTCGTTGAATTTTTTCCTACGAGTACTTTACATTATAAAATAACTGAAGGCAGTGAAGCTCTGAACGAAACCTCACCACGTGAAGGCCAGAAATCTTTTTGTTTGTCTACCTGTAATAAATTGCCTTTTAGTCAATTAAAGTTTACACTCTATATTATTACGCGAAGTTGAGATACAACGATGCGAGCATCGAGAAAATAATCATGATCACTCAAAATATAACCTGTAAAGCCTTCTTACCTTCATTCAATAGCCGCCTTGTGCCTTCTAGCCGTTTTGAACGCCATTTCGTCGATTTTGTTTCCTACGAGTACTGTACATTACAAAATAACTGAAGGCAGGGGGGCTCCGAACCAACCCTCACCACGCGAAAAACAATAAATTCCAACCAAATCCACTTATCTCCCTCAAATTGCCACCAGAGAGACCGAAGATTATATGCCTATCCGTCCGATGCGCGCCAGTTTCCAAATTCGGTTGCATGCGCTGTAGAAGAGTTCCGTTGTTTGCCCGGTAACCCAACGGGCATACTACGCGTTCAAAAAACTGAGAGATTAATCAGACTGCCGAAACTTTAGCCTACGAGGCAAAGCCACAAAATTTTTGAAGTGTCGAGAATATGGCATTTCATACTATGCCCAAGCTGGCAAAAATGGTCAGCCACGAAGCTACCTTTCTTTTCATAATCGCGTGACAATTCTCAACGAAAATCCTCTGGCCGAGAGGGGCACGGGCCTCTCGACGGACACCACGACAAAAAAAACTACAAAAAAAAAAAAAAAAAAAAAAAAAAGGTATTACTAGAAGCGGCTCGTCGCTAAGCGACGGCCGCTTAAAAAAAAGGTATTACTAGAAGCGGCTCGTCGCTAAGCGACGGCCGCTTAACAAGAAATTCATCAAGAATTTGAAAGCGGCCTTTTTGACCTTCCGTTCCGGATTAATGCACAGGATGTAGTTGAAGTGAAATGTACAGTAATACAATTTTTGTTGAAGGCGCCTTTTAGTTAGCGTGACAGACAATTCAGACAGAGTCGAACATGAAAGCTTCTAATTCTCAGATTCGTGGCCAGACTACTACTTGGTGAACACTTGTTTATCATCAAGAAACTCGTTTCCTATAATAAGATGTACCTTGGAGGAATTTGACTCAGACTTAACATTTCTTTTAAAAAAGGCTTTCGCGATTCCTGACTGACCCCAAAATAAATATTTTTGTTCAAGAATACGAAATTCGAATACTGCATGGTTGAGCTTTCCATAGGTAGGAAAATTATTATCAAGCGATAAATAGAAGGCGACTTATCACGCAATTTATCACGCGTTCCGCAATATTCAATGTCTTTTCTGGCATAAACGTAACTTCAAAACTAAACTCAAATTTTAGTTTTCCATTTTCTGTTAGAATAAAAAACGTTCTAATATTTGTAAACTACATTGTTTCTTGTTTCTTTTGGTGTAAAACTAATACAGAGGGAAAGTTTTTCAAAAGATTGCATACCTTTCTACCGGAAGCGACTTAAGGCAGTTTAGTACGCAAGAATAACAGGGAAACGGAAACGGAATGCAATGAACACTAAATGGAAGCACATGTATTACAAATACGAAGTTTCGACCACTTGAGTTGTCAAGGCCGATTAAATTATGTTTATATCACGAGCAATCTCGTTACATGTAAAGTAAATTCAGCGAAAGTTATGGACTTTCTTTAAAATTTCATAGGCCTTATAAATGATTTTAAACGTTGTTACAATTTATCATTCCGGAAAAGAAACACAAATGCCAAGAGATCATTGTGAAACGAAAATAACCATAGGCAGGACACAGTTTCAAAACTATAAATATCTGTCCAATCAGAAGTGCCTGTTCCCACGAGTGAAACAGACAAGAAACCTAACTTGCACGCAATATCGGGAAAGCAAGTGTAAAGCTACTCTGGGTGCCTTTTAGTCAATTAAAGTTTAAATACTCTTTACATTATTATGCGAAGTTTAGATACAACAACGCGAGCATCGAGAAAATAATTATAATCACTCAAAATATAACCTGTACACCCTTCTTACCTTTATTCCATACTCAATCATCGGTGTTCTGAAATACTGCTCAAGACAAACGCTCTCAAATAAATATCCTTTGTTATGGGAAGTACATTGGAGTAATTCAATTCTGACAAAACATTTCTTTTCTCTGTAACCCTTGGGCATTGAAACGGATTTTAAAGAGACGATGCGTGACCGACCTAATGACTTTATTTACTATAAAAGTTGCGAGTTCAAGTCCCGGCGCCGCTATTATAAATTAATTCCTTCACTTATGTCATTGTTTCTTCCTCTGGCCGAGAGGGGCACGGGCCTCACGGCGGACACCACGACAAAAAAAAACTAAAAAAAAAAAAAACCCGGGTAATTTAAGAAGCGGCTCGTCGCTAAGCGACGGCCGCTTAAAAAAAAAGGGTATTACTAGAAGCGGCTCGTCGCTAAGCGACGGCCGCTTAAAAAAACAAACAAACAAGAAATTCTGCGAGAATTAGAAGCGGCCTTTTTGACCATCCGAGCCGGATGAATGCACAGGATAAGTTCAAGTTGATCGTAATTCAATTTTTGTCATCTTTCAGTTGGCATGACAGTCAATTTCTCACTCCGAATGATAAAGCATTTAAAATTCGACTAAGCGTTTAAAGAAGGTTTTGGTAGCCTAGTGGGTTAGTGCTTTCTTTTCGCACTGTAATGACAGCTTAGGGTCGGTGGTTCAAACCTAATGCAAAGTGAAGTTTTCTTTTCTTTGATCTCTTTTTTTTTTTGCTATTCCTTTTCACTTGTTTTTCTTTTTTCTTTTGTCAACGCTTAAGCTGTAAACCTATTTTGCAATTTAACACGGAAAAGTACTCAACCGATTCTATGGATATTCGCTACGAGAGAAACCAAGGCCAGCTGAAGCTTCACAAAACACTGGCACTTCCATTTGTTTGACAATTTCAAAGAAAGCGAACAATTTGGTATAAATCTGAGTCCTCGCAATACACGCAATATCGGGAAAGCAAGCGTTATGCTACTCTGGGTGCCTTTTAGTCAATTAAAAGTTTATACTCTTTACATTATTACGCGAAGTTTAGATACAACGACGCGAGCATCGAGAAAATAATTATAATCACGCAAAATAAAACCTGTACACCCTTCTTACCTTTATTCCATACCCAATCATCGTTGTTCTGAAATACTGCTCAAAACAAACGCTCTCAAATAAATATCCTTCGTTATGGGATGTACATTGGAGTAATTCAATTCTGAGAAAACATTTCTTTTCTCTGTAACCGCTGGGCATTGAAACGGATTTTAAAGAGACGATGCCTTTATTCACTACAAAATTCCCTAGTCACCGCAAGAGATGTCTCATTAGCGCAGTCGGATAAGGGGCCGAGTTAGGAATTTGAAGGTCGCGAGTTCAAATACCGGAACCGCTGTTAATAAATTATTTCTTTACTTATATCATTCTTTCTTCCTCTGGCCGAGAGGGGCACGGGCCCCTCGACGGACACCACGACAAAAAAAAAAAGGGTATTACTAGAAGCGGCTCGTCGCTAAGCGACGGCCGCTTAACAATGATATTATATTTTGGTTGAGAATTGTCAAGCTATTATGAAAAGAAAGATAGCTTTTGCGAGCTTTGGCATAGTATGAAATGCCATATTCTGGACACTTTAAAATTTTGTGGCTTTGCCTCGTAGGCTAAAGTTCCGGCAGTCTGATTGATCTCTCAGAGTTTTGAATCGCGTAGTACGGCCGTTGGGTTACCGGGCAAATAACGGAACGCTTCTAGAGCGCATGCAACCGAATTTGGAAACCGGCGCGCATCGGACAGGTAGGCATATGATCTTCGGTCTCTCTGGTGGCAATTTGAGGGAGATAGGTCGATTTGTTTGGAATTTATTGGCGTTCGCGTGGTGAGGGTTGGTTCGGAGCCGCCCTGCCTTCAGTTATTTTATAATGTACAGTACTCGTAGGAAACAAAATCGACGAAATGGCGTTCAAAACGGGTAGAAGGCACTGTGTAAACCATATACACGTAGGACAACTTCGTTGAGATAATTCTAGACTGTATTCAGAGTTAAGATCGAGAGTAAGACTTCACATTTGTCACAAGACGACATTCTCAGAAAACTGCTCGAGTTCAATGTTCAGTTCGTGGGGGGTATAACGTGAGAACTCACGTGATAGTCGGACCCAGTTTTCGACACACTCCCCCGTTGATTGATATCATCAATCAAAGTTCAAAGTTTAAGAAAATCTCACACAAGAGGCTAATCGCAAAAAAAAATACAGTTGACTTCCGAAATCTAATTAGAGTTAACTACTACAACTGGGACATCCTCATCCCTCACGACTCTAATAGGAACAACGTTTGCTCTCTGAGGCTCAGGGTTGGCAGGTTCGGTGTCCAGCTTCACTTCCAAGGGGTAGAACCTCTGCACGGGGCGTCTCCATTCTGAAGTAGGCGAATTTCCGGACTTTACTCTCACTACTGCACTTCGCACTTCACCATCTCGACCAGGAAGAGAACGCTGAACCCTTCCAAGGCGCCAGAGCTGTCTTGGAATCTTGTTCTCATGTATGCACACTACATCTCCCACTTGAACCTTACGCAGCGAGTTTACTCTTTTAGAACAGTGATGTTGTTCTCTTAGTTGTGTCAGATACTCCGATCGCCATCGGTTCCAGAAATGATCCAGGATGCGCTGTAAGTACCTTGCTCTCTTTGTGAGCGTTTCCTTCGTTTGTGCAACTTCGTTGGGAGAGCTCTTAGATGGAATTGACAGAATTCTACGGCCAATCACTAGATGAGAAGGCGTCAGTGGCTCATCGATTTCATCGTAGACGTAAGTCAGTGGACGCGAATTCAAGACTGCTTCAACTTCTACTAGGGCAGTAGACAGTTCGTCATAGTTCAATCGAGCATTGCGTAGACACTTCTTCAAACTTAACTTGACAGATTTTACCAGCCGTTCAAAAAAACCACCCCACCAAGGGGCTACTTCGACATTAAACCTCCATTTTGTGCCATCACGCTGACAATAGGCCTGCACCCTCGAGTCCTTAAATGTCTTTCCATTGTCACTGACAATCAAGGTTGGGGTTCCGCGTCTTCCCTTAAATCGAGTAAGGGCTCTGATAAAACTTTCTGCATTTAGACTTGGCACAAGTTCTAGGTGAACAGCTCGGCTCGTAGCGCATGTGAACAAGGCTATGTACACTTTGTTCATCTCTCCTTTCTTACAAAATACGTCCCTGACAAACATGGGACCAGCAAAATCCACTCCAACGCGCGTGAATGCAAACTCATCGCTTAACCGGAAATCAGGCAGAGGAGGGGAAGGAGGAACTGCGTAGTTTCTACCTTCTATCTTCTTACAAACAGAACATCTTCTAATCACAGTCTTCACAGCTTGTCTTCCCTTTGTCACCCAGAAGCAGGACCTTAGCTCTGTAAGCGTCTCTCTAACACCGTTGTGTAGAACCTTGAGATGGCATTCACTGATGACCAAGTCTGTGAAGTGAGACAATCTTGGCAGAAATATCGGAAAGCGAGCGTTAAATGGAATTGGTGCATTCTTGAGACGGCCTCCACACCTCAGAATTCCCTTGTCATCTGTAAAGAGTGATAACGAGACCTTGACCTGGTCAAATGTCTTGTCTTCGAGAACAGTTCTTTGCACCTCCTTAATCCAAAGTTCTCTGGCTTGATCAAGCTCTTCTAGCTTCTCCAACAATCAACTCCTTCTTGACTCGTCTTCGCTTCAGATTAGATACAAAACGCAAAACATACGCGGTACCTCGTACTAGTCTTTGTAGACTACTGAACCTTTCCAAAAGAATGATACAGCCAAGAGTTACTGGATTCCCTGACGTCACTCTGTTAGAGACAACGTTCGCAAGAACGGTACTGTTACGCTGTTTCTTTCGACTAGTCAAAGTTCCTTTCTTCAGTTCAAGGCGAGGATCTGATTCATTGCTTGTGGCCTCAGAATTCTTTGGAAGATTCGGCCAGACCTCCTTACTCTTCAGAAGAAACTCAGGGCCATTCCACCACAAGTGATTGGTCACAAGCTTAGAAGCCAATGAACCACGAGAACAGATATCAGCTGGATTAGAATCTGAGGGGCAGTAATCCCAATGAGTTGGATTCACGAGTCGACGAATCTTCACCACTCTATTTTGAACGAATTGCTTAAATTCTCTGTTTGCACCCCAAATCCACCACAGAGCAATTTGAGAATCTGACCAGCAGAATACCGAATCAACGTTCAGTGTTCCTTCAAATGCTGTCAAGACAGTGTTAATCAATCGGGCCAGAATCAGAGCACCCAGTAATTCCAGTCGGGGTATAGTGTCTCCACTGATGGGTGCAACTCGAGTTTTCGATGACACAAGCTGGGTGGATACAGTTCCATCAGTTAATTCAATGCGTAAATAGACAGCTGCTCCAAATGCTTTCTCAGATGCATCAGCAAATCCATGGAGTTGGACGCTTTGCAAATCTACTGATGACGAACCATGAAAATAATGCCTCTTCAATTGTACTGCTCCGACGTCCTTCGCATCTTGAACAAGCTCCAGCCACTGTTCATGAAGAAATGAATCAACAGGGTCGTCCCAGTCCTTCTTAGACTTACAAACAGATTGGAAGATGATCTTCAACATAATGATGACCGGGCTCAGTAGACCAAGGGGGTCATACAGCTTACTTGTCGTACCAAGAATAGTTCTCTTTGTAACAGGATCACTACTCTTGGATCCCAATGGAGAGGCCAGATCCAGGGAGAGCACATCTTTCTGACTGTCCCATCCAACTCCAAGTACTTTACACCTTACAGTGCTGGTGTTGTTCCTTGTCTCGAACAGAGAACTTGAGAAAGTCTGATCTTCCTCTTGAACCTGGTGTTCTTCAGCGGATTGAGTTGGAACTTCATTGACCCGGAGCGACTCACTTTCAGATTCTTCAATTCTTTCCTGTACTAGTGCAGAGTTAGAAACCCACTTTCGCATATTGAATCCTCCACTCTTGAAGGATGACTTCAGATTGTTGTACATCTCGAGAACTAGATCATCAGAATTGTCTCCGCCAACAAAGTCATCCACATACAAGCTTTTCAGCACACTCTCAGCAAATTCTTTGGAAATGTCAGTCGAGGTTAGGTGATGACGAATGGTTGCATTTAACAAGAAGGGGCTTGAAGAAACGCCAAAAGCAACTCTTGCAAATCGATAAACTTGAAGATTCGGGTGTTTGCTGGTGATGTCATCAACCCACAGGAAGCGAAGATAGCCACGATCTCTTGGGTCAACTGAAACATTCAGAAAGGCTTTCTCAATGTCTCCTGTGATGGCCACCTTATGAACACGGAACCTCAACAGGATGTCATAAATAAGGGGAGACAGCGGTGGACCAGCATAAAGACAGTCATTAAGGCTAGGTGTGGTTCTTTCTGCTCTAGCACTGGCATCATAAACCACACGCAACTTTGTGGTTTCCTTATCAACACGAATCACTTCATGATGAGGGATGTAATGCACCTTTCCCACACCATTGTTAGTCCCTTGTTCCACTGGTTCAACAATTCCTTCTTTCAGCTGCTCTTGTATGACATCATCGTAGTGCCTTGACACATCAGGCTTAAGACTCAGACGCTTCAAGAGTGACACCAACCTTGATTTGCATAACACAAAATTATCTGGAAGAAGTTCATGATCCTCCTTAAAGGGTAGCTGCACTTGATACCTTCCTTCCACGAATTCAACTTCACTGACAAACTTGTCGTACAGAGTCACACTGTTATCTTGGATTCCAAGAGATTCATAGTCCCAGAATTTTCTCAGTTCAGATGCAAGCTCATCACGATGGACAACACTTGATTCTACTTTCAGAACATGAGTCGCGGTGAGATTTACAGTGTTGGCATGGCCACTGTCAGTCGTGACCATAGTGGGTCCAGAGAGGACAAATCCTAGTTTCGTAGCTAGGGCAACAGGTTCCCATGGCGCACCCCTTATAATAGTACCTTCAACCAAGGACCAGTAGTAGTCAGCACCAATGAGAATACTGACTGTCACGTCTCCTCCACCAGCCCTGTCAGCCAGAGGAAGATCACGGAGATGTTCGTAGCTACACTGAGTAAGCTCGGTGGATTGTTGAGTCAGGGGGCCACATATCACTGGTACTACATAAGCTTGAATATACACAGTTGCGTCACATATGGTTTTGATGCCCACTTGAACAATTTCACATGTTCGTAGCCTGGCATCTGATTCTCCAAAGGCTTTGATCAGAAGTGAATCTTTACCAAGAACTTGTAGATCCAGTTTGTCTTTAACACGCTGAGTCACATAAGATCGCTGACTGCACGAATCAAAAACGAGACAGAGATTTAGTGGATGGCTGTCATTGTCTGGACGTACAACTTCAGCAGTTGCAGTCTGCAACAACACGGACCCTCTTGATTGATCCACGTACATACTAGTAGAGACATTGGCAACATTCTCAACTCGTTCTTGCCCTCCCAGAGTCTGTTCATAACTATCACAAATAGCTACATGATGGGCTCCTTGACAATTGAAACATTTCACAATGCTCTTACAGTTGCGTGACAGATGCCCAGGTTTGAGACAAAGATAACATCTGCCCTTCCTCCTAAGAACTTGCTTTCTAGACTCAGCACTTGTGACAACATTACATTTAGAGCTCTGATGGTCTTGATTACAAAACGAACACCACACACGAGAGAACTACTTGTTCCTAGCACTGCCAGAGTACAAAGCGGAAGTAGAAAAGTGTGACTCACCTCTTTGACACGAACTTGAGGGCCTGATATCCTTAGAGTTCACCACACATTGTTCTCTTAATTGCAGTTCCTTGTGAATTTCACGCAAAATATCCTTCAATTCCCACGTTTCCGATTCCAAATTCCGTGAAATAGCAATTCTGAATTCCTCCGGTAATTTCTGCATAATAATCGGCGTTAAGAAGCAACCATACATATCAGAAGAAATTTCCATACTTTCTAACCCACGAACATGCGACTCCACTGTATCGTACAAGCTTCGTAGACGCTTAACTTCACTTATCGATGTCACCTTGGGAATTTTTGTGAGCGCCTCCATATGGCTAGAGATCACAATCTGTCGGTTTCCGAATCTTCGTTTGAGCAATTCGACTGCCTTTTCGTAGTTAGCGCTCGTTAGGGCAAGGCCAGCGACCACACTTTGGGCAGTGCCTGCTAGGAGAGACTTTAGATAGTTGAATTTATCCACTCCGGACAGGTTTGGATTCTTGTGAACTGCTGACTCGAAAGATTCCCAAAAGGGATACCACTCGATGGGGTTTCCGTGGAATTTTCTCAGCTCAAGCTTAGGTAACTTTGCGTGCGTGTAAACTTTCGAAGTGCAACTTTGGGAAATTCCCGCGCTTTCTGGAGAAATGGATTGCTGCGAGACTGGGGGCAATTGCTGATTCTCTCCTTGTGATTCTTGCGCTGCCAATGCAGATTCTAAATCCACTATACACGCCTGGATATCACTTGTTAGATTACAGCTCTCAGAAACATCAGTATCAATCTCTGACTCATCCTCTAGAAGCTCGACTATGTCGCGATCCAGAACCTGAAGCTCCGAACACTTGGTTTGAAGAGCGGTACGAAGAAGTTTCAGCCTTTTCACTTCGATGGGATTCCCTCCAGCGATTAATTCTTGAGCATCAGCGATTGTTTTCCGCACAAAATTTCGATGGCTGTCGCGAAACTTTATCAGATTCTTCAGTTTCTTCTTCCCAGTCATGGTTCCCGCGAGTCGTCAGATTCGCCCTTTTACAACAATCTGCTCATAAGACCACTTCGAAGGCGATTTAACTCCAGATTTCTGAGTTCCCGGGTCTCGGCACCAAATGTGTAAACCATGTACACGTAGGACAACTTCGTTGAGATAATTCTAGACTGTATTCAGAGTTAAGATCGAGAGTAAGACTTCACATTTCTCACAAGACGACATTCTCAGAAAACTGCTCGAGTTCAATGTTCAGTTCGTGGGGGGTATAACGTGAGAACTCACGTGATAGTCGGACCCAGTTTTCGACAGGCACAAGGCGGCTATTGAATAAAGGTAAGAAGGCTTTACAGGTTATATTTTGAGTGATCATGATTATTTTCTCGATGCTCGCATCGTTGTATCTAAACTTCGCGTAATAATATAGAGTGTAAACTTTAATTGACAAAAAGGCAATTTATTACAGGTAGACAAACAAACTGGCCTTCGCGTGGTGAGGGTTCGTTCAGAGCTCCCCTGCCTTCAGTTATTTTATAATGTAAAGTACTCGTTGGAAAAAATTCAACGAAATGGAGTTAAAAATGACGGCTAAACTTCAACAAGGAGGCTATGGAATAAAGGTAACAAGGCTGTACAGGTTATATTTTGAGTATAAACTTTAATTGACTAAAATTCACCGAGAGGAGCATTACGCTTGCTTTCCCGATATTGCGTGCAAGTTATGTTTTTTGCCTATTTCACTCGTGGGAACGGGCACTTCTGATTGGACAGATATTTATAGTTTCGAAACAGTGTAATGCCTATGTTTATTTTCATTTCACAATGCCGTTGTTGAAAGCAAAATCTTTTGATATTTGTGTTTCTTTTCCAGAATGATAAATTGTAACAACGTTTAAAATAATTCACGAAGCCTATGAAACTTTGAAGAAAGTCCATAACTTTCAGTGAATTTACTTTACATGTAACGAGATTGTTCGAGATATAAACAATTTAATCGGCTTCGACAACTCAAGTGGTCGAAACTTCATATTTGTAATACATGTGCTTCCCTTTTGTGTTCATTGCATTCCGTTACCCTGTTATTCTTTTAAAAAGAAAATAAAACTACCATTTGCGTACGGTTACTGCTAAGTTTAAGAAATCGGAAACTGCGTTACGTCGCTTCCGGTAGAAAAGTATGCAATCTCCTGAAAAACTTTCCTTCTGAGTAAATAAGAACATCGGACGGGTTGGCATATAATCTTCCGTATCTCTGGTGACAATTAGAGGAGATAGGTCGATTTGTTTGGAATTTATTGACCTTCGCGTGGTGAGGGCTCGTTCAGAGCTGTACGGGTCCGCAAATGATCCCAGGACCGCAAATGATCCCGGACCGCAAATGATCCCCAAATTGGACCGCAAATGATCCCGGACCGAAAATGATCCCCGTATTGCACCATGTTGCACCGCAAATGATCCCGAACAAAAAATAACGAATGGCATGGATGGTGAAATGGTATGGATAGGGAATTGGCATGAATTGCGATTATTTTAATCAAAGCCTTAAATCATGGCTCACAACTATCATCATCTGATTAATTTTAATAAGGTAAACGTGGTCACACAATTTGTGCAACTGATGTGAAGAAGTCAATCAGTGTTATCACACTAGGATCCAAACCTATCTCGTTTTTCCTTCCGTCTTTAGAGATCTTTGTGTTTGTTCTTATCTTTAGTAACTCCAAGAACGTTCACAAATGATATCCAATGAAATAAGAACAAGACAGTTTAGCCATATTTTCCGAACGCGTGGGAGTCACAGCTCACACGGTGACAATTTTCGGATGATCTTTGACCCCTGCTCCGATTTCAACCACATCACCGCATTTCTCGCCTGCCACAGGCCAGTCGGCTGATCCCATGAATGTGAGAAAGAAACACTTCTAGTATTCTGGGTACAATTTTAAATGAGAGTGCTCAGTGAACAAAAGACTTTTATTTCAAAAGATAACTAAATCAACTGCGGAATTTTTCAGTTATTTCTTTACGGGTATGTGTGTATTTTAATTCTTCGTTGTATTTGTGATTATTCAATTGAATTATACTAGCCAGGGACCAGGCTCCGCAGTGGGGTTAAGGAGCGAGAAGAAGGAACGTGGCCAAAAAAAATTGGCGACCGAAGCGAGCCGAGCGGGGGACTGGCGGCTCGCTTCGCTCGCCGATTTTTTTCGCCACGATCCTTCTTTTTCGCGCCTTTAAAATCCCACTGCGGAGCCTGTTTCCAGGCTAATTTATACATGCTCGATTTTCACTGAAATCGGGCACGTGTACCAAAGCGTTAATCATATACCCGACAGAAATGAAATCTGATTAAGCATGTTCTCGAACGTCCTGGGATGTACAATACAATAAACAGAAGACATGAAGCGAAACTCGCAGTCCACGATCACAACAAGTGTCTTTGCCAAATCAATTACTGTACTATGCAGCCGGCGTCCTGAAATCAACAAACAGACATAATGTCACGCAAGAATAATTGGAATAATTCTCATAAAATGAAAAACGTTTTTTTTGTGCGTCATTTTTATATCAATCCATGCCATTCCTTATTTTTTTGCTCGGGATCATTTGCGGTCCAATGTGGGGATCATTTGCGGTCCGGGATCATTTGCGGTCCATTTTGGGGATCATTTGCGGTCCGGGATCATTTGCGGTCCTGGGATCATTTGCGGACCGTACAGAGCTCCTCTGCCTTCAGTTACTTTATAATGTATAGTAGTCATAGGAAAAAAATTCGACAAAATGGCGTTAAAAAGGGCTGGAAGGCACAAGGCGGGTATGGAATAAAGGTAAGAAGGCTTTACAGGTTATATTTTGCGTGATTATGATTATTTTCTCGATGCTCGCGTCTTTGTATCTAAACTGTGCGTAATAATGCAGAGAATATATACTTTAATTGGCTAAAAGGCAATTTATTACACTGAGTTAGGCAAACGAAAAGATTTCATATTGAAGAAAGATTTGCTTTTATTTCTCTGATATGCGCGTACGTAGAAATTTTTACTGAACCCGATTCCACACACAGCTGTACGCTTGAGCTGTTTGTGTTTACTTGAGCATAAATTAATTTTGTCAAAGTTGTCAGTTGCGTGAAAACTCGTATCTCTCGTTATCAGTTCAATAGTTCACAACGATTTTTATCTCTTTGGAAAGCCAAAATTACGAGCTATTTGAATTTGGAAAGCAGTTTGCAGTAACTAAGAAGAAAAACTTGAAATATTTTTGTTTGCGGTAAACCACAAATACCGGTAACTCATTTAAAAATATTCACAGCGACTTGGACTGGTACAATTTCTCGCCTTTGTAAAAGTAAGACTTTTCTAACTAGCCTTTTACCCGGCGTTATGTAATAATTTTTGTCTCTCCGGGAAGCTAGAAACATATCCTATTCAAATTCCGAAACTATTATTCTTTTAAAAAGAAAATAAAACCACCATTTGCGTACGGTTACTGCTAAGTTTGAGAAACTGGAAACTGCCTAACGGCGCTTCCGGTAGAAAAGTATGCAATCTTTTGAAAAACTTTCCTTCTGTATAATATCACCTTATGAGTCTAGTTTTACACCAAAAGAAACAAGAAACAATGTAGTTTACAAATATTAGAACGTTTTTTATTCTAACAAAATGGAAAACTAAAAATTGCTCACGCGGAGTTAAGTTTATGCAAGTCAACACATTAAATTTTGTGGAACGCGTGAAAAATTGCGTGATCAGTCGCCTTGTATTTATCGCTTGATAATAATTTTCCTACCTATGGAAAGTTCAAACCATGCAGTATTCGAATTCCGTATTCTTGAACAAAAATTTTTATTTAGGGGTAGGAGTCACGAGTCGCAAAAGCCTTTTAAAGTGAAGGAAAAGTTTAGTCTGAATATTGAATCCTGTTGACCGAGTAGTAGCCTAGGCACGAGTTACTGCAGTGATGGTGCAATACTGAATGAAATAAAAAAGGCAGTTGTTTTGATTGCGTGACGTTGTTTGTAGTTAGAGCTAGCTTAGCTTTGCAGTGGTGGAGATATCGGTTATCGTCGAAAAAGTGGTCGACGGATCTAAGAAGCCGCTTTATACCAAATTCTTCACTTTGTGTGAAACAAATCCGAGGATTAGTCATTTGGTGTTTTGACACAGTTTGACAAGCTGTGACAAGTGTTGGAGTCTGTCTGAATCGTCTGTCACGCAAACTTAAAGGCGCCTTCAACAAAAAATGAATTAATAGGGACCTTAAGATTTGAAGACGTCAACTGTCTAGGACGCCACCGGAAGTCTTTTTACGCCTTAAAGAGTCACTGCGCATGCCCGTATTTGCGTAAGACGGCGGTCTTCACGTGTTGGGGACGCCAAAAATTTGTTTTCGCGTCGTGAAGAGAACGTGATTATGTTTTTGTTTTTTGAGCTTCAACTATCCATTTATTTGGCCGTTTTTCGATGCCATTTTGTTTTATAGTATATAATCTATGATTAAAAGTGAATCACAGATCCAGAAAACGGCTATTTTGTAAGCAATGTCTGCAGCAGGTGCATCGAGTTCCGAGTGAGTAAAGTTGTGATCTTTTTCCTATTAAGCTTAAATAGAGGGGAGTTATAATCATGTTGAGCATCAGTCTATCGTTTAATGTGATGGATCGACTGATGTAACAAGAGCGATTTGACATCCATTTTACGTTTAACATTTTACGTAAACTCGCGGCAGATTTCATTCGTGGTCTTATTTTCGTTCCCGCTTTTATGCAGAGTCAACGCTGCCGAAATTATGATGCTCTTGTTAAAAATAAGCTTATTTGTAATTATCGATATAAATCGTGAATCAAAAGTAGTTTAAAAAGGAGATTCCCGTCAGTGTTACCCTACGTTTGGAAGCTCGAAATATTCTCCGTATCTCGATTTTGCCATGAAGTAAGCTTATTTCATGATGATAATTTGCTGGTTGCTGTTAGAACTTTCGAATATTCCCACAGTTTGTGAGTGTCCCCATTATATTCAACAGAGATTTGGATAATTAGTATCAACATTGGATAATTTAAGTAACGATGCTAGAGAAAGCTTCGTGTTTCGCGTCTTTTTTATTTCTTCTTAAGTCAAAATTCCCACGCAAAGAACGGCGTTCTCTCCCCAGACCATTATATGCCGTGACGTCCTAGAAGAAGACGCCGTCTTCAAATCTTAAGGTCCCTAATGTACGATAGACTTCAACCGCATCCTGTGCATTAATCCGCCTCGGATGCTCAAAAAGGCTGCTTACGAATTCTTTCAGAATTTCTTGTTGTAGTTTTTTTTGTCGTGGTGTCCGTCGAGAGGCCCGTGCCCCTCTCGGCCAGAGGTAGAAACAATGACATAAGTAAAGAAATAAGTTTCCACTAGCGGTGCCCGGACTTGAACTCGCGACCTTTAGATCCCAACCTGTTCGTGACCCGGTTTTGAAGATAAACAAATATTGACCGAGTTAGTGATGGTGCAATACCGGAAGTACTAGTGATGGTACAATACCGGAAGTGAAATCAACCAACACAGCTCTTTTGCGTGGCGTTGTTTGAACATACCTTAGTAGTATTGAGATATCGGTTATCGTCGAGAAACCGGTCAACGGATCGAAGACTCAGATTTACACCGAATTGTTCGCTTTCTTTGAAATTGTCAAACAAATCGAAGTGCCAATGTTTTGTCAAGCTTCAGCTGGTCTTGGTTTCTCGCGTAGCGAATATCCATAGAATCGGTTGAGTACTTTTCCGTGTTAAATTGCAAAATAGGTTTACAGCTTAAGCGTTGACAAAAGAAAAAGAAAACAAGTGAAAAGGAATAGAAAAAAAAAAGAGGTCAAAGAAAAAAAAATTCACCCTATCGAGGCCTGAACCACCAACCCTAACCTGTCATTACAGTACGAAAAGAGCGCGCAAAGCCACTAGGCCACCAAAACCTTCTTTAAACGCTTGATCGAATTTTAAAATCTTTATCATTCGGAGTGACGAATTGACTGTCATACCAACTGAAAGGTGACAAAAATTGAATTACGATCAACTTGAACTTATCCTGTGCATTAATCCGGCTCGGATGGTCAAAAAGGCCGCTTCTAATTCTTGCAGAATTTCTTGTTCTAAATATATTCGGCTAGCTCTGACATATTTTAACAAAAATAACGTATCTGTTAGGAACTGTATGTGGTTAGAACTGAGCCAGTTTTAAAAAAAAATATTACCAGAGGGAAAGCGAGAAAATTAGCAGTTAATTTTACATATTTGGTCAGGCTGACATCACAAAAAGCAGAAAAACACGCGCGTTTCAGGCTTAAGCGCGAGTCCTCGCGCCAAACTAGTGCCCAGCTTGTGCACGGTCGTAAAACTCTAGGGAGCCTCCTAAAGGCGCTTTGGAAGCTCTTTCTCGGCAGTTGGATTTCCTTTGTACGTTTTACCCTCCCAACATGCTTTGTCAGTTGTGTGTTGGAATTCAAAGGTTTTTTGTGCGCCTGATTACATTGCGAATTTCAGCCTGGGCTGAAATTTCGCCTAACCCCCGGGTTGAAATTTTGTTGTGATTACATTGCGAAACTCAGCCGGAGTGGAAATTTCATCCTGGGCGTTAGGCAGTCCCACTCATCCCACCTCACACTAGACCCCACCCCACTCTTGTCTCTTCACTGTATGAGGCCCAGTTCCTTCTCGGCTCTTCCAATTCGTAGAAAATCAAAATGGCGTCGAAAACACCATCACTGCGCATGCCCAAACTCACTTTTCCAGCCCGGGCTGAAATTACATGAGGTTCTTCAGTCCAAGTTGAACTGTTCCAGCCCGGTTTTTGGAACCCGGCTGGAAATTTCAGCCCGGGCTGAAATTCTCTTCATGTTGTCGCAAACGTCTCTTTAAGAAGATTTGTTCTGGAAGCCGAGCTGAGCGGGCTGAAATTGAAGCCCGGGCTGAAATTCGCCATGTAATTAGGCCCTAAAAGAAAACGGAATGCCAGATTTGGAGCTGTTCCGAGACTCGCGTTACAAACTGTTTCAAGATTCTCTTGACGCTCAAATGAGGGCTTTCACACGAGCTGGTCACGGAAAGCGACAAAAACAAGCAAAAACAATTTCCGAAGGTGAAGATGAAATTCTGTGGTCAAAGGGTCTCTTGGGAGACAACGATGCCAAGACACTTGTTCACACGCTGGTTTATTTATTTGGCAAGTATTTCGCTCTGCGCGTGGGGAGGACACGGGGCTTAACGTTCGCCCAATTTCAGATCATTCAAGGCGATGACAACGAGCGTACCAGGCTAAGGTACACTTCCTTTAGAGAGAAGAATTTTGACATTTCTTCTGTGTTTGTTTCTTTTTTAGAGTTTACAAGTAGTGAGAGACTAAGTCGAAGGGATTATGTTCGGGGGATTATGTTGTGGGGAATATGTTGAGGGAATGTGTGCCTTTGTTTTGCTCTTGTTATCAGCCCTTCTTTCAGTCCCGCTCTCCCCTCTTACAATCAAAGCCGCCACCAACTTTTCAGACATGGCCTGGGACCAGGCTCCGCAGTGGGGTTAAGGAGCGAAAAGATGGAACGTGGCGAAAAATATTGGCAAGCGAAGCGAGCCGAGCGGGGGACTGGCGGAGGGGAAGGGGCGGCGGAGCCTGGAGACATGCCTTTCATGCCGCCGATCCGCCCTGAAGTGTAATTGAAATGTTAACAAGTCGATCAAACTGTCAAAAAGTTGACGATGGCTGTTTCTTCGCATGAATTCATCTAACAAGACACTCTATAAGCGTTAACTCGGGATACTTTTGTGCTGCAGAAGCCGGACGCACGCTTTCTGATTCTCGAAACTATCCAGCTAGTGGTTTGCTTTGGCCTTTTTGGCCTTTTTGTTCACGTACGAGCAAAGCTCGTTAAACTGTTTTGAGAGTTGCCATCCATATTCGTTGTCAGCTGTTGTTGTTTACTTCTAAATTAAGTGGCAACATCTGAACTTTACTTTGGCTCTCTCAAAACACTTTTTCTCTCTGCGAAGCTTAGAAACATTCGCATAGACACTTCTCTTAACATATTGGATATTAAAAACTCGAAAACACAAGGCGAATCGTTTCCGTGTATGTGACATGTTTCTCAGAAGCAATCCAGATGTCACGCATTGTAAAAAGAACTCGAAATTCAAACTGCTCTATTTTCTTAAAATGTCATTTACCTGATAAGGTTAAAAAATCTAAATGTTTAATTTTAGTTTTTTTTCTGACGTCACGTGAAAACCAAAAATTCGCAAACTTGTCTCTAAATATAGAACTGTCACAGCGATTGAGTTGTGGTATAATCCGGATCAAATTACATCAAACCAACTTTGCGATTTTCTAAATATAGAACTGTCACAACGTTCTAATTCGAGTCGATACTCACAGCACGTGCGAGGCTTCCAACCTTGTCTTAAATTCGGCAAACCTTTTCACGCGGACAGTCTGTACTGTATTAAAATCTAGCTTCACAACTTTACAAAGATATATGACGGTCGAAGTGGATTATTTAACCTTGAGCGTTCACTTGCGGTCGTGTATTAAATGGAAGGTATCACATTACGAAAACAACTTTGTGCAAATCTGTAATTTTTCGGTCACAGCATTCGAATTCGACTTGTGATATCAATTAGCCGATAAGCACTACACGTGCGAGGCTTCCATCTTTATCTTAACACTCGGCAACCCTTTTCACGGGGACAGACTGTGCTGTATTAAAATATCTACAATTGTAGCTTCACAACTCAAACACGATGAATTTGCATAACATCAAAACAACCGTCGCGTGATGTTAGCCTTTGGACATTTGGACTATGTGGTTTGCTTTAACCAATGAACACACCGCCACGTGCCTGCTATTGTGCATTGGCCAATCCAAACACCGGAACGTAATTGTATTGTGCATTTTGCTGCACAGGAAAAAAAAAACAAGACGCTCTATGAGCGTTAACTCGGGATACTTTTGTGTTGCAGAGGCCGGACGCACGCTTTCTGATTCTCGAAAACTATCCGGCTAGTGGTTTGCTTTTGGGTTCGCATAACGCCTTTTTGATCACGTACGAGCAAAGCTCGTTAAACTGTTTTGAGAGTTGCCATCCATATTCGTTGTCAGCTGTCGTTGTTTACTTCTAAATTAAGTGGCAACATCTGGACTTTACTTTGGCTCTCTCAAAACATTTCTCTCTGCTAAGCTTGAAAACATTCGCATAGACACTTCTCTTAACATATTGGTTATTCAAAACTCGAAAACACAAGGCGAATCGTTTTCTTGTATGTGACATGTTTCTCAGAAACAATCCAGATGTCACGCATTGTAAAAAACCTCGAAATTCAAACTGCTCTATTTTCAAAACAAAGCGTGTGACTTGGCTGAAAACAGGCCAGCAGATATATATTTTTAAAATGTCATTTACCTGAGGAAGGTAAAAAATCTAAATGTTTAATTTTAGTTTTTTCCTGACGTCACGTCAAAACCAAAAATTCGCAAACTTGTCTCTAAATATAGAACTGTCACAGCGATCCAAACAACTTTGCAATTTTCTAAATATAGATTCGGCAAGCCTTTTCACGTGGACAAACTCTACTGGATTTAAGTCTTCACAACAGCGACAGAGTTGTGACAACATCCGGATCAAATCAAATCAAAACAACTTGGCGACTTTCTAAATATAGAACTGTCACAACGTTCTAATTCGAGTCGATACTCACAGCACGTGCGAGGCTTCCAACTTTGTCTTAAATTCGGCAAGCCTTTTCACGCAGACAAATTCTACTGGATTAAAGTCTTCACAACAGCGATAGAGTTGTGACAACATCCGGATCAAATTAAATTAAAACAACTTGGCGACTTTCTAAATATAGAACTGTTACAACGTCGATACTCACAGCATGTGCGAGGCTTCCAACCTTTTCTTAAACTCGGCAAGCCTTTTCACGGGGACAGTCTGTACTGTATTAAATCTAGCTTCACAACTTTGCAAAGATATGTGCAGAACAATTTGTTCCGGCGGTCGAAGTGGATTATTTAACCTTGAGTGTTCACTTGTGGTCACGTATTAAATGGAAGGTATCACGTTACGAAAACAACTAACCGTCGCGTGATGTTAGCCTTTCGACCTTTGGACTATGTGGTTTGCTTTAACCAATGAACACAGCGCCTCGTGCCTGCTATTGTGCATTGGCCAATCAAAACACCGGAACGTTATTGCATTGTGCATTTTGCTGCACAGAAAAAAAAAGACTGAAATCTAACACATTTTATAACTCGTGATACTTAAAGTATCCCGAGTAAAAAGACTGAAATCTGACACATTTTATAACTCGGTATACTTACAGTATCCCGAGTAAAAAGTCAACATCGGCGCACATAAGTTTTCACGCGGGAGATAAGTATGAAGCGAGAGCGAATAAAAGGTTTTCTTTTCGCCTGAAAGCAAAAGGGTGAGCGTCGTTTCAGTTTTTAATAGTCTAAAAAAACAAAGAGTTGCTCGTTGATCCCGGAAAGCAGTTTCTCGTTTTAGCTGAAGACTTAGAAACAGTTGGACAAAATTAGTGCGTGGAGATGATTATTCTGAACTGGCTTGCCTTTCTTGTGCCAGACAAGTCGTTCAACTACAGCAGTCGTTTACAAAAGCAGTTGCAATGAGCCTCTAGACCAGGGTCAAGAATCGATTAGCAGTGTTCTGTTCGAGAAGGAAAGTTTGGGATCACAAGCAAAGCGATCCACTGCGCTCCGATGCCCGACTGGCATATCAGAGAAATAATTAAAGATGGTTTACAGGAAAATGCCTCGAATACAAACGGTGAACTGCAGGCTGCACCAGCGGCAACACGGCTAGAACAGGTGATCGTTCTATTTTCCAAGTTTCTTTTACAAGACAGCGAGGGAGCAGTTGAAAGATTAAACTCTTCCGAAAACCAGTCGGGGGAATCGCTCTTTTTTCCACCGATTGTAGTTTTTGCTCTTCTTTAAGCCGACGAATATGCGGAAATTCTCTCAAAGAAGCCTTTATCGCTTGCTCAAAATCGATGTCCAACAACCGAACGCTTGATGCCATTTCTTTTCCTGAGCTGAAGTTACACAACGCGTGCGTGACTTTCAAGTATTAGCAATCCACTTCAACATTCGCAATCTGTCAACACTGAGAACTTTGACCAATCAGAGCATGATACCAGAATCTGGTATCGTGGATCGGCGGCATGAAAGGCATGTCTCCAGGCTCCTACGCCCCTTCCCCTATGCCAGTCCCCCGCTCGGCTTGCTTCGCTCGCCGATATTTTTCGCCACGTTCCTTCTTTTCGCTCCTTAACCCCACTGCGGAGCCTGGTCCCAGGCTATATCAGACAGTGAATAATGATCACGGGTTATGTAATATATTTCCCTGAAAAGAACAAAGGAAACCGAGCCAAGTGACAAATAAGCAGTGAAAATGTAAAGTTTGTAGTACAGCTGTGATATTAACTGGTCACTTGAGCACTTTGACAAATATCCTGCGAGCAAGGTTTCGAGGGAACAGACAAAAGAATATATTTATATGCTCAAAGAAAAAAAGAAGCTGAAAGTGTGTCCGTTGTTTTAATTTCAAAATTACTAACTCAGCTTTAAAATGTTGCCTTTCCAAAATGGAGTTCAGGTTGGATGCTCAGGTGCTGACCACAAAGAGCATGGCACCCACTGCTGCCACGCTAAAGGAAGTTACAAAAGGGAGGATCAAGAAAATTGTTTCACCAGCTACGATGACCTTCTCCTGAAAAATACGAGTATCATTGCGTCAAGCAGAAATTGCGATATTTGAAGGTCGGCAGGGGCGTAGCGAGCCTGTAGGCCCGGGCTTACAAATTTTCAGCCTACCCATCCTATATATTATTGCGCCGTTGTGAGAAATAAACAATTTCCTGAAATTCTTCACGAACGTAATAAAACAAGAGGACATAATGGCCTTCACTCGGCCCTCCAAGAGGCAATCGGAATTTCTTTCAATATTTTATTTTCAATATAGCATCCGTATTTTGATCATGTGCAGATAAATGCACAAATGTCAAGAAATTGAGATATGGTAGAAAAATAGTAAATAGGCAACCTGTCAAAGTCTCAGGGATATCCCGTACTTGAGTTATTCACACGCTAAAACCCAATCTGTTAATTTTAGGACAAAACGTTTTTGTTTCTCTTTTTGTAAGTTTTTAATTTCAGAAAATTTTCTTAATTTTACCAGTTAAGATTTCTCAAATTAAGAGGTTGTTGAAAATACGAAAAAATCCAGAACTTCTCTTGTTTTAATATATGAAGACCTTTAATTCAGAAAAGTCTTTCTCAATCTTGAGAATGCGTCCGCTCCCACACTGACTTCTGGTTATACAATGCAAGCAATGTGTTTTAAGAGTTGGTGACTGTTGACAACATATTAGCGAACATTGATTTTAGACGAACTGCCGCGGCAAAGGAAAATTCATAGCTTGAAGCAAGAAGAAATGATTGAATTTACATGCTGTTCAGAGCCTGTGCGGCTTCTCAGTCGATGGTTCCTTACTAAATGCAAGCTCTCAAAGCTAACTTTTAATAACACGGTATGCTATTGGCACAATAAGTTTAAAGCACATCAGAAAACTCGTTTAACCAATGAAAATTACAGAGTTTAGTATGAGGCGGCCCGGAAAGATCTGCAGTTTAGTTTGGCTGTGTTAAAATCTTTCGTCTCGCTGTTGAACTTGCAAACATTCGTATACACACTTCTCTTAACATATTGCTTGTTCAAGCCTCAAAAACACAAGGTGAATCGACGTTTTAGTGTGCGTCATATTTTCCGTGACGGCATTCTTGTTATTGTGCAATCTCGTTCCCAGAGATATTTTCCGTGACGGCATTCTTGTTATTGTGCAATCTCGTTCCCAGAGTTTTTAGCTAGCGCTTGCGCAGAAACGCCAGAAGTGAGCTTTGTGGATGAAACACGACGAAGGAAAAAAAGAACAGTCGACATTTTAAACCTCGGACTTCTTCCAGCGGACGTCCGAGTGAAAAGGAAACGCAATTTATCAACGTATCTTAGGATTATAACAATCGCAACCACTCTGTAAGGGTGAGATTACGATCTCGAAAGCAAGGGAAAACCCGCAGGCTATGAAAAGTGCTAACGACAATCGTACAGCGGTTACATCTAACAAGACAGCGAAGCTCCTGGGCAGTCATGGCATCAAATATTTCAAGAGCTTTCACAACTCTGCTTACCCTGCCAATCACCACAGCCACTGCAGAGAGGTCTTTTAGTGCCCTGAGAAGACTCAAGACCTACTTGAGGTCAACAATGAAAGAGGATCATCTTAGTTGACTTGCGCTAATGCATATTCATAAATATGTTTCTTTCAATGCTGAGGATATCCTTGACGATTTCGCAGCCTATGGAAGCAGGAGAATGGAGCTCCTCTTTTAGGCTACCAAGTAGTTCTACTTCAAATTTAACTTTAGATAGTTTGATTTTGTTACTTTATTATGCATATATTTTGTTCTTAGGTTTAGTATTTTGCACGACCCCATAAGCTGCATAGCACTACATGTGGCATATGAGCTAACACTCACACCCAATATTACTGGGGTGAAAAACCATGTTTTCACTGAACCATTCCCACAACAAATTGAAAACCATTTAGCAGCTCATATGCCACATGTAGTAATATTTTGGGTATTCTTATAATAATATTTTCTTGTTTTTTTAAAATGAAAAAAACTATATATTTTTCAAAAACAGTAAAATTAATTTTTCAATTGTTTTTTATATATGGTCCACACATCGCATTAGGGCCAAGCGAAGCTTGGCGGCAGTGAATTGAGATTTTTCTCGAAGAGAAACAATCTCAAGAGGGGAAGGGTTTGCAATTTTTATATTTGTCACAACAATCTGAAAACTATATCATTTTTAAAAATAAAAAAACTATATATTTTCTATATATGGTCCACACATCGCATTGGGGAAAAAAAGCGAAGCTTTTTTGAGGCAGTGAATTGAGATTTTCTCGAAGAGAAAAGATCAAGAGGGGCAGGGTTTTTTGCAAATCATTTATGGAAAACGCTATTTTCAATAGTTTTGGCAATAAAGGGTATTAATCAGCAGTATTCCTCCTATAAGAACGGATTTCGGTATATGTTTTTTTAGTCAGTATTTAAAGAGAAACGGTAAATTTCAATAGTTATTTTTAAAAAACAAAATGATTTAAAGATTTGTTACTATATATTATTGGAGGATGTTGGAGAAAAAGAAGAATGTCCACGCTATAGAAAAGCGTAATAAGAAGGTTAATCGCCAAAATGAAAATAAGACTGAGTCGCGCCAGATGGTTCTCGGTCTTGATAAGAGAAATGTTAATAAGGTTAATCACCAAAATAAGACTGACTCGCGCCAGATGGTTCTCGGTCTTGGAAAAAATATAATATATACTAATAATAATACCATGGATACTCGAAATAGTGTATTCAAAAAACAAAGTCAAGAAAAAACACCTTTTGATAAAATAAAAAAATATAAGAAGAAACAGGAAAAACGTCAGAAACTTGAACAAGAAAGTTTTATCAAAAAACAAAACAAAACATTTGAAAAAAAAATGAAACATTTTATTGGAAAATATAAGAAGAAACAGGAAAAACGTCAAAAACTTGAACCAGGAATATTTGTCGGAGGGCGGAGTCAAGAAAAAACACAAAAAAATATTCCATTAATGCGAGCACAGTTATTTTTTCTTAATAGAAAAATTCGAAAATTGGAAAGTGAAGTTGATCGACAAAAAGAACTGTTAAAAGTTAGTGTTTATGATCAAATAAATGAAAAAATTAATCAAAGAAAAATAGAAAAACAATTTTCAAAACAAAATGTGAAAACCCTCGGTCGAGATGAAATAACACTTAATCAAATGCGTATTAGTGAACTGAAATTAAGTGATCGACCGTATGAAGAGAAAAAAGAATGACGTTTACACAATTATTTGAAGAGAGAATGAAAGAGAAGTCGGGTGAAACAGAAACTATTTCAATGGTGATTAAAGTTGATATTGAAACGACGACTTTCAGAATTCCTTATGGTAAAAGTGTAGATGAATTTGAAATAAATAAAAATAATGTAATAAAGACAGAGAAATTGCTTCAAGAAAAGACAACGAAAAAGATTGTAGAAAGAACTTATGGACCGTTTACAGTTCGAATGAAAGTAAATCACAATAGATTTGATATGTACAAGTTAGCAATGTATACTCTTTTGAAAAATAATTTTAATGCTCAATCTGGAGAAAATATTGTTAGAATTGGTTTAAAATATTTTAAGTTAGAAGAAAAAGATATTAAAAAGCATAAAATGCGAGGATTAAAGCTTGAATCATATTTATTATCAAAACAAAAGCCTATAAAAAGGTATGGTGAATTTACATGCGTTTTGGACTTTGTATGGAATCAAGTTCAAAATAAGAAGGGCTTTAAAACTTACACTTATGAGAAATTAAAAAGGGAAGTTTTTGAATCTGTTGAAGAAGAAAAAACAGGGATTAATACAGAAGAATTAATCAATTGGATAAAATCTTATCATCCTGGTTATGTCTCCTTACATTGTTTTGATGCGAGATATAAAAAAACTATTTCATATATTAGTAACACACGTATGGATATTTTTCTTGTATTTATATGCAAGGATAATCATTTTACCCTATTACAGATGATAAATTAAAATTTCTTGCTTCAAGAAAAGATTGTACTGATTTATTGAAACATATGTCAGAGTTAAAATGGTCTAGAAGACATGAGAAAGTCATAAAATTAGATTATATTGACGAAATTGTTAATTTAAATAAAAAAGATCATATTATTGTCTTACCAGAAAAAAACAAAATTGCAGAAGCAATGGATATATATACGAAATCTTATAATTTTTATGTTGAGTATTTACATTGGAATAATAACAATATTCTCGATGGATTCCTCGATCATAATAATAACATGTATCTCTTAAATGATGAATACGATATTTGAAAATCTGTTGCAGATAAATTGTTTAATATATACAAAACACATGATTTTCAATGGAGTAATCAATCATATACTTCTCTAGCAATGTCATTTCATCAACAATGTGGTTATTTACCAGAAAGTCAATACAATGTACATACGAGAAATTTATTAGATGAATATTATCCTAGAGCATTACAATGGTGTACAACAGAGGATATTCCGGAAAATGTGGTTAATATTGATATCTGTAAATGTTACCCTAGCATTTTGTTACACAACATGGGTTTTGAAATTCCGATTTATACAATTCATGATGTTATTGAACCATTTAATGGCATGAAAACAGAACTATGTACGGGAGAATTTTATATTGATGAAACTATTCTCAATAATTATTCAGCTCCTATTAAGATAGAAGCGGGATTTTATAGCTATACGCTAATTGAATATTTAGTTGAAGATTTAAATATGCCACTTAGTCAAATAAAATATAAAATTACTACGAAAAAGGCTCTTAAACCAGATACATTTGCAAATTTCATAAAATACGTATTCGACAATTTTTCAGAATCCGAAGCTAAGAAACTTTGTAATTCATTTATTGGAGAGCTTGGGAGGAAATGGAATAAAACTAACCGTGGATTTACGACAACAGATTATGAAACAGCAATGATCATGTGGACTAATGCAATGAAAGAAAATATGAATGTTACAATAGATCATTACAAAGATTTATTTCTCGTTAAAGAAACGAATTGTGAAAGAATATTTTCAGATAATACTTCAATTAATAGATTTGTTATATCACAATCCATCTTAAGACTCTTACAATTGATTAGAGAATCTCATACGAAAGAAAGTAAATTATATGGTTATAACACGGATGGAATATACATTTCTAACCCAAAAATAAAATTTAAAAATAAGAAAGATGTCAAATTTAATACAAAGCATATTGGAAGAGCATTTGTTACAGATTCAGAATTGGTTTATTTTGAGAAACATTATAGAGAAAATTTGACTGAATTGGGAACTCCAAATATAAATATAAAAGGTTGTATTTTTAATGGTCAAGCAGGAAGTGGAAAAACTTACCGCCTTTGTCAAATGGTTCTTGAAATATTAAAAAAAGACAAACACCCCCTTGTATTATCATTTACGAACAAAGCTATTGAGAATGTGAAGAAACGTCTAAAAAAAGCCTTTAATGAAGATAAAAAAATAAATGATATTTGTTACACATTTGATAGTTACTTCTGTGAGTGGAATGGAAGAGATATAAGTAGTTTGAAAGATAAGATCATTTTTATTGAGGAGTTTAGTATGGTCCCAAACAAGTGGATTGAGAAAATATATCAAGCGTTTGAAAAGTTTAAAAATAAAATTTACTTGTTCGGTGATCCAAATCAATGTGAACCTGTTGAAGCAAGTAGAATAACTTACAATTATCTGAATTCTAAAACTGTACGACAAATGTGCCCAAATACAGAAACACTTCAATACAGAGAAGATTCTTCACGTTATGATAAAAAAACATGAAATGTTACAGAAATTCTTGTATTACAGTAAAGTAAATTATTATTTTCCTCCAATTGACAAAACCCTTTACAAAAATATTTGTTATCTGAATTCAACAAGAATAAAGGTTAATACAGAATGTTGTAATAATTTTGTAAAAGGTAAATATGAAACTGTAAAATTTAAGTATAATGGTAAAACAGAGGAATATAAGATATGTAAAAATATGCCTATTCTTGCAACGACCAATATTAAAGACAAAGAGATTTTTAATACTATGGAGTTTACAATTGAAGATATATTGTATGAAGATACCGTAATAAATGGAAAGACTAAAATAATAAAGAAGTTTAAAATACATGGTACTGAATTTTTAGAGAAAGAATTTGCTGAATCTTTTATTCCTAGCTTCTGTGTGACAGTTTATAAGTTTCAAGGTTGTGATATAAATGAACCATATAATATTCATGATGTTAATTGTATGGATAAGAAACAGCTTTACACAGCCTTATCTCGAACGACCAAATTTGAATTCATTCATCTGAACAATAAGGAATTAAATTACAAATATTTAAATAGAAAACAACCTAATTTAGAATTATTGAACTCCAGATTTAATTCATTATACAGAAATGGGAAAATTTACAGAGTAATATTCGATAATGAGATGGTTTATGTGGGCTCAACTTGCGAAGAACTTGAAACGAGATTAAAATGGCACCTGGCAAATAAAAATTCACAGGTTTTTAAACACAGAAACAATAATCCGAAAATTGAAATGATTATTCCTGCTCCTAGTTTTGATAGAAAGAAATTAGAGAATGTCGAGAATCAATACCTAAGGGAATATTCTGAAAAGTATGGCAAGCGTTTGCTGAATATTAAAGCCAACCCTCTTAAAAAGAAAAAGGTACAGTTTGAAGTTAAACAAGAAACACAAACACAACTTGAACAACGTATTGCTAAACTTGAAAATAAAATCGTTATAAAAGAAAATGAAACACAACAAAATTGGTTTTATGATACTTTTATTGACGGAAAAAGATATGCATCTAAAACAAGATATGGTAAAACTCAATCTAAAGAAACAGCATTTCAGCAGATCAATGATAAAAATCAAAAGTTGATTAATGAATTGACTGTTTATTGGAAATAAAGATTGTTTTTTTAGTCGGCCTTATTTGGCCAAATAAAAATAATAAATAGCCAGAAACAATTATATTTTTGGCTACTAGGAGCAATGTAGTGTATGAGAACACTAACCTTTTCTTATATATATATAGGTTAGATAACGTTAGTTTTTTCCTCTACGTGATAAATACAATTTGCTTTCTTCCATGTGCTTGGTTATTTCATAAATTAAATCTTCAAAACAATTGCTCATAATGTATTTACATTTGTTATTTTCATACAACTGTTTCATAATTGTTTGTTTATCAGACACTTGGTACACACCTGTTGGACTTTTAAATTCAAGACACAAAGCATTGTATTTTCTAGTTGGATTCATTAACATCAAATCACATTGTCCAGCCATATATCCTTTGTTATAACTTTTGATTGTCATATTCGAGCTTATTTGATTTTCACCAAGACCAGCAATCATTAAAGCATCTTCATATTTTTTTCTGATAAATGATACAATCTTGTAGTGTAAATCATTTTCATTTTCAATCAATAGCATATTGTTTCTGTCGTTGAACTGCTTGTAATATCCTTGTTTTCTGATTGATGGTAATACTTTTGATGTAACCCAATGTTTAAATTTTTCAGCTTCTTGTTTTTTGGATGAAAATAAAAGTGAATAAATCCTGATTCATTTATAAAAAAAACATTTGAAAGTTTTTTCAGTGGCCTCAGCACGACAGAACTTTTCGTTCACACTTGATTTAACATGATCTCTGATAGCTTTTGTGGATTTTTATAGTTGAGAATAATAGCAATGTCTCTACCTCTAAACCATATATCATTTTTATCATCAAGATAACAATCTATTGATACATCTAATTCTTTATTACTATAGGAATATTTTTGCATACTCATATATTATATATAAGTTATATTATTTTTCACATATCTTTTAAATCCCTGAATGGGATCCAACTATTGAAATCATCACTATATCCCTTCCACTTTACTAAAGCTTGTTTCTTCTTGTAATCCCTCCGAATGACTTTATCAATACGGAAAACATTCTGTTTGGCTTTTAATAATTCAGGTACATAAAAACTCCCTTCAATATCTTCACCTCTTAGATCTTTTATTTTGTATGTGATTGGATTAGTGTATTGGATCTTATCTATTATGAATAATTCTTCTGTCTAATTTGGTGTATAACCGTTATCAAAAGTCTTTCTTTTGTATTTACTAATTCGAACATTAGCACCTACTTTAAATTTTGGTTTATGTTGTAATGTTTCCATTTCACCGTATAAATTAAAATACACTATTCCTTCATTCTTTTTCTTTGAAGCCTCAACAGGTGTCATCTTTGTGCTTGAATGTTTTGTGTTATTGTACTGTTTTAATATTTTAGGTAATATGTCTATGTACTGTGTGTTGCCTTGAAGTGTGAACTGTTTCCACATTTTGGACTTGATTGTTCTATTCCATCTTTCAACCACTGAGGACTTTTCTTCATTCTCGGTGGAGTACATATGTATCCCATTTTTCTCTAGCAAGTCCTTCAGGTGTTTGTTATAGAACTCTTTCCCTTTATTGACCCATAGATATTGTGGTTTTCTATCTCTGAATATTGTTTGAAATGCTTCAGTTACAGTTTCACCCTTTTTATCCTTCAGAGGAACAATCCAACCATATTTACTGAAAACATCGATAACCATCAAAAGATATTTATAACCTTTATTCCATTTACTGAATTTTTGCATTTCAACAAAATCAGCAGCCCATATTTCATCAATTTTATTTACAATCACACGCCGTCGAGTAAAGTTGCGTTTTATGGTTTTATGTAATTCATCTGCTAATTTTTCTTGCCAGTTTTCTTCACTCGAGGGCTTTTTCCGTTTTTTGGAACACCGAGACCTAATTTCTGTTTTGTGTCAATCAAGAATCTAGCTGTTTGGCCCCATTTTGGCATCTCGCCATATGGTATTTGATCTAGTGATTTTACCATTTTTCTGTCACAGTCTCCTTTATTTTTTCCCATATCATAACAAATATCATGGTAAGCTGCTATTTCACCCACCTTATTGTAAGGTTAACATTCCATTTTGTGACCTCACCTGTATTTTTATCATACTCTAACTGTTTATCAAGAGGGTTATATGGTCCCATGTATTTATATTGTCCTGGAGTCCATCCACCTTTTGGTTTTGGGAGCTTTCCTATCATTTTATGAATATCTATATTTCCACCAAAGGTAAAAGTTGGTTTTGAGCCATATCCCATCTCAAGAATGAATTTATTATATGAGCCTTTATACCCATTTTTCTTAGCCAATTCATATTGTTGTTTATAAAATTTAACTCTTTCTTTTGCAGAAGGAGTTATTGTTTTAAACAAATTTGGATCAGTCAATAATTCAGCTCCTTTTTTTAAATCAACTCTCCATGGTGACCCTTTAATACCTCCTGTTAACAAGCTATCAATTAACCCTGAACCATTGTAATCTAGTCCTTTTATATCTGTTTTATGCATTTGTTTTCCATCCTTTCTTTTTGGTCTAATTTTTGCTGATAATTGCATTAATCCTTCTTTACCAACTTTAGTTAAAACAGGTTTGGATTTTTTAAGAGCATAATCAATAGCCTTTTGCTGTAACTTTGGGTCTCTCATTGCCTCAGATGCATAATATCTACCAGCTTGTAATGCTTTTTTACCAATTACAGGAGCTAATTCAAAACCGAGATCAAGAGCTCCAGTCAAAAGTGTGTTTCCAATGCCCGCCCCTTCAGACGGGCCAATCAGTTTAAATTTTTATTGTTTTTGACAAATTTTGTTTTTGTAATTCCACATTCAGCGCAAGTACATTTCAGCATAGTTCGACCATTTTTAGTCATTTCAAACCTTTCACTTCCAGGCACACATTCAGTGACTTTCTTTTGTTTGATGCAATACGATTTTACCATATATTATTATATTAGATAATTTTTCGTATGCCAAATACAAATCATCATTATCCTTTATTTCAATGTCTTGTTTAGGGAATATTTTTATGTCAATACCTTTATTTTTATTTCTTCGATCTTCTAACATAATATTCGTTGTATTACTAACATAAAGAGTATCACACCCTTCTAAACAATCTCTCCTTAATCTTATAATTATAGTTTGATTTTCATTTTTACTTATTCTAATTCTTTGTTTTTCAGAAAGATTTACATTTATCTCAACTAATCTATTCATATATATAAATTATATATTTTCAAAGTAGTTAATGATGAATCTGTGATTGTTATTTGAACCAGATTTGGAATTATGTATCGTATTTAGAATTGATCTACCTTTTTGTCTCTCGAGAAGATAGTACAAACACCAATATCCACACAACATTGAATCACGCTCTTGTGTTTCATCTCCAGAGTATACGAGTTGTTTTCTACTTGTAGCCATATATTTTTGAACTTCTGTTGGCATCATCAGTCCGAATGAATCAAAGTATTCACAGTATGTGTCAATATTCCGATAACATACCCAATAAGTGCCAGGTCCAATTCTGCCGTCGAGATTAACTATTCCACATTCTTTATTTATTTTATTTGGTAAAGCGTCGCGACTAAAAACTCCTCTAAAATGTTTTATGTCAAGTTTTTTAACCCAATCCAATAAATCAAAGTTGGATAATGGCTTATTTATGAATTTTAGAGTATTGTCCCAAGTATGGGGATTGAATTGAAAGGGCTGTTTTTGCCTAACAGAAGTCCTTTTCCCTTTTTTGAAGTTCTTTTTTTTTTTTTTTTTTTCATTCCAAAACCAATTGGGTTGTCCCATGTACCTACAACAGGCGGGGATTGCCATGGAATCAAACCATGTTTTCCTCCATCCTTTTTCACAGCAATGGCATCTGGAACATGAACAGGTAATGATCGTCTCGGACGACTTCTTTCAACGTGTAAACCCTTTCCAGTTAATTTTTTTATTGCTTCAATGGCGAGAGGAATACCAATACTAGCCAGTATTGTACCGAGACCCTTTCCTATCTGTGTTTTTGTTGGATTTATAACAAGTTGTCCACCAGACTGCATTGAGCTAACAAGATCAGCCATTTGTCTCGTATTCAACAAATTTTTATAATTCAATAACTGAGACAATTTGTTGTTTGGAATAAGAAAACCTCCCTTTTGTTTCTTCCCAAATAGTTTATTAATTCCCATACTCCCAAGAGCTGAAAGAGCACCTGTTCCCAATGCTGGAGCTGCTTTTGATACAGCTGTAGTTGCATATGGTAATAGTTTTGTTCCAAGTGAAAAAAGACTTGTCCAAAGAGAACCTCCGTGTACAACAGCTTTTCTGATTTGTGATTTCGATATTTTCAAGTCAGCACCTGTTCCCATTTTTTTAGCTTTCATCAATCTTTTGATCTGTGTCTTTGTCAACATAAGTTGATCATTACCTGACAATTCATTATTTGATAACCTTAATGTTATAGCTGAATTTGATTTAATTGCTTTTCCAAGCTTTTTTTTCTGTCCCTGTGAAAGTTTAACACCTTGAGGATGATAAGTAGTCATATAATAATAGATTAGATAAACTATAATTATATTTAATTAAAGAAGGTAGTTTTTTGTGATTTATTTTGTATTAGAGAAATAGGGTTTTTTCAATGTATTTCCAAAATAGTGTCATTGTCAGAAAAATCTTCTTCACTAATGTCTTCGTTAGATTCTTCTTCATCCTCGGAACTTTCTTCTGAAGGGAAATATTCTTCGTCGGATGAATCAGAAAATTCTTCTTCACTAAAATCTTCATCTTCGGAAAAATCATTGATGTCTAATTCTTTATTCATATTTATAATAATAGATTAGATTAAATTGTATTAAAGAATGGATGATTTTCCAACAGTGTGACAGTTCCATTGTTAAATTCAATTATGTCTAAATCATCAAAGGTAAGAGGACCGCGTTCTATATTTTCTCTGATTTGTGTTTCAGATAAAGTGGTCTGTTCCTTTTTTCAGTTTGTCGATCTGTGTCTCTGTTCATATAAGTAGATCAGAACCTGTTGATAATCTAATTGTTAAAGATGAATTTTCTTTGTATGCTTTTCCAAGACTTTTTTTCTGGCTCGGTGAAAGTGTCACTCCATAAGTAGTCATATACTATTAGAGTAGATAAAGAATTACATTGATCTCAGGATTAATTTTCCATCAGTCCTTCTCATCTCAACATCCTGTTCATAAAGGACCAATGCATATACACTGTAATCAGCGTTTGTTCCTGCACTCAAAGTGTATTTGAAAGTCAGTTTTGTCATACCATCACGTATGTCAGTCTTCTGTTTCGTCAAATCGAAATAAATGAAAGGGAATATGGAGCCGAAGTTACCCCTGTTAAGGAGAGTGGACTCGCTAAACTCATTAATTGCTTCAACGTACTTCAAAACATATCTGAATACCCTCGATGGTTCTGTTGATGGTTTATAGTGAACCTCCGGGTAATCAATTCCATTTGACACCTCAAGATGACAACTCGTCATTGTTCGGTTATTTGCAACTGAAAATGTGTTATACAAGAATTTATTAGCCGTTTGAGATTCATCATTTGCGTCATTGATTATGAAAACAGGGTTTATTTATTCCCGTTGAAATACGGAAATTAGCTGTTTGTTGTCTCGTTGAGTTGCCCCTCTCAACCATCTCTCTCATGGAAGTCCATTTTCTATTATCAAGATATTTATTAAAGTATAATGACTTTCCCTCTGCATTGAAAACAATACGAGGGACAATTAACTGAAATTTGGTGAGTACAACACGACAATCATCTGCAGCCTGCCAAATTAAATTTGCGTCACTTTCAAGTGTCAAGTTTAACTCTATTTTTGAATTAGGCAAAAGTTCATTCCAGAGGCTCTTGAAAAATCCATATCTATTCAATGGTATTTCTGTATTTACAGTACCAGTACCATTTATCAGTAGTTTACGAGATGCAAATCCTTTGTTATAGTTAGCATTATTTGCTCTGTCTTCTGTATTTCTATTTGTGTCAAGATAAAAAAACTCATTTGTCCCTTGAGAGGAAGCATAACCCTGGTAATACTGAAACAAGTTTTTGATATTCGTCGCTTGGTTAGCATCTCTACATTCATAGACATCAACACCATTCATTTTTACATTTATATTATTAATTAAAGATAGAGAGGAATTTACGATGCCGTTAGTATCATTAGCGGCTAAATTTCCACCATCTGCAAGCTTCTTTACAATGAAATCAACATTTAAACGAGCATTGAACCAATCGAATGGTGTAGTTTCTCTGCTGTTATCAACAACGAAACGATAACCAGTTTTCTTCTGATGAGCATTGTTTGCAACTACAGTATTTAATGCCGTTTCAAGTTCAAAAACAATATCTTCATAACGCTCTATAAATTTTGAGTCACGATAGTTTGACATATACAATTAGGTTAGATAAAGTTATTTCTTTCTTAGTTTTCCACCTGAAATAAGTTGACTGAGTTTTTCATTCACTTCATATTCAGATAATGTTTTAGGATTTTTAGTTTTGGTTAGTTTAGGTTTTTCCTTTCTTTTGCTTAAAAGTTCTATTATTTTGTCACCTGCTTTTTTACCAGTATATTCTCACCAATTGTTGTAGCGGTTTTTTCAGCTGCTTTTTTTCCAACAGTTTTGATAATGTCAGTCAGCACACCTTCACCATGTTGTTCATATTTTTTATATTCAAATCGTTTCATATACTATATAATTAGATTGTATTTATAATTCCGTCCCTCTCAAGAATATCTCAATATACCAATCTATCCCGTTTAAATGAACTGGTGCTCCAGAAGAATCAGTCACGTAAAAATGTATTGAACTGATCGTATGTGTTGAAACTGGATTCCATGAAAGAAAACGAGGTTTGTAAGTGAAGGGTAAAGGTCTGACTAGATTGCTAACTGGAATAACAGCAATAGTACTGGTACTGTTTCCGTCTACAATACTATCTATGACTTTATCACAATTAATATAAATCTCATCTATCCCTCTCGTGATATCAGGAAGATCTGCCCCATACTCTGTTTGTGTAACTAATTTTGACTCAAAACCGATAAGTTTTCTGAATTCAAAATTTCTCAAATCCACTTGATAATTTTCATTAAGTTCAATCAAAATACGGTATGTTGATAAAATGAAAAACATATTAACACCGTACTTCTTTTTAGCATCATCAGGATCATCAACAACTAAATGTTTATTTTTTCTCATATACTCATGGATATAATTATTGATATCATCATACGAATACATACCATCAACAAAAGTTATTGTTTCCCAATTTGTACCTTTGTTGTAACTGTATTTTATTTGATTATTCCCAAAAGATTGTCTGATATTGTACCAACTGTAAGTCATATTAATAGTCTTTACGGCGATTTTGTATTTCATATCATTTGATAACTTGAGAGGCTTATTGAATCTTTTTGTGAAATCGTGACTGTAACTCACACCAATTTTGTCTCTGTTTTTACTATTGAATCGCAATGATATTTCTGTCATATACTATAAGAGTAGATATTTAGTTATTATTTTATTAAGCTCTTCATTTTCAACAATCCCCAATCTTTTTAATACGTGCAATATCTTCACAAATTCGTCTCTGACACCAATGCTATTATTCCCAGCATAAATAGACCCTCCAAGTAACTGAAGTCGTGAAAGTAAGTCTTCTATATTATTATAATAAACAACACCTGCTCCAATTTTCATTCCTTGCCCTGTTTTGTATTTGTAAGAAGCCAGTACATCTACAATCGTTTCTCTGTATTTCTTCAAAGTTTGTAACTCTCGATCATAAGAATGTCTTTCTTCTAGTGTTTTTGCGTTTGATTTTTTACCTCCTAGTTTTTTAGCAATTTCTATGGCTTTTTTCTTTTCTTCAAGTATTTTTTGTGGATTGACTTGAGTCAAATCGTTTGGTTTCAAAAGCTTGTAATTTTTTAATATAATTCTGTCATCTTTATTGAAATTGTTATCAATCACTAATACGGTAGTTTTCCCATCATCATCTTTTAGTGCTTCAATGGCTTTAGGAAGTTCCGAATCCATTGTAATTACTCTGCGATTCATTTCTGCAACATCATCAAGTCCTTGTGTTAAAGTCAGTTGATTTTGTTTCAACTGTTCAATTACTTCATCCTGTTTTTTGTCTATGTTTTCTTTCACACTCTTCTGAACATCAATAGAAGGTTTTAATAACTCTGATGTTTCATCATACGGGTCTTGTTTTGCGTTTTCATATTCTTTGATTGCCTCACGAACCTCTCTTATCTTTTTATCACCTTCAATGCCTTTTTGAAGAAGTCTTTTCATTCGCTCTATATCCATATACAATTATATTAGACTAATCTAAACTACTATTATATGGAAATCCCAAACTATGACATTTTTCAGAATTCAAGCAAGTCTTTTGGACAGTTATATCCGTATATGCCGAAAGATACATTTAGAATGCTTCTCGCAGGAAACTCAGGAAGTGGAAAAACGACGCTCTTCCTTCATTTAATCTGTGAGCCCCTCGTTTATTATGATCAGATTTTTTTATACGCAAAGAATTTAGATCAAGATAAATATCAATTTCTACAGCAAAAGATGAATAAAATAAGCAATCAAGTTGGTTGTAATGTTTTGATTTGTTCTCAAGATGAAATTTTACCAGTTGAACAAATTAAAGACACTGAATTGCAACGTTTAGTTGTTTTTGACGATTTTGTAACGGATAAAAAACAAGATCAAATTATAAACTATTTCATTCAAGGTCGTCAAAAATTGCAGCGTGTTGTACCTAACGCAGTCATTCTATGGATGTCCAAAATCTATTAGGCTTAATTGTAGCCACTTCTGCCTTTATGATTTTCCATCTTCAAGAGAAAGAAACTTGATATCTCAGGAACTTGGAATTGATAAGAATAAGTATATTGAAGCAACTAAAAAACCATATTCTTTCTGTTATGTTGACAAGCCAATGAAAACAGTGAAGAGAAACTTTTATGGAAGTATCTAATCTAATATTATATTGGTATATTCAACTTTTTACCAAATCAAGATCATTTTTACCAAATCAAGATCATGTTGGTCATACGCGAGGCAAAAGAGGACTCCCGGGCTTAGGGTTCAAATTGACTCCTTCGGGCGATTACGACATTCAAAATAAAAGATTGACTAATGTCGGAAAACCACAATTAAACCAAGATAGCGCAACACGTGAATTTGTTATCGACACGATTTTGTCAGCTTCAGGTGCGCAAATTAACCCTTTTGCTTTTTTGTTAAAAGATAAAACCAAATCTACCGTTATTCAAAATATGGAAAATCTACAAATTGAAGATTTTAATAGATCACCTTACAGGATAAACAAATCGGCTTTTTCCTTTTCAATCAAACAAAGTGGTGATTTTACATCTAAAATTCAATTTGATATTTCTTCGTTGAGCAACAACGAATATACCTTTGTTTGTTAGTTTTTCTCGCCTTCTGATTCTAATCAAGCTACAATTGAATTGTCTCTTCCCACGATAAATATACGAATTGCTGGCCAGACGTTTCAAAGATCATTTCCTCAAACTCCATTTGTTGATGGTTACATGAAAAAGCTGTTTCAAATCGAAAAAACAGGAAGTGGTCAGGCATTAATTAAAGTGGAACTTTCTTCCACAGCACCAGCACCTAACACCGAAACTCATTTAATTGTTTATGGTGCTTTTGGATTTCATACACAATTATCTCATTTGGTTCATAATCCTGTTTATGGGGTAAAAAACGGCAATGTTATATTTACAGGGAATATTGATATGGAAAACACTCATAAAATTATTAATGTTCAAAATCCTACAGATTTGCGCGATATTGCAACAAAAGAGTATGTGGATCATAATGTATCAGGAGGTCAACATTTAGCTTTTGTAAAAAAGGATGGAAGTGTTAAAATGACCGGAGATTTGAATATGGGACGGAATATTGTTAAAAATATGAAATATCCCGTTGATATTCTTGACGCAACAAACCGATCATATGTTGATTCAGAGATTCAATCTTGTTTGAAACGAGACGGTTCAAATCCCGCAGAAAATAATTTAAACATGGCCGGTTATACTATTGAAGATTTGGGGGATGTTGACATCTCTACACCTGCTGAAAACGCCGTTAATAAAAAATATGTTGACCAAGGCTTACAAACCAAACTCAATGTAATTGCTCAACAAAATCTAAATATGAACAACAATGCCATTATTGATCTTGCTCCACCCGTCAACGCAGACGACGCGGCTACAAAAAGATATACTGACGAGTATTTTCGACGAGATGGTTCGACTGCAATGTATGGTGATTTGTTGATGAATGGAAATATAGTGACAAATGTAGGTGATGTGAAAAATGATGGTGATGCTGTGAATTTCAGAGTTTTGAATCGAGCTTCACAAACCATCAGAGCGGCGGCCTTATTATTGAACGGAACAAACGCGATGGCCGCTGACCTGAAACTTGGAATGAACAAAATTGTTGACTTAGCTGAGCCTCAAGCAAAATCTGATGCTGTGACAAAGGAATATGTCGACAGAAGTCACATTTCATCCGCTTCTCATCCAAAGAATGCTTTCGAATATTTGATGAATGACCTTGATGAAATAAGTACTGAATAAGGTTTGACTGTCAAAGGTTACACTACTTTATCTCGTTCACCACATATAATTTCGAAAAAGGTTATTGAAATAGATTTGAATAAAGAAGATAACCATATTTTTAGAGCGAGAATTGGGTTTAATATGTATACAATAAAAGATGGAAAATACACGTTCATCATAGAATGGCTCTTTCCTGATTATGAAGGAATGAATCTGAGCAGTGTAACATTCAGTGCAACAGGCGGAATTACAATTCACAGAACTGTAGAGAGAAAGTTTGATAATAGAAATGAAGATCATTCAAGATATCTATTATGGATTGAAAAACCGTCATCAAGTTCACCACCTGAATATTTATATTGTACGATTCATTTTAATGCTAACCCAACTTATCCCAATAAATACAATGTCCTTGTGTTGTATATGGTATTGAGGGTGAAGTCGTAGAAGTTCCATCTAGTGTTTACGACTTTGTTGAAGCTTATAAAATAGGAAATGAAAAAATGCATATGCAGACTGATTTAGATTTAAATGGACACGCTTTGATAAATAAATCAGCAAACTTATTTGATGGTCAAAACGGTGAATTAACAATGTTAAATAATATTAATATGAATAGCTTTCTCATAAGTGAGGCTAAACTTGGTGGTGATTTAAATTTAAATGGCTATAGAATTCATAATGGTGGTTTAAATCTATTTCGTTCAAGCGTTACAGGTGTGATTATGGAAACAGCTCTTGATTTAGGCGGTTTTTCTCTTTATCAACCTAAATTAGGGGGCGATTTAGATTTGAATGGGAATGGAATAATTGGTCAAATACAATATTTAAACTGCTTTGTTAAAGCCAATCAAGGGCATGATAAGAATACTTTGAAGCCTGTATTAATTAATGGCGCTGAATATTTAGTTATTCATAATAATAACTTTTATATTAAGAAAATGTATATTATACAAGGAACAAAACCCGGAATATTATACTTCAAGAAAAAGAATTAAGGGAGTGGATTATTACCATTTCCGGCAACAATTTTTGAACACAGACAATCTTCTTTGAGTAGAAACATCACAACGGTTAACGTCAACAAATCATTATCGAGAGGCTATTTTATAATTGATTATTCTCATCCAGATGATAAAGCATTTGACATCACATTTACATTAGAAGTAGTCATAAATTAATCTAAATCAATATTATATGGGTATTTTTAACCACACAGCGGAAAATAAAAATATTAAAGGTAAAGATGGATCTGGATTTAAATTAACAAACGATAAAAATTACGATCTTGAAAATAAGAAATTGGTGAACGTAGCAACACCGACAGATAATAAAGATAGTGCGAATAAATCTTATGTTGATAATGAAATATCAAATAAAAAACCAATTATTGGTATCTATGCTGAAGAAAGCGGTAGTATCTCAGCCGGAAATTATGAATGGAGTTTTGGAAATGGTACAGAAAATCAGGCAACATATGGTTATTGTATACCCGTTTCTGGTAGAATAAAATATGGCTCGTTAGCAGCTAGTGCAAATGGTTTGGCACCAGGTGCAGAAATACAAGTTGGTATTATAATTAATAGTGTTGAGAATAGTAATTATGTATTAGTTAATCCTATGAATCAATTTGCTAGTTTTACTCAATTTCAAACACCTCTTGAAGTTAATGCAGGTGACAGAATTAATTTTATATCTAAAACTAATAATTCTGCTGTTACACACGCTATCGTCTGTCTGTTGATTGAAATAGACGCATAATTATCTGAATAACTATTATATGATGCAAGACATAATCAAATACGTGAGCCATTTTTTCGATCAAACCAAACAACAACGTATTCACATTAATGACGCGATATTAAAATCATGCCTGGTATACCAATATTTGTATTTCAAACATTTTAAAACAAAACTTCCAATAGACAATATTTTATATTTACACGATTACGAAATAGGACTCATTGGTCCAGGTAATGGGATGTATTGCAAGGTTTTTGGAAAGAACACTTGGTTGGATTCATATATTACACTCACATAGTATTCTCCACGATGCTTTTGGAAGATTCTATAATCGTTATTTATTAAATAGGGGATATACTTACGTGATTCCAGAGAATATTTCACCGGAATTTATGAAAAGATCTCCATTATGTGGTCAGATAACAGGATTAATTTACTGTATTTGTAAAAGAATTATAATCTAAAATAATATTATATGACAAAACAACGTACAGGCATTTTTGGTTTTAACCATATCTCAGTAAAACTTTGAAAAGAAAAAGTTGACGAATTAAAGTCTTATTATCAATCATATCATCGCAAATGTTGGGCATTCAAACAAGCAATAAAGCAATAAATGGTTACATAAATACGACAAATACTTTACTGAAGAAATTCCTAAATAATTATTTTCTATATTCAATAATATCCTTAATTTCCTTTCTTTTTTCATTAAGAATAAGTTTCCAATAATTTTCATATTCCTGGATCGTTTTCTTATTCTTTTTTATTTCAAAATCTTCATTATAATCCATCAAGTTTAATATTTTTTTTATAATGAATTCAATATTTATCATTCTTTTAAGTTTATTATTTATAATTGGCAGAACGATTTCAATTTGTTGGAATATTTTTTCAATGGTAACAGTGTCATTACAATTAATATGTATATTGTATTTTTTCATAAAATCTAAAATTTTATTATTAATATAATACTTGTGGTGGTAAATACTTTTACGTTTGAATTTATACTTGTTCTTATGAAAATCTACCCATTCCTCGTAATATTTATAACCATCGACTCTTCCACAATTTTTGCAAACATTTGAGTTATCTGTCAATAATTTCTTTTTCATCACAACATGGTTCTTCCTTTTTAACACTGTGTTCTGCTATTTCTTCCTCACAAAATGGACAATTAATAAATTCATATTCCTCGTCATCCTTCAAATAATCATGAATATCACAATTACATGTTTCATCGTCTTCAATTAATCTAATATATTTCTGACCTTTCATATTATAACTATATATATTATTTTTTTTATCAAGACTGAGAACCTGATTTTGGCGATTAACCATATTAACATTTCTCTTATCAAGACCGAGAACCATCTTTCATTTTGGCGATTAACCTTCTTATTACGCTTTTCTATAGCGTGGACATACTTCTTTTTCTCCAACATCCTCCAATAATATATAGTAACAAATCTTTAAATCATTTTGTTTTTTAAAAATAACTATTGAAATTTACCGTTTCTCTTTAAATACTGACTAAAAAAACATATACCGAAATCCGTTCTTATAGGAGGAATACTGCTGATTAATACCCTTTATTGCCAAAACTATTGAAAATAGCGTTTTCCATAAATGATTTGCAAAAAACCCTGCCCCTCTTGATCTTTTCTCTTCGAGAAAATCTCAATTCACTGCCTCAAAAAAGCTTCGCTTTTTTTCCCCAATGCGATGTGTGGACCATATATAGAAAATATATAGTTTTTTTATTTTTAAAAATGATATAGTTTTCAGATTGTTGTGACAAATATAAAAATTGCAAACCCTTCCCCTCTTGAGATTGTTTCTCTTCGAGAAAAATCTCAATTCACTGCCGCCAAGCTTCGCTTGGCCCCAATGCGATGTGTGGACCATATATAAAAAACAATTGAAAAATTAATTTTACTGTTTTTGAAAAATATATAGTTTTTTTCATTTTTAAAAAAACAAGAAAATATTATTATAAGAATACCCAAAATATTACTACATGTGGCATATGAGCTGCTAAATGGATTTTCAATTTGTTGTGGGAATGGTTCAGTGAAAACATGGTTTTTCACCCCAGTAATATTGGGTGTGAGTTTTAGCTCATATGCCACATGTAGTCATAGCTTTTATTATCATCGTGCTAAAATAAAGGCTGCCTGCTTGTCTGTCTGTCTGCAAGAGAAAAAGGTTGTCATTTTAACCCTTTGTACTACCGATCTCACCTTAGCAAAACGGCGACAGCGAGCGGCAAATGCATAAGTGATTAGTGGCATCAGTGGTTCTATTAATATATGTAAAAGCGGCCAGAGGCGGATCAAGGGGTAGGGTTGGGGGGTTGCAACCCTTCTAGGAATATAATCTGTTCATGTTGTCCTTCAGCAGCATGATTAAAATATATGTGTAGAATGTTCGATTGAGGCCTAAAACTGCTGTTTAAAAGTAAAAACTAAAATCCAAGCTTTCGCCGATCAACGGCATCATCAGGGATCAGAAAATATTCCGCGCGTGCTATATATATGCAAAGAAATGTGTAAAAGATGTGACGTATGTATGCAAGCTATAGAAATAAACTGTGAGTAGAATACAAAGCTCTAATGATGGAGTGTCTCTAAATAAAGGACCTCTAAAAGCGCTAGGAATAAAATATTAAAATAGAAGGTCTGCGAATTCAGTACATTCTTCTCGGGAATTAAGTGTGGGCTTGTATTTTCTAAGTATCCAAAGATGGCATCAGCTCTTTTGAATTCTACAAGAAACCAGCCAAGAAACCACTATTTGTCCACCATCAGTCAGCTATGCCAATCAAATCCAAACTCAACTTCATTCGCAACGAGCGAAAACGCATCAAGGACAGATGCTCCTCAAATACATCTGCCAAACAACACCTAAACACATTCGATGACATCCTTCGCCTCAACGGTTATCCAGAGGACAGAATAGAGCAGACAAAACGCCCACAAAATCCTCAACGAGACCCCCAACCTAGCAGCACAGAATGGTCATATCTTAAGATCCCTTACATCTCTGAACGACTCAATCACAGGATCACTAACATTTTCAGAAAAGAAAACATTCCAGTACGCATTGCCCACAAATCCCACACTCTCAGACAAGCCCTATCCCACACCCCCACGGAGCGCAAATGCACAAGAGACAAATGCCCTATCTCTAACACCGGATTATGTCTACGAAGAAATGCAGTATACCAGCTCACGTGTAACAGCTGCGGTCAACAATACATTGGTAGCACCACACGCTTCATCCATGATCGCGTGAGAGAACATATCAATAACGCAAACTCCTCTGTTAAAAAACACATCCACTCCTGCCAGAACGAAGACTACAAAGGGATTGAAGTCAAGATAATCATGAGTGAAAACGACCCCGCTAATCTACGCCTCTATGAAGCATTCTACATTAGAAAATACAAGCCCACACTTAATTCCCGAGAAGAATGTACTGAATTCGCAGACCTTCTATTTTAATATTCTATTTTATTCCTAGCGCTTTTAGAGGTCCTTTGTTTAGAGACACTCCATCATTAGAGCTTTGTATTCTACTCACAGTTTATTTCTATAGCTTGCATACATACGTCACATCTTTTACACATTTCACCCTACACCTTCTTTGCATATATTTAGCACGCGCGGAATATTTTCTCATCCCTGATGATGCCGTTGATCGGCGAAAGCTTGGATTTTAGTTTTTACTTTTAAACATGAGTTTTAGGCCTCAATCGAACATTCTACACATATACTTCTAGGAATAGTTTTTTTCTTTCTCAAATTTGTGTGCGCGGTAAAGGGGAGTTCAGATCACATTCACTTAAGGCAAAAAAAAAACTGTCAATTTGCATTTCACGACAAACAAAATGGCCATTTCTTGCTTAGGGAATACTGGATTATGAAAATTTTGGTTATCTGGTTCAAAAGTATGGTAAAATTCAGGGTATATATCTTGACTTCACAAGCACTTTTCGAGTTTGAGGAATGCATGAAATGGCGTTTTAGAGGTTTCAGTAAAAAAAATTTCCTGGTGAGCATGCCCCCGGACCCCGCTAGAAGCTCGCAACTTCAGCGCTCAATACAAGCCTTCGTCGTGATAACGACTCTCGCATTAAAAACAGGCCTACAACTATTCAAAAATCTCGCTACGCTCTTGATTAAGCATGATGACTGTTCCTTTACTGTGTTTTGAGCCGTGGCAAAAAAAAAACATTTTGCCTTCCCACTCCGCCGACCAGAGTTTTTCAATTTCACTAGAGCAATATGTTTTTCACAAAAAAATTACTTGAAAATTATTGATGTACAGCCATCTAAAAACTTGTCTTCTTTTCCGCCCGCTATTTAGACACCTTGTGTTTATTGTTACGCAAGAAAACGAGTGTGGCATTATGACAATAAGAGAATGTGACTTACCTCAGTAAACTTGTGAGCTCGAAAAACAGACAGCTGATAGATACGATCGATACCTTGTGAGCACCTAAAACAAATTCTATCACTATTAAATCTAACAACATTCAACAAAAAACAAATCAAAGCAGCTATAAATACACAATTACTAGTACACATTACATAAAAGATAGCCCAGTGGCTAAAGAATAAATAATTTCTTGCAGGACACATTCTAAATTGGGACGCCGAACTAGATGTCTCAGCCTAGAGAAAGTACAAACGGGAAAAAAGGCCACAAAACCGGAGTCCTATATGTGAAATTGTATCTTTGTAATTATTTATCAGCTTCCTCGAAAGAGCTGACCATCGATATACAACTTGTCATAAACCAACCTCGCTGTGCATCCACGTTTCTTAGCAGCTCTTAGATGTGGTAAGAGCGATTTTCTGATTTCGACAATTTCCTTTGGGAAGTCCGGAGACACTCCAAAGTTTGTTCCAGCGAAGATTGGAGTTTTGGACAAAACATAATCCTTGTCTTTGAATAAACTAAATTTGGCAATAATTGGTCGAGGTTTGCCTTCTGAACTACTACTTAGTTAATATCACTCATCGTCTTCTGAATTCCATAAGGCCTAGAAAATCTAGATTGTAGTGGGTAACCAGGACCTTTTGATAAACTAAGATCGGCTCTGGCTAATTCGCAAGCTCTTAAAACCTTAGTACGAAAGTCTGAGACATACTGCAAAAGATTAATAGACTCACTACTGCTAGACAATAACCTCTCTTTAAGGTGGCCGAACACAGTTTTCGTGCGCGCTCTCCAGTCGCTGGTGCTGACACGAGGCATGAGTGATGAGTTTTTGTTCTAAGGCGGTTTTATAAGGCATTTTTCTTCTTAAAATGATAGTGTGTTATAAACTTAAGTCTTGTTAGAATGGTATGTCAGAAAAACTCAAATTTGGCAGGTTTTTCAGTGTTACCGTCAGAACCGTGAGAACCTCTGAGAACCGACTGAGAACCCAGTTAAATGCAGCGCATGCGTAGTTAGTCAAAAAATTGAGATTGACCTCTTTCAGGTCCAGTCTCCGAAATACGCGTATTTCTCGAAAACTGCCTGCTAGAATTTCACGAAATTTGGCGGGAAAATACTTCAGGAAACAAGAAAGTAGGTTATTGCAACAATTCTGAAATTTAACAGAGGAAATTGTAAATAATAGTTATCTTTCAAGGACGGATAGCTAAAAATTGGTCTGTTAAAATATCATTAGAATAGAGTCTACATGTGAGTATTGTGACAAGTTTGTTTCAGGCAAATGATAGAGAAAATCTAACGACTGAATTTTCCGCAAATATAAAAAACCCGATTTTAAATTGATGTTTATATCCAGTCACGTTACCATGGCAACAGCGCACACGTCAGCGTAACTATCAAAATTCGAAAGCCTATCCTTTTAACTCACATCCTGCCAATATTGGGAACCTAGAGTTCAACGGTTTCAGAATAAAAGGCAATGCTACACAGGTTTCAAAAACTGTGTTCGGCCACTTCAACCATCTTAAGGGGCCCTCTCACAGTGTGCCGAAACACAAGCTGAAAGGGACGGAATCAGAAAGAATCCTGCACTGACTGTCGTGCAGCAAACAGTAGTAGATTGATACCCTCGTCCCAGTCTTTCTCTGTCTCAAAACGGTAGATCCTCATCCTGTTCTTCAGCGTTTGGTGCCACCTTTTCGAGAGCTCCTTGACTTTGAGGATGATACACAGATGATTTGTACTGAATGATCCCAAGCTCGTGCATGACTAGTTGAAATACGCCTGACAAAATTTGAGCCTGGTCTAACTGTATAAAACTTGGAAGTCCCAGCAGTGTAAAGAGCATGGTTAAAGATTTGACAATAGTCTTTGCTTGTCTGTAGATCTGATGTTTCTCAGGGGTATGGCTTCAGGGAACCTGGTCCCAGGCTTCTTTTTGGTAACGGACCAGCACAATCGACGATAATTCTGCTAAATGGCTCCTGGGCGGCTGATGTTTACTGTAGTGGGGCTTTTGGAATGGTCTGATTCGGTTTCCCAACCATCTGACAGGCATGACACGATTTGCAAAATTCTGCTACGTCTTTTCTCAGACAGGGCCAGTAGAAATGGTTAAGGATCTTATGTGGGTTTTGTTGACGCCTATGTGGCCAGCTAGTGGGGTCTTGTGCGCCATGCGTAAAATCACCAAACGAGCTAGAAACTTCTGGTCCCTATGTTGTTCCGCAATAAGTTGAGACGTTGACATCTTGTCAGCCTGATCTGACAAACTGCCCTCGACGGGACTTCTGCTGGCTCTGGAACACAGGTTTTTAATGGCTCACCTTCCATGACTTGTCTAATGACTGTGTCCGTTAACATGATCTCGTCCTCACTATTTTCCTCCTTCTGACTCATGGCTTGAGTCCCCACCGACCGGGAATTGTCTTCTCTACTGTATCTGGAGACTGTTCTGAACAGGGCTTATCTGTGACAATAGCATTAACAACAAATTTCCCTCTCGTGTGGCGATGCACTCCCTCAAATTGTAACTGAAGCGAACTTCTCGATCGTCTGTTTACTTTAATGACAACGATGAAACAGTTCTACAGAATGAAATACAGTACGTGTACACTAAATAACATAAACAATGAAGCTAAACACAACAGAAGACAACACACGAGAAATAAGAATAGTCCGTCCTTAAAGTCATACAAAGTGAGTCCGATAAAGATGGCCGACCTTAAACTGGTCCCCAGTCCTACAAGGCCATCGGTATGTGGCCAGCGGTATTCCCTTCATCTCCCAGTTCGAGGACCTAGCGCGGAACAATTGGAGACGTGGGTAGGAGGACTCAGTAGACCCATTTCCCTGATTCTGGTTCATACGGTTTGGGAGGCTGTGATACGCGACGAGGACGACGGTCTGGGTCGGGCGGCAGAGGGGTTGTTGGTGAGGGTGTTGAGATGTCCTCAGCAGTACTCAGTGGTGAATGGGGGTTCCGGGACTCTATGTCAAGGTTGGGGCCTTCGTCCTGGGTCAGTCTTGCTGGGGTGAGGGGTGGCGTTGGTGCTAGAGCATGGGCAATGACTGGGCTGTCGGGCACCGCTTTCTGTGGACTAGTAGTGGTGTAGTGGTGGCACGGGAGGACGTTGAGGTGGTCGCTGGAAAGCGCTGCTGGTAGGCAGTTGAGAGGCTACTGGCTGGTGTATAAGTTCGCAGGAAGCGGCAGTTTGGCAGTGTGAGTCGTCCAGAGAAGTCCACCTTGATACGGTATTGGTCGTGGCCAGCTGATTCCACTACCACTCCTGATCTATCCCATTTGGTGGGGTTAGAGCCTTGCTGATTCTGCAGGAAGACTCTCTCGCCGAGGGCCAAGGGGCGGAGGGGGCATGAGTGGGCTTGCAGTGACTCAGCTGTGCGGGTGATACGTGTGTGGAGAGCTTCCTCCTTTGCTGCCCATGCTTGACGCGAGAGTGGGCGGATGTGAGGGTTCAAGACCTTCTCAAGGAGGTTGACAGAGGGAAGCATGTCCCTGTGAGGGCGTCCAAATATGATTTGCGTGGGTGATAGGTTGCAATCCGGGCCTGGGGTGTTGCACAGTTGTAGCATGGCACGCAAGAAGAGGTCATAGTCGAGGTTGCCTGTGGGGTCTGTGTTTGACATGAGGAGGCCCTTGGCAGTTTTCAATGTGATATCTGCTCTGCCATTCGACTGAGGGAAGCTGGCGGAGGACACCCAAAGGCATAGGAAATCTTGTGTGCCTTCAGCGGTGAACTATGGGCTGCCATCGCTTGAGATCTCATCTGGAATGCCAAATGTAGCGAAGAAGGAACAGAGATGGCTAATCAGAACGGCAGAGCCCGCAAGGTTGGTCCTGGCTGTTGAGCTTAAGACTTCCACCCAGCCAGAGAGGTGGTCACCTGCGACTAGGTGATGGCAGCCTCTGTAGTCAAAGAAGTCAGAAAAGACGGCTTCAAAAGGGATGATGGTGGCGTAGATGGGAGTGGGGATGTGGTGGCATGTGAGGGGGCATTTCTGTTGCAGTCCGTGCATCCCTCCCTAGTTTCACAGATGTCCTTGGACATGCCTTGCCAATAGATGGTAGCACAGGCATGCTGTTCCATGGTGGATGTACCTTGATGGGGCGCGTGTAGATTTGGTAAGATTCGGTGACATAAAGATGGGGGGACCACGACACGGTCCTGGTATAAAAGTACGCCCTCCTCTGAGTAGATGGACTTGCAGATAGGCCAAAGGCTGGTGAGGGCAGGGTAGGTGCTGTCGATCAGTTTCCCTTGCTCGATTAGCTGTAGGAGATGGCCCAGGGAGGTGTCCACAGCTGACGTTTTCGCAAGGAGGGACCAGGAGATGGTACCTAGCTCTTGGGTATGTCGGGGAAGCTGGGTGATCCGAGGAAGACAACATTTTCTGTGCAAGATTTGGAAGGGTGTCTTGAGGTGGCATCAGCGGTATGGTTACTCTTGCCGGGAAGATGTCTGATCTTGAGGCACCATGGAAGAGTGTGCTGTTTGAGGCAGAACAGGCGTGAATCGGTTGTCTCATCCAGAGTGTGGTCGCTGAAGATTTTCATGAGTGGCGTGTGATAGCTGTGTAGCACTGCTCTGCAGAGGACAACAAACAGGAGCCGGCCAGTGTGATTCTCCATCTCCCTGGGCAACAGTCTGGAACGCCGGAGGGGCAACTGCAATGTTGCTGAGGGAGGAAGTAGCTGATACCGCACCTGGACCAGTAAGGGCAAAGGCAGGTGCGCCTCTGTATGTCGAAGATTTCCATTCCCTGGCGGATTGCTTTGACAATGGCTTCTTTGGATTCCTGAAACGCTTCCTCGAGCTCAGGGGACCACACGAATTGGCAGCAGGGACTGAGAAACGGCTTGAAAGATGCCATCAAGTAACGCAGCTGGGCGTAGTTAGCAGCCTGGTTGACAAGGCCTAACCAATTCCTGATATCTGTGGCGCTGCTAAGGGAGAGGAAGTCTCTGATGGTGTCGAGGTACTTTGGAAGTGGTTTGATGGTTCTGTCCGACACTCTGAATCCAGCGAAGTCCACACTCCTCTCTGTGAACTGGAACTTGTTAGGGTTGAGCACTGTCCCTGATCAGCTGACACAGGTAAGTAAGTCGATGGTCCTTCACCATTTTTGTTCTAGGATGTTGTCGTAATGGACTGTGTCGTCGACACAGCGTTCCTTGTGCTCAAACTCAGCTAGGACAGCATCAAAGTGGCGTTTATAACCATCTCCCAATGACAGAAAGCCTTGAGGGGCCCTCCTGTAGCACCAGTGGCCAAATGGCATGATGAAGGTGGTCAAGTGGCAGTCAGACATACGCAACGCAACGCTGTGATAGCAGTTTCAGGCATCTGTCACAGTCTTCCAAGTGTCCTTGGGGATGCGGCAGGCGAGTTGGAAAGGTGACTCCACAGCAAATGTCTCCCATTTACAGAACTTCTTCAGTGGTGAGAGGTCTACTGTGCGGCAGGGGAGCTGTCGTGCTTTTGTGCGATGACCATCCGATGCCACCATGTAACAGGTTCGCTGTACAGTACACACTCTATAACGCCAATAGCTTCGTCGTGGATGAGGTCATTGTACACTCTGCTGTCAGTGGAGGGGTATGTTGGCTGGTGTGTGGCAGACTCTGGGTGTTTCCTCTGGGTCAACATGTATCTCTATAGGTGGGCCCTCCATGCATGGTAGCGCTCGATGGGGGCAAGTGTTGAATGTCGATGAGGCATACCTGTCGAGAAGCCAGACTTTCATTTTTACACTTTTCTCGGGCCGACAGGGGAACGGCAGTTTGGAGGGGCGTGGCGGTGCCGCTCCATGCTGGGGACATGAGCACGTGGCATCATGGGTGACAGTGGATGCTTGACAGCCGTTGTTGAGGGCCCACTTGGTGTTCAATGCGGGTGAGGCGCAGGAATCGTGCAGCTGTTCACTATAGGTCTCTCTCTCAGGTGGGGAGACGTTGGAATCACCAAGGGATGGGAGGGTATGTGACAGAAGCCCAAGGTTTAATAGCAAGTTGTAAGACAGGTACATATCCTTAACAGAACTGCTCACATAAACAATAGAGTGGTACGACGTAATCTCACTGCTGCGGGATGCTGTGGCGAGCTTAGTGAAGAACGCTCCCTCTATGGAGATGGGCAAGTGGTTGGCTGCTGACAAGCTGAGGTTTATTGGGTGGAGTACATTGCGGGGGAAACTGCAAGCTAGGAAGTCCGTCAGTGACAACAAGTCTGACTTCAGCATGGATGTCTGAGGCAGTGTCGTTGGTGCCGCTGCTGGTCCTGCCTGGTTGAACGAGTGATATGGTGACTGGGACCCTTGGTGATCTCGTAAGCAAGCACGTTTCACTCCCCCTTGGATGTGGTGATCAAGTGGTGATCGTTAGTCGTTTCGAATAATGCAATCATTTTTGAAATATTCGAATCAAACTTCGATTGCTGATTGGACTAAGCGAACAAAAGAGGCGCTCCTTATATGGGAAATCGAAGAGTCCAACGGTGAGTGGAAGTGGTAGATGAAAAACGGTATTGCAAATGTTATTATCGAGAGGTTTTTTTGCTTTCTACATCCCACAGAGCTTCTAGAAGTCTTTTTCGTGGTAAAGGTATTTCAGGCGAAGTCCCTAGCAAGTTTTCTCGTCAATATTTCTGGTTGTTTACAACGCTGTACGCTATCGGCTATATTTGACATGTAATTTGGTTCCGTACAAATGTATTATTTTTAGGATTCCTCGGAAAGAACAATATTGTTGGATTTTAAAGGGCTAAAAAAGGTGTGCTCTATTAAAAGGGATGACAAAAATAAAGTCTCGTTGGTCGAACGCGTTTTTCAAACACACCTGCGGACATAAACCAATCAGCAATTGAAGTTTGATTCGAATATTTCAAAAATGATTGCATTATTGAAAACGACTAACGGGTTCAGTGTTCAAATAATCAACTCATTAATGTAATTAATTTGGGGGGGTACGCTTGACCTGACTCGACTGTAAAAGATACTCCGGAAGGTGAATTTTCGACTATTAAAATGGAAGAGCAAAAGGTTTTTCTCAGGAAATTCTTAAATTTTGGAGCCACTTGCGGGGAGCAGGGATGGCGCAGTGGTGAGAGCATTCGCCTTCCACCAATGTGGCCCGGGTTCGATTCCCGGACTCGACGTCATATGTGGGTTGAGTTTGTTGTTGGTTCTCTTCTCTGCTCCGAGAGGTTTTTCTCCGGGTTCTCCGGTTTTCCCCTCTCCACAAAAACCAACATTTCCAAATTCCAATTTCATCTGCTTGTAAAGCGCATTTGATCATATACGCATGGAAAATGCGCTATATAAGTTCTAAATTATTATTATGGCGCCCGGATTGTGTGGTTGAAAAACGAAATGATTTAACGCTTCAGGGCTTGTTCACTTAAGCGCGGCATCTTGCAGCTCACCAAGAAAGCTGACTTAACAACTCACCGGCATTAATGGGAGGAACGAGTAGCTCAAACTTGGTGGAAGAAGTTCTTTCTTTGGACAAACCGTTTGCTATTTTTGTAGATGCGTGTTTTTACTATAGTGGATCGATGCGTATTTTCAAGTGGTAGAAAGCTCGACAACACAGGTAACTGAAATAAATTGAAGCTTAGCACTGATTTGGTTTAATCGTTGTTACTTTTGTTCAGGAATGAAACTTGTATTTTTGTCTCGACTGGATATAAATAACCATCTACTCCTTTTGGACACAAAAAAGTAGGTAGTCGAATTGTTTGTTTGTTGTTTGGCAAGCGAACGAGTGTTTTTCCTCCGCTTCGCTGACTGTACGTGTTTTTGGACGTCTGTGTTTCTACAGTGTTAAGAACTGAAAGAAAAGTTTGCACTTATGTTGTTAAGACGTAATCGAAAAATTAAAGAGTAGTATCCATCACTTGTGTTTTGCGGGGCAATTTCAGCAACTTTCTGAAAACTGGCACAAGTGCTATTAATCCTTACTTTTACTCGGCCCCATGCGATTACCTATCCAAACTATCAGGATTGTTTTCTATCTACGACATTTAAGCTTATGTCTAAGCTTAACTTTCTACGAAATATGTAAGCATTTCCATCCATTATCGTGTTTGTCAAGCATAACCACGACGTTTGGTGGCTAAACGCAAAACAATGTTTGACCAACTGACACGGGACCAAGTGAGTCCCAAAAATGATTTTTGCGTATTATTGCTGAAATTTTCCACGTTACGCGGCTCATTTGGTTGCTTTTTACCGTTTGGGCAAGATTTGTTTGTTGGGGTGGCTTAACGATCAAATATTCGTTCCTAATGCGAAATTTTGAATAAACATGTTTGATTTAGATCAAACATGGAAAGCCATTTAATGCATTATTGTGAGAGGTGGCTAAACCGTGAAACATCTGAAACATGCTCGTCCAACGAGCAACGATGTTGGATGAAAATATTTGATCGTTCTTTGATTGCTAAATTTGTTTTCAAACAAAAACACGCGTCGACTGTATTGTTTTCTTGTAATGTTTTGAGGTTTTTGAACCGCGGTCAATTCCTGTTGACTGCTTTAAACATAAAATATTTGCGCAAGGAAAGCCATGCGGTGTTGCTCAATACCAGTAAAAAAAAATACTGATAATCGTGGAGCTCCGCTTTTAGGCTTGGCTGAATCTACATATTACGACGTTTTTGTTGCCGTCCCCGTCATCGTTGCTAAAGCTCTCTAATCAGCTGAAACAGCCGTGTAAACAAAACGCAGTATCTAGCAAACGAATGAGATAACGCAGCTCGGATGTGCGAGCAAAACATGTTTGTTATAGCTGGCTAAACGGACCAGATATCAAAGCATCACCAAACAAAGACGAGAACAAAAGAAATGTGTTTAGTTGTTTGATCGAATGTGTAATTGAGTTCAAATTTCAAACACGATCAAACATGACCAAACAAGGTGACCAAAGGGTAAAATGTTTGGTGACTAAACCATGTTTCCATTTTGGCCAGGGCTTTATTCTCCATTTTTCCAATACCCTAAGAAGACTGCCTGGAAAGCGTTCCACTTAATTAGCATTCCTTTAACGCATCCACATCGGAGAAAAACAAATAGGGAATAGGAAAGTCCTCAGACTACAAAGGTTAACTAATTTCTGGTATGTTTTGATGGTTTAGACACAGTGAGGGACTTGATGCAAGAGCAGTTTATTGATGAGCTAGTATTCAAATGCCTGACGCTGGAATGTGACCTGGGAAGCGCAGTGGCACGACTGATCAGACAGCCAGGACGGTTTGCCGGTATTTGTCAAACATCTCTACCTTGAGTCACGTTATACCTAATTTCTTCACATTTTATTCAGGAAACATTTAACAATGTAACCATTGGTACAATACTAAGAATAAGGTACAGAATTAAAGACAAATTCTTATGCCCTGAGTGGGATTTGAACCCACGTTCCCTGGAAACTAGTCGGGTGTGATCACTACTACACTGCTAGGACAACCATGCTGGCAACACAGCTGATTCAAGTAATGTATTGGACTCTTACGTGGGACTCCCGGGCTACTGCTATTTTTTTCTCTCAATCACATAACGCTGGGTCAACAAGTGATCCACAGGTGGAAAAAGGCACACAAATACAATTTAAAGACAACTTAAATTATCTTGAGCCAACAGCGCATCGTTTGCCCTCAGAAGGATCAACAAACGATTCACAGACGGACAAGAGCAAACAAATACCATTTATAAGGATACTTCACAAATTAATGCGATCAAGTGAGCTGAAGCCACTCTGAGGGCACTAAGGCCACAAGGTAGCGGGCATTACCCCTTAAATCTACCAAAGCAAAGATTGAGCCCAGGCATTAGCAGCCATGGACAGCTGTTTCGGCCTTGTCAGGCCTCATCAGCTATATGCTGATGTGGCTTCAGCTTACTTGATCACATTTAGCCCGAGACGTGTGATTTAGCCAGCTTTACTTTGAATTGTAGCAGTACAGTCAACTCTCTCTAAGCGGACACCTCTTTAAGGCGGGCAGTGATGGCTGGTCCCGCCCGACTTTCCCATGTTTCTCTCTAAGTAAACTCGCTATAAGGCGGACACCTCTCCAAAGCGGACAGCGGACACTTTTTAAGCAAATTTCTGGTAGAAAATATCTCTCAAGGTGGACACTAGAATGACATTCTTTGTACAATCAATGGATTATGGCCTGGATATTATTTCCAATTGAGCTACCATCCCATCCTGGGGCTATCATGGCAACACTGTAATATTGTCAAACTGATCTCATAACAAGAAAAGGTATACTTTATTTGCAATGTGCTTGAAAACGCTCTTACAGATTCTTTTATTATTTGGTCTACAAGTTGTAAACTTGAGTCGTTTACACTCTTGAAGTTCCGTTATGAAGTGTCGGACTGCATTTCGAGATAACTGACCTTTTTCAAAATGAGAAGCCATGTGTTACCGTCGCTATGTTAACAGAGAGGGGGACTTATTTCAAATCGTCTTAGAATCGAATAGTTTTTGTACCAAACTCAAACAACTGCAGTGAAACTTTATTATTTAATACAGAGCAGCAAACAGTTTTGTGTGTTTGAGTTGTTCAAAACAAACCAACTGGACCTCATAAAGTGGATTTCGTTAGAGGGAATAGGAGGGACTAATTACAAAATCTCATGTCTCAAGGGGGGGGGGGGGGGATTAGAGAGGGGGCCTTGTTACAAAAACCGACTTCCAAAGGGGGGGCTTATTAGAGGCGGGGGTTTTAATAGAGCTTTTACGGTATATCCGCAGTTCCGCGGTAATCCGCAGTTCAAATGTATCATTGTCATATATTCACCACTCACGGGTACAGTATGTTGTTGTATCTCAATTTTTGCAATGCGATTATTCATTTCCCACAAATGAAGTATTCCAAAAGGAAGCGGAACATTTCAGCTTTGAAAAGCAAGGTTTATTGGGCTTTTCCCTCGAGAAACATTTGCAGTAGGCACCGTTCTGTTGAGGTGCGTGAAGTTTCATGGCTAATATTTACGCTTCTCACTGCGCAGTGAAACTATCGCTGTTTAACTAAGGGTCTGTAAATTGTAATATTTTTTAAAGGAACTGTTGGATATTTAAAATGACGTACTCAAAGAAATCAAGAGGTCATAACATTAATGATTTCTTCTTAAAATTTAATTTTTCTGGAATAACGGAGGCCAGAAACATTCACTAAGTTTTGATTTAGTATGCCCAGTATCCGACCAGTTTTTCTTAACTGTGCAAAATCGTTGTTTAAGCTGCGTAAACGGTTTAAACGAGATTAATTCCATACCTTTGACTATAATTATGTCTTAGTATATGCCTATTATCCATGTTATTAATGTAGTGCTACACAACTCTTTGTAGACAGTTTCTTCATTTATTTGTCGAAGCGAACTATTGAACTGTCCGTGTGTTTGCTTTGCATGACTGCATTTTGTATTTCAGGCTTTAATTTCACTACTGCTTTTGTAGTGTTCATAACTGTGATGATCATTCACATTTTCGTTCCTCAATCAGCAGTTCAAATGTGTATGATTTTCATATATTCATTCTCACAAAGAGAATAACGTTGGTGGACAGACTGGGTGGCTGGGTGAACTATGATCGCCAGAAAGGCCCTCCTTCGGTTTTAAGAAAAAATTGAAGAAAACCAGTCAGCAGATTTGCTGATTGAGCTGGGAGACCGCGACTTTGGATTGTCCAGGAATGATTTCCTTAAATCAGTGAAGAAGTCACGTTTAATTACGTTGTTAATGTTGTGGTCGGATACTGGACTCGCTGGTCGGATACTGGGCAACAAAAGAGCTCTGCAGAAATGCAAATTTCACGACGGATACCAAAGTAAAACCGTAAACCTTTCTTTCGTCATATTACAGACGAAATGGATTGTCTCAAGGCCGAATTTCAGAAATGTTGTGACTGAGGAAGGGAAGTTATAGCAGTTTTAAACTGAAGTGGTCGGATACTGGGCAACATACTGTATATTACGAACCAATAGAACGACCAGCTCCCAGATGGCTTGTTGGCTCAGTCGGTAGAGCGCTGCACCGGTATCACAGAGGTCGTGGATTCGAATCCCGTACAAGCCTGAATTTTTTTCAGGCTTTATTTTCACTACTGCTTAAGTAGTGTTCATAACTGCGATGATCAGTCACATACTTGATCATTAATCCGCGCTCGCTCGCGCTCGCGATGCAAAACTTGTCCTTTCATTCAAAATATCGGGTCCTAAGCGATCTGTTAAGATCACTGATCGTTTCACGTGTACCTCCGCAAATGTTATCTATTGCATAAACCTGTACCTCATGCAAAACGTTATACATCGGCGAAACAGGAAGACGACTAGGTGACCGATTCCAAGAACATCTTCGCGATGTTGAGAAAGATGACAAAGATGCATCCAAACCAGTCGCTCGGCATTTTAATCTCCCTAGCCATTCCAAACAACACATGTTGATCTCCGGCCTTTCCCTACATCAAGGTACCACGGAAAGCCGTAAACATCTCGAGCAAAAATTGATCTTTGAAATCGGCACTCTTAATCCCCACGGTATCAACGAGCCCTTTTCATTCAATTAATTTATTCCTGTTTTCACGTTACCATGTTACCACCAATAGCGTAGCTCCATTTTCTGTATGTAAACCATACACAACCCACAATTCCTCGATTGGCTCCGACGAAGGGCTAACGCTCGAAACGTCAGCTAATCGAATCCCTGTACGGTGGTCAATTTACATTACAGAGATTATAAAGCACCACGTTTACGGCAAACGGCAAACGACTGCTTGCCGTTTGCCGTTGGTGATTATCGCGTATTTGCTTAAGCTTCGCGTATACTCCAAATGGACTGGAAACTAGTAAACAAGACGAGACGACAACATTTTGCAACATGGCGAGTAAACGACGGTGAGTGTCTTTGTTGTAATTTACCTGATTTACAGCCCGATATAGCCTTGAATTGGCTTACCTCGTGTGTTTTTTCATCGAAGATGGGAAGCTTCAGTTTATTATTATAGCTTAATCTTTATTAACAGGCGAGTTAGAGAAGGCACTTTTCCAAATTGTTAGCTGATGATGACAGCAACAGCAGCAGTGATGAAAGTGGCGAAAATGATGAATCCGATGATGACTTGGAGTTGCTTTTGTTGGACTCTTTTGCCTTCAGAAAAGAGCTTGGCGTCCATTTAAATTTTGAGGATATTAGTGGAGATGATTTTAAAGTTTGTTCAGGTGAATTTTTGTTTTTTACCTGGGCTTTAGTCGGCCGAGCCGGATATTTTGAAGCACGCCATTCGTGTGGTAATGATCTGGTGGAGTGATTTCCAAAAGTTTTTAAAAGTATCTTTTTGCTATGCAATTTCTAATTTCAACATAATCATAAATTTTAAATGCGAGACACTACCTAAAAAACTTAACTGATGCACTTTGAACTTTACTTATGAAAACAAAGAGCTTCTTCGTATCAAAAATGAGCCATGTTCGAGATGACAGCTCACACGATATATAATCTTGGAAGGGAGAATTAGATAACTTTGTCCTCTTCATACAAACAAGTTTGGCGAGTTTTTAAGATCTCTTCTCACCAGTATTTACTTTGTAAAAATTTGATGTTTTGATATATGAAGTACGTCGGTTACTGGGATGGACCTGTTGAAGTCGCATCGTTTTCTTGCTGGTAACTTACACTTGAATCAAAAATTTCCTCATCACTGCTATATGAATGGTGCATGGGTTGAAATCTTACCATCTGAACAACCCTACCAGATCCTGAGCTCATATATTTAAAGTGTCCCTGACAAAATTTTGTAAACCTTCGGCAGTGTCTATAAAAACTGAAAAGATGTTTGTTTTGTAGGTTTGAGAAATGTCACTTCTTAAGGCTTGCAGCTGCACTGCAAATCCCACAGTACTACCTATGCAGGCAAAGATCGCAATGCACTCATTGTGAAGCTCTTTTAATTCTGTTAAGAAGGCTCACATACGCAAACAGATGGTGTGATCTTATGCATATATTTGCCCGTCAAGAAACAGAATTTAGTATGATATTAATGAGGTACTCAAACTTATTTTATTATGAAACTGAATTTTCTTTTCACAAATTGTCCAAACATTAATTGCATAATATTTGCTCATATGTTTTAGATTATTACAGATATTTATGAGAGGTTTGCGTATCTTCTGGAGGAGTTGGATCTTGTGTGGGAGCCCCACTAAGAGATTGCTGGGATTTCATTGATGGAACAGCTAGACCCATATGCCGACCTGTACGAAATAAATGTATAACGTTCTCTGGGCATAAGAGAACCCACTGCTTAAAATTTCAGGTATGTTAGAATTTAATTGAATACTTAATGGTGCTTGTCAGTAAATGTGTTGACTTACCTTAACTTTATCCCCCACATACTATGGCACATTTGATTGTGTACATTGCTAATTCTGTACATTGATTGGGTCGGTCTGATTGGGTTAAGATGTGTGAAGCATGTAAACGTGACAAGAGTGACAGTTGAATGTAACATTTTGTCATCTCTCTTTATATTAAACAGGGTTCATAAGGGTCCTGAGCAAACCTCAGAACCACAAACTAGTTGTCATTGCTTATGCAGTTTACTGTAGTTTTCTCACACCTGATTGGCTTTTTCCTTGCTACACAATTAACATTCCATTTTTATAAATATTTATGTTGTTTGCAGTTTTCCCAGTGTACACTGTAACTGTAAACCAAGTCAAGTCAAATCAACTTATCATTTTTGAATGCCTATAAATGACGATGATTTATAATTTTTACTTTCAGTCTGTGGTAGCCCCAAATTGCATTATTTGCCACTTATTGGGGCCTTTGGAGGGATGCCGGCATGATGCATTCATGCTGAGTGAAAGTGCTCTTTTACAAAAACTGGAGCAAAAGATGAACAAGGCCAGTGGGGATCCGTATGTCATCTATGGGGATCCTGCCTATCCTGTAAGAAGGCATATTCTTGCCCCATTTGGGGGAGCACGGCTTACGCCAGCTGAACAATGTTTTAATGAAGCAATGAGTTCTGTCAGAACTAGTGTTGAATGGGGCAAATATTTTGCGTTTATGGATTTTTCAAAAACCTGAAAGTTCTGTTACAGCCAGTTGGCAAGCTATATGTTGTTGCAGCCTTGTTAGCTAATTGCCACACCTGCTTGTATGGCTCACAGACAGGCAATTTTTTTTAATCTGGACCCCCAGGGCTTGAAACCTACTTAAACAATCACTGGCATTTCTTAAGAATTTTTCCTGGATCAGTTTGTACTTCTAAATGGGAAGTATCACTAAGTTCTCCCAAGTCATTGTATAAACTAGGCTAGAATTTGGAAAGTAATCTTGCTGATGCACAAAATGACCATGGCTTAATAGTTATTAAGAAAATGTCAAGAATTTCCCTAATGTTTACACTTTAAGTAAGCCAGGGTGAACAGTTTTTTTAGCAATATTTTCCCCAAATAACAGTGTCAAACTTAGGTTGCTTTCCATTTGTCAGAATTTAACCACAAATAGACCTTTTTACTGATACGGTGGCCATCTTGAATGCAATTGTTTTGAGCAAGATACAATATTATGGGATGCCCAGGGGGCAAATGCAAACATGTTGTGGGAAAAATTTGGTTTTAGTTTGGCTATCATTTTGTGTTTAGATAACTGGGTCTCTATGTAAAAGCGCAATAAAATTAATGAGCACTAACATGTTTCTGGAAGAGAAAAGTGTGTTTACAGTTTCGCTTTCCCCTGATTTAAGTTAACCTTCCTTCGAGAAACCAGGTCCAACTTAAAGCAGGGAGTATGCTGTGGGAGGGGCCGTGGGGAGAACTCCCCACTTTTTGCAGTTCCAAAAAAAGTGCTTTCATAGATAACAGTGGTCAGTCCTGGTCGACTTTCGGCCAACGAAACGGGGCCATTGGCTACTCCTCAGCTTTCGTGTCTTCCTAATAGCCTGTAACAAGAAAATAATTTTGCGGAATTTTGTGCACTGCATTTTTAGTTTTTTCACCAGCTTACAAAGTGACAGCGCGCCTTGCCATCCAGTCATCCAGTCGACATTCATCTTCAAAGCCTTCAGACAGTCTTCTCTCTGTAATAAATGCCTTTAACTCACACCCATCAATGCGTTAATGTACAAAAAGGAATAACACAGCGTTATATTAAAACATACGATCGCTAATACATCCTACAAGGATAAAAAAAATTCAGTTTTTACTCACGTTTGTCATGAATGTGAAAACAAACCTCTTCACGTTGAAAACGGCAAACGTGAAAAATGCCGGGGAAAATAGGACACGTGATCATCTCAGTCGTTTGCCGTTTGCCGTAAACGTGGTGCTTAATCTCTCTATTATCAACTCCGTTGATACACCAAAGTTTCGTGTTTCACTATCCCACCAACGCAGCACCACAGTTTCTTTAGAAACTAATCCCCTTTATTCGTATGATTTTCATATATTCATTCTCATATATTCACCACTCACGGGTATATTACGAACCAACAGAACGACCAGCTCCCAGATGGCTTGTTGGCTCAGTCGGTAGAGCGCTGTACCGGTATCACAGAGGTCGTGGGTTCTAATCCCGTACAAGCCTGAATTTTTTTCAGACTTAATTTTCACTACTTCTTAAGTAGTGTTCATAACTGCGATGATCAATCACATATTTAATCATTAATCCGCAGTTCAAATGTATGATTTTCATATTTTCATTCTGGTAAACAAATTGTCGCGAAATTAGAAGCCACATGAGAACATTTATAATTCAAATTTACGGACGCCATACCTTCTTTAATGGCCTTATTCTCGGTTGAATGAATGATGTCAATAAAATGGAAGATGTTGGAAATCCGCCTCTTTTTAGCGGCGTTACAGCGGTTCAAAGTCGGCCAAAATCCCATACATTTACAGTAATTGTTTCCGTGTTTGCGCCCCAACCAAGATGGCATCATAAACCGTGGAAAGCTCTATTAGAAAAATATCGCTTATTTCCTTACAAGCGAATGGAAAGCTAAATAATCTACAGGTTTAAAAAAATCAAAGAAAACAGCTTTACTGGATTGTAAGTTTCGAACTGATGACTTATTACGTGATTCCCAGGAGTCAAGGAGGCAATTGTCAAGGTCTTGTTACTTCGAAATCTTTTTCTCTTTGACCTGTCATCTGATTTTGTATCTCGGTACAAATGATTAGACTGTTCAGGGCAATGCTATTTTGTATCTATTTTATACTATTATTTGTTATTTTTTGTTCTAATCGCATTGTAGTTCAACCTCTTGCTGTTGTTACAGGTTAACGGTTGCGCTGACCATGTTTAGAGTGCGTTAATGTCATTCTTGCTAGGCAAGGCTGTCAAAAACTAAAAAGGCAAAATCAATCATGCGTAACTCCGGGAAGGTCTTAGCACGTGACTATGTTCAACATTGTGTTATGTAGCGTTTATCTCCTCTGGCTTTGCTGTAGTTTCCAGCTAGTTCAAGGTGGAGAAAGCGGAAGAAGTTGCGAGGTACTTTCATGCATACCATAGATAGAGACAAGTACGAAACTTAACTCTGCTTGTCCAAGGAAAGTTCAACGTTCCTGTAGGTAAACGGACCAGGTCACAGAAGAGTGCTATTGTTAGGTTCTGGAGAAGGAAAGACCTCTTTATTCTTGGCCCTGCAAAGGATCCCATCCTGTACTTTAATGGACGAAAAGTTGTGAAGAAGTCTGATGTGTACAGAATTGTTCATAAAACATTTACAGAAACAAAGTCGGCCGGATATAAAAAGCTGAAACACCGAACGAGAGATCCGAAAGGTTAAGCCTGGTTTCCATATGATCTTAACGGTTTGCGATCGGTCTGCGACACGATCGGCGCCATGATCGGCGATCGGTCTGCGTCACGTTAAGATCATATGGAAACATGTGTCCCCAGCGTCTGCGGCGGTGTACGACACACGGTCGGGGTGATCGGGAAAGTAGAACTAGTTTTTTCTACTTTCCCGATCACCGATCGCAGACACCGCAGACGCCGGGGACACATGTTTCCATACGTCTGCAACGTGTCGCAGACCGATCGCCGATCATGGGGCCGATCACGTCGCCGATCACGTCGCAGACCGATCGCAGACCATTAAGATCATATGGAAACTAGGCTTAAATCGAACAGTATCAAATATCGTATTCACAACGCGGTATATACGAACAAAGTCTTACCGAAGCCTGTTAGAGCCAAGCACGTACATTCCTACACCAAAACAAGTTTTTTCACAATTTACCGCGAACAAATCTAACCTTTCAAATAAAACTCGATGTATCCCATGTAATTCAACCAAATATCTGCTAGGATGTAGCGAACATCATGAAACGTGCTTTCACGCGGCTTTCACTTTCAACTTAGCTGGTTCATACACACACAATAATACATTAGAGCAGTTTTCAATTGAGTGTCGAAAGTAATTATGGTTTTGCTTTGGTTTTGCATTGCTTCGCTCTGTGATTGGCCAGGAAAACTCGCGCCACTTTCTCAACCAATGAGAAGCACAACCAATACCAATCGTGACTTGCAAGCGCGTATTTTCCCGCGCTTTACGCCGGCTACATGTAATTGCTTCGTATTCTGATTGGCTCATTGCACTTGCTTACTTCTGTTGTGATTGGTCAGAGTAATTGCTTTGGTTTTGGTTTTACGACACTCAATTGAAAACCGCTCTATATTACAGTAATTGCGAACACTACGACAACCAGTTGCCGTTTTCATCCCGAGAAAGACTAGTTACCAAATACACTGTTTCGAGTTTTTCTCACAACCGTGACCGTGACATGGAATATGGACTTACAACTGGCTTTTAAAGATGTGAAAGGAGCCCCAAAACTACTTTCTTGTTTGGCTTAGACTACGCACTGTTAATTAACATTTTAGCAAAAAGGTAAACAATGTTTTCTTCCAGGCTGGCAAAGAAATCTCGAAACGTTGCTCCAAAATATCTGTTACGAGTTCGAATGTGGTTAGAGGAATGTAGTTTGAAGTCCAGCAGAACACGGGGATGTCGGAACAGCAACAAGGAGATTTATTCCACAAGAACGTAGTGATTACTGCTTACGACACTTTTAAACAACTCACAGCTCTTCCAGGCTTGAGAGTTAAAACACGACCTCTGTCAAACAACTCACAGCTCTTCCCGGCTTGAGAGTTAAAACGCGACCTCCGTCACACTTGAATAAACACGGCCTCACCGCTTGTAAACACTAGTTTTTTTTTATTATTTATTTATCCAGGGGCATCCAATTTAGCAGAGCTAGTTTAAATGGAGCCCTGACAAAACACAAAACAAAGACATTAAAACATTAAAGTTGAAACATTAAACATTAAAGTTAAGAGGATGTCCGCGATAGAACGGGTAAGGCAAAATTCGGACCGTCACCGATTCCTCTGAGTTTTTCACTGAAAGTTAACCATTATATCCCATTAACAAATATCACATTTATTTGGATGGATCGTATTTTTAATTTTTTTTCCGAGGTAATTTTCAAAGTCACCTCAAAACCACTCGATTCGCCATTGCACACTCGACAATTTAGCCATAAATGACGGTAGCTGCCAAAACGTAATTACTTATCCAAACAAGCTGAGAATTTTTTACATCAAAGTTCCATCTTTTTTCGATTATTTAAAGGTCAAATGATCTTATTCTATGGAAATCTCATGAAGTTATGATTTTTTTAAAATACCTCCCGACAATCTCCGTAATGTGCGAAGCTTGACATGCATGTGGTTTAAATCTATTTTCTCGAATGTGGGACTTGATCTAGAATCGTGTCTATTATAAAGTACAAGTACTAACACCAATGTAGAAAACTGTGCAATAAAATTTGTGGGCACTCTACTCTGTGCGCCATACAGAGCTCAACGATTTTCACAAATATTCGTTATTTTGATCAAAACAAGAGACAGCAGCGGAGCAACCAATGAACCAATTTCTGAATCCTAAACGCTACGAGATGCGATAAATACGGCTTAACGTCGAATTCTGGACGAAACATAGTTACTTTTAGCCGTTTAAGCCGTTTTAGCTTTTTTCTCGCTATTTTCAATGATATAATGCAGCAGTTAATATTTCCCTTTCCATGGATTTGCAAATTACGGTACTGGCTCGAACTGTCACGCAACATTTGAATCCCACCAACCGTTTTCCTCAAAGATGTTTCCTAAGGCAAACGATTGTTTCTTACCTGAAAGTTTTCTCTTAGCCTCTATGCAGTTTTTGTTGGTGGCTGTAGTGGAGGTTTTTTGTATTCCCACGCTTGTTTGTTTTTCGGGAATGACTTGTTCGTTTCGCGCTAATTCCATTTTAAAAACCAATTCAAACCAGACACGTTGCCTATATTGCCAAACCCCGAGAACTAAATCGCGCAAACATTGTGAGATTAACTTTTGAGTTACATCAAGTTACAATTTTTTTTCCGTAGCGGCTTTTTCGAAAGAATTTTCCTTCTGAAGTGCCACTGATTCTTGCAGTCAACTTTGCTGACATTTGTGTGATGAATATGGACACTCCTGGCCTATACTTACCCATCACCGTAAACACAAAGCAAGTTCGACAATATACTGACTAATGTCGGAAGTCTCTTAAATATTAAGGAAGTAACGAAACCAAAAGAAATTACGCACTTAATTAATAACGGCTTCATCCATCGGATAAGGTATAATTTGTATGTTAGACCTACAGGTCCGGTAATTACATTGTCAATTGAAAAGATGCGTTTGTTTAACATTCAGCGTCATAAGTTAAGGGTGAAATTATTAGAAACGAGATAATAGATGTTAACACAAATGCGCTTTTCACATTCTACAACAATCGGTAAATAAGATATCGAAGGGAGTAGCAAGCCCTTCTTTGACACGTATTCTTTTCTGCATTAATTCAATAAGTTTAAAATGACTCTTTCCTTTTATGAATTTTCATTTGCTCATGAACTACCCTGAGTCTCTGTATTATCACAATCATGTCATTCGTGAGCTATATCATTTTACCTTGATACTGAGTTTAACTCTAAGCCCTACAATGGGCTGGGGCCAAACTTACAAACGTACTTGTTTCTATGTATTCAGTCTAATTCAAGGAAAGCATTCACATTCTTGTATGAATAACAGAAGTTGTTCAATCAGGTCTTTTTTCTTTCCTTTAGATTTAAATGGAACTTCAAAGTGGCGCAAGATTTGCTTAAGCATTGGCAGGTTAAATTGGTTCAGTTTGTTTTCCCTTGCATACTCGCACAGGTTGAAGCAATCGTATGACAGTGGGTGTTGCGGCCTCAGTTCGTAAGCTACCTCCTCCATAAGCAGTTGTCTATCAGCTTCTTCATCCTCTCGCAGTAGGTCTCTAGGACTAAGTGCAATTTCTGCCGCTCCCTTTTGTCTTCGTCTAGCCGCTGCGAGGCGGGAAAAGAACCCTTGGACTTGGCTCTTGGTCAGCTATTCTTCTCTATCGAACAGCCTATTGTTCTGCTCGTCCCTCGCTTGCCGCATATCGCTGGAAACCTGCTGAGGGTCAGCTTTTCGCCCGGTCTGCTCGCCAAGGTCAAATCTTGCTGTAAGGTATTTTTTCACCTTGTCACTGAACCTGGAGGATCCTACCCGTCCCTTGGGTAGCGCCCAGCCCATTTCAACCGATTGGTGTGACGGGAAAGTCTGGCATACACGCTCTTGGGTACTATCTGCACACCCTGCGTCTTCAGTTATGTTGACTGCCGTAGTGAACATATCCACCCAATCCTTACGAAGCTTGTCGTAGAGTGATACACAGTGGTCCCCGATATCTAAATGTGACTCAAGTTCCGAAAACGTTTGCAAACTCTTCACACATCCGGGCTCCGAGCATTCGAACATTTCTATGTCCGAGCTGGTGTCGGCCGCATCGGTGTCTTCATCAGAGCTCTCAGGCTCAGCGTCTTTGCACTTGTAAATACATGCATCTCTACAAGTGAAAAAGTCTTCACTGATGAAGAGGCCGGTGTTCCCTTGTCTCTTTGTAACCAGGTTTTTGAAAGGAACCTCCTTCCCACGACCTACCCCATACGATCTCCAGACGCGAATGCCCTCCTCCTCAAACTTGATGTTATGTAACTTGCTGAAGCCGTCTATCTTGTTCACTTCTAACGATATGTTCGCCTCGTCAACTGCGCTGACGCACGCTGACGTACCTTTTACTGGTCTCTCTTAAAGCGCTTTTCTCATGTCTGCTGCTGTTAGAACGTCATGTCCTTCGTTACAATATCTTCGGATGCTTGCCTTCATGGGGCACAAGATTCGATCACATACATCTTTGCCGTACTGTGGCTCTGAGTAGTCGTAGCGGCAAACGGTTATACCTACTCGCTGGCCAAGATCTTTCGCTGCAGTAGTGCTTTCCTTTCTCTTGAGCCTTCTGTAGCTGACTATGAGCAAGTTTAAGGGTTTCCTCAAGCTTCTCACGTAGCTCAAAAACATACTGGTAGCTGTTCTTCACTTCCGGCTCCTCTACTTCTTTTGTCCAAAGCTGCTTGAGAATAGTCATTGGACCTCTAACAGATCTTCCATACAACAGCTCAAACGGAGAAAAACCTGTAGACTCTTGGGGAACCTCGCGATAAGCAAACAACAGGGGGTTGATGTAGCGATGCCACTGTCTTCGTTGTTCGCTACACAGTCTCTTCAACATGAGTTTCATGGTTCCGTTGAACTTCTCTGTTAAGCCATTACACATAGGGTGGTAGGGGGTGGTTGTAATCTGCTTGATACTAAGCAGTCGTGTCACTTCCCTCATGCAATCAGAGACAACTGTCTGCCAAGATCACTTAGTATTTCTTCAGGTACTCCCAAACGACTAAAGTTGTTTACTAATGCCTCCGCAACAGTTTCCGTATCGATATTCTTCAAAGGTACAGCTTCAGGATAGCGAGTAGCAAAATCAACTAGTGTTAAAATGTACTTGTGTCCTTCTTCACTTGGGGGACTGATGGGTCCGACCAGGTCAATGGCTACTCTTTTAAATGGCTTATCAATTACAGGCATCTTCTGTAGTGGCACCTTCGGAACAGATCCCTTGTTCACAGTTTTCTGGCAAACATCGCAGGACTTGCAAAAGCGTGTTAGATCACCTTGAATTCCAGGCCAATGAAAAGCGCTCTGAATCTTGTCAGTCGTCTTCTTGATACCCAAATGACCTCCCATTAAAGATCCATGTGCTAGTTCCATTATTCGGGGTCTCAATTGCACAGGAACCATAACTTGTTTCACAGGCTTACCACCATTCACGAAGGGATGTTTATAGATGCGGTACAATATTCCACACCTTGCTTCAAAAGAAATCTCCGCCTGACCCTTCACTAGTACATCATTTCGGTCCCAATACTTTCGCAAACTCTCATCTTCACACTGCATCTGTTTCAGCTTCTCTTTATCTACGATAGGGCTCTCTCGGCTACTCGGTACTTTTAAAGGATTTAATCCACCTTCTTTCTTGGCTTGGTTCCTCGTAGTCACAGCACATACTTCTTGCCAAGTTGAGTCTGGGTCTTCAGCAGGTCTTGCTCCAGGAACATTACCAATTATTAGATCATAAATGGCATCAGGGAGACATTGTGCTTCCACTTGACCCTTGAGGTAAGGTGTGTCAACAGAGATTCTTGCAATGGGTACCTTTCTTGCTGTATTGTCGATTAGCAACATGACGTTGAAATCACCAGTAAACTGATCCTCGGTCACAAGATCCTTCTTGACTACTATTCCACTGCAGCCAGTATCATGAGGACATCGATAGTCCTATTTCCAATTCTACCCTTCACAACAGATACCTGCTACGGTGGCTAGAGCGTTCAAAGACAGAGCGAAACTTTGAGGGCCTAAAGGACTTAATTGTGAAAGAACAGTTTATTGATTCCTGTCCTGAGAGAGGGCACCTGAAACTGGTCGCTGACCAGTACTTGGAAGCCCACGGAAAGCATTTGTTTAGCCCCGCCAGTAAAAAGCCTGTAGTACCGACTCAGAAAGATGATGTAAAGAAGCAACAGAATGATTCAGCAACAGTGGTGTCCTTCAAATGTAACGCTCGTGGACACAAGGTTGTCAACTGCCCGTCTCAGATCAAGAAGTGTTATGTGCGGTAAGCAAGGGCATGAATCCAGATACTGTCGATCAGCTAGACGAAAGCCTGAAGGTCAGAACAAGGATGGTGTTCCTGTGCAACGCAATTAAGTGAGTGCCGGTTGTTTAGTTCATCCTCCTGAACTTACACCTACAGAAGAAGAGGTCAAGTCCTGTATGAAAGATGATCAACTGTTGCTAGCATGTGGTACGAAGATTCCGCTGTTGAGCAGTGCCTTTGTTGAACCTTTGACCGGACTTAGAAGCAAAATTCCTGTCCAGTCGCACAATAAACTGATCGGGACTTTCATCAACTTCCGGTCTAGATGCTCTGAATTTACGACGATAACCGTCTTCTGTGAGATCATATCTCTTCATTAACGCAATCTTGACTCTGTCATAGTCGCTAGCTGCTTCCTCAGATAAACGTGAATACACTTCAAGTGCTCGCCCAGACAACAGAGCACTGAGCTTCGATGCCCACCCTGTTTTATGCCACTTGGCTGTAGCTGCAAATCTCTCAAGCCTTTGCAAGTATGCATCCCAATCATCTTTACAATCGACAAATGCTGGAAGTTTCGGTGCTTTAGCCCTGTCATCTCTTTCTGCGGGACGACCATCAGCATTCATTGCTGCTAACCTAGCAAGTTCTTCCAGCTCTTCCAGCTCTTCCAGGCTTGAGAGTTAAAACACGACCTCTGTCAAACAACTCACAGCTCTTCCCGGCTTGAGAGTTAAAACGCGACCTCCGTCACACTTGAATAAACACGGCCTCACCGCTTGTAAACACTAGTCGATCAATCGATTCTCTAAATCTCTAGCTCGGTGGCTAATATACCTTTTACATAAAATTCTAGAACCTTCTTAAATAGGCTAAAATTAGTAGCATTACAACATGGACGAAAACTGCTGATTCATGCTGACGTGATGTAAAGATATGCTTAATTAATGTTCGAGAATATTCTAGACACGCCAGAATGTTCTAGACAGTCACGCAACGCCTAAAAGCAATTGTTTATACATAACAAAATCGAAGTCCGCCGAATGTTGCGGGATGAAACATGATCGAATGAAACATGAACATTCTGATTGACTAGCACGTGACATAAATCTGCCACCAGTAAAATGTTTCCTACCGCTTTCAGTGGTGTTCCGTTCGATAGCCTGTTCCAGGCTCTCAGATATTTGGGGCGAGCGAAGAAAACGAGGAAACGAGCGAAGAACGAGGGAAGAAAAACGTGCGGGAAATGGAGGAATCCAAGATTAATTTTCAAGATGTGAAAGAAACATCCCTCCTAAATTACTCGTTGGAAAGGCGTGTTCATGATTATGTCGAGCGGCAAGAGTTTCGTTTTACACCGCTTTGCTTCAAGCGAAAGTACTCAACCCGCTTAGCATCTGCAGTGAAGTCTTACGGCCTGTTTATATGAGGTTTTCCAGCCCGGTTAGGCGGGCTGGCCCGCTTTACCGGGTTGGCTCGGCTCATGCCTTATTTCTTCATAAAATTTTGGCTGTGTTTATATGAGAAGGCGGGCAAGAAACCGAGATCTCGGCAGGCGGGCCAGCCTACCTTCTCATATCAACACAACAAAAAGTTTATTAAGAAGTTTATTAAAAGTTTATTAAGAAATAATGCATGAGCCGAGCCAGCCCAGTAAAGCGGGCCAGCCCGCCTAGCTGGGTTGGAAAACTTCGTATGAAATGGTAACAAGAATAATGTGAGACTTTGCAAATGTGAAATTTGCGACGGTACTATGAGAAGTTGCGGGCTCTCAGAATCCTGGAGAAAGAAGTTACGATATTATAAACTTGGACGCCAGGAAATTGTGATAGTGCTGGATGAACTCCTTTCTGTGACAATAAGAGTGAGCTGAAGCTTATGTTTTCCGTTGTCAGCGCCAAGACACGCGCGATTGTGACACAATTCGGCCTGTGACGTCATCCGTTTTAATGCTCATGGACAACTTTTACATGTAGCATGTGTAAGGGGAAGAGATCTTTCAAACCATACTCTTATGAGCATCATTTCCGTCAAACAGGCCGGGGAAAACGCGAACAAACCAAGTGACGTTGTGCCGAAAATTTGAATGAAACTCTTTTTCCACTATCAAAATACACTTCCTTCCACCAAATCCTATAATCCTAAAAGTTTTTCACAAATATTTTCCTACCGAAAGGAAGCCAGAAAATGCCCCGTAAGAGAAAAATAAAGCGAGGCAAGAAAAGCGAAAGAACAGGGGAGGAGAGAAAGCGAAAGGTAGAGGTAGAGAGGGTGTGGAGAAACCTTTCAATCCGAAAACTCGAGATTTTGTTTTCTGCGCATGCCCGATCTTGGAAAAGAAGGGCGCGATCAACTCCACCAGCAAACAGAGGTTTGGGCAGTTTTGGTTCTTTTTGGCTAGAATCTGGCCAGAAAACGGCTCGACGGGCTTTAAAAGGTGTTTTTTGGGCAAAATGCTCGGTAGTCAATGGGTTAAAGATATTCCAGTACATGTGACACTTATCTTGAAAATTCAGCTTGCAGGATCCTGGCATATTTACTTGCGGTTATGTAAATGACTCGCGCGAGAAATGCGAGAACCGTTTACGTTAATTGATAGATTGACATTCTGACGGCAGAAATGCAATTAAGTGAATGTGGGGGGAACGTAGCCTGCGTCGCAGACGTAACAAAACCCCGGTTAGTAACGTCTGCGAAGCAGCGCCAAATTCCTTGTTCTGTACCAGAATTTGAGTACGCGTTATGATTGGCTCGTCAACAAAAGGCTTTTGTTAACGAGCCAATCATAACGCGTACTCAAATTCTGGTACAGAACAAGGAATTTGGCGCTGCTTCGCAGACGTTACTAACTGGGGTTTTGTTACGTCTGCGACGCAGGCTAGGGGAACGGGGTCGTTAAGGAAAATCTCAAGGGCTCTCTTTCCTCCCTTTCCATCCCCCAGTCCGACTAAAATTTCTTCGCTCATTCTTGTGCGCTCCCCCAAATATCTGAGAGCCTGGAACAGGCTATCCGTTCGATAAAAGCCTGCCGCACACGTGAGGAAACAGCTGAGCAAAATGTCTCGCGAGGCAGTTAGCTCAGCCTTTTCCTCACGTGTGCTGCGGGCTTAAATCAAAACCTCTTTCGAAGTAATCGACAAGAATTGTATTTGACTTTAAGTGAAAATAAATGTTTTTATTTTGTTGAAGCCTTTCACCAGAAAAGCGAAAAGTATCTCTCTCTGGCGTATTAAACGAAGTAATCGACAAGAATTGCATTTGACTTTCAGTGAAAATAAATGTTTTTATTTTGTTGAAGCCTTTCATCAGAAAAGCGAAAAGTATCTCTCTCTGGCGTATTAAACGCGCTATAAAGCGGAAGGAAAATATCGGCGTGTTTTGTCACGCTGGATAACATTTCTAGCCCCAAAAGGTATATAAAGGCCTTTGAAGAAACCGAAAGACTGCGGGCTTTGAACGCGTATCTTCTTATTTCATGTATCATCGACTCGGGGGTTACTAAACCACGAAACAACGAAACGAAACTCCGAAACAGCTATTTTTTTCTACTTCTTGTTTTTGTGAACACCGAGACAGCTATTTTTGCTACTTTTTTTCTCGAACACCGAAACTCACAAAGTAACTAATTCAGCAGATATTGGTCATGGTCATGTTGAGAATTTTGTAGCATCTGCAAAGAGGGTAGGCTCGGTCTCCAGCCGTGGGTGTCTCGATTATTCATTACATAAACAATGTGGATACAAATTATTGCTCAGTATCGTTGAAAATCTATTCCGACGAAGGTAAGCTGTTCCTACTGCTAACTCTTGACCGAAAATTGCACAAGTTTGAGCCAAATAATAAAGACACAAACCTTCGCTAATGCAAAATTATTCAGCAGGCGTCGCATCCGAGAGAAGACTGGGCACCACACTTTGAGAACGGCAGCGTCGTTGGATAAGCCTGCAGAGCAGATATATATTGGGTGGATGAACGATGAATTATCCTTCGATTTTTGCCGCCAATGATCTTACATGATGAAACTAACAGACGGTCCAGGCGAGCCCAAAAGTGATTCCATAGTCCCCAGTTCTCTCCGTGGATGGCTTCCAAAATGGCAATCTTTAAACGAGCGTTAGTACACCAAAATGTCTGCTATGCAGGCTAACGTTGAACGGTAAAGGGTTAATGAAAACGCATCATGCAGTCTGGCTGATGGAGTTCACACTGCTGGCTGGGAGAAAAAGGAGATCCCCGAATGTTAACTACACAAGTTCGAACATCAGGTAAATATACTAAAAGGCTAATTGGCCTCAAGTGGGTACCTTTATTGATTTATAAAAGAACCAAACGATACCACACACTGTAAGATAATGTCCTCGAGAACGGTATAACGTTATACGACAGGGGAACGCAACGACCGTATTCCCGGTGAATAATGGCAGAAAACTCTGGTAGGCACACAGCTAACGTTAACCTCAAATGTTAGTTCACATTGAAAATTTAAATATTAAAAAAAATACTGGCTAAATTCTTTTCGCAAAACGTCCCTCTGTGCTTGGGTCATTCTCACACTGACTTCTGGTGGTATACATATTCTCTCTCCTTGACAGGTGGATATACCCTTCCCAGCTGATCTCGCATTGGTCTTTGGCACTTTCCCTGACACATTGTAACCCTCCTACTCACCCATTTGAGAAAGAATTCAGATATTTCAAAGGGACTTGGTGGAGAAGGAATCCGTTGCTCATCAAATGGGTTGGCGTAGTTCCTGACAGTGATTCTTCCAGTAGCAGATTGGCCATACTTCTTTGCTGGCTTTCCAGCCTTCTTGCCTGCTACTTTTGGTGTGTACAGATGCCCCCTTACATTTCTTACGCCAGTCAAGAAAGGATGGCAGAAGGTTCATGGTGTCAGCAACAGCCACCGAATGTGCACATATGCGGGTAGACAGCCATATCTTGCAACCATCATCGCATGTGAATCTACCAGAGTCCACTTTTGTAACAAAGTGGGGCCGCTTCCCTGTCTTACTTTCCACCAACCGTGAATTGGTAATCCCAGGTGCACTGACAATAGCATCTGACTTTGAAATAAGTACTGCAACTTTTTCTACTGTTGCTTCAGGAATGCCAGGAATTTGAACTTCATCAATGCTAATTGCCAAGGTACAAACAGGCTTCATGTGAGGTTCGTGTGTACTCGTGGTCTCCTGTTCCCTATTACTGGACACAACGTCAGATTGGTTATAAGGGATCTCAACAGCTTCTCTGCTGAACCTTTTTAGATGGGCTTCTCTTTGCTGTGCACTCCATCTATGCTATTCTGTGGAGTCAACCTAGAATGTGCGATAAGACAAATAGAACTAATTTTCTTAAAACTATACCTTGGATCCCAATATAATAATGACGATCTTGTTATAGCTCCTCGTTTTTGTTATAAGGATTTCTAGTTTCAAGGTCACCTTCCATTGCAAGTATTCAGTATAGACGATAAAATGCTCACTCACTTACTTCGCTCTTCCCATCCAGTGTTATCTAGCAAGAAGATAAGCGGTCTCACGATCCGTGGTGTTAAAAAAAGTAACAGACATGCCTCTTCCTAAAACGCACACCAGAAATGCCATTCCTGTTAGACGCAGCCAGATACCAAGGCCCGAGACTGCCATAAAGTGGCCTCATAGGAAACGGATTGCAAGTCACCTGATGCCACCTGATACCGACATTGCAGTTGGTCTACCCATCGGAACTAACTGTGCCCGAGCTATTAAGCAACACCAAGTAGTCCTCGGAAAAGGCAATGATCCATACGCGAATAGAAGACTGCTCTCGGTTGGGGAATCGTTGGTGTGGTCGATGAACCGAGCCAGGATGACGTTGCTGATGACATGACCAATGACGTGGTCTGTCATCAAATAGTTGTCCGTGAAGTCCAAACAGCAATGGAAAGACGAACATGTCACTTTGCCCATAAGACCCAGGTGAAAGAAGTTATCAACCCTCTTCAAGTAGCGAAGATGTTCACACTCGACTTCAGTGACTGAGGAACCGAAGAGAAACGCCTGTCATTCGAGGAGAGAAGATTTCTAAAGATTGTGCGAGAGGGAACCATCAACGCAACGAGGGCCATTACGAGATGCCCCTCCCATTCAAGAGCGACACTGTTGATCTGCTGATAACAAAGATATGGCGTTAAATCGGCTGATGAAATTTAAGCGGAGGTTGCAGAGTGATCCCCAATACCAAACAGAAGAAGGGCTTCGCAGAAAGGGTCACAGAGCCTTAAATTTGTGGCATCCATTGATTAAGCGAAAAGTCTAATCGAAAACAAGTTACTCTGTCAAAAGGGTGGATTCCGACTTCACAAGCTCACCTCAAACAGTCAGAAAGGTATCAGCTCCATTCCTGCAAGGAGGTCGAGGCACCAAGACGAAGAACCCCAGCCTCCAAAAAGATACGTCAATCGAGCGTGCATTGGAAGTTCACTGGTGCGTGGACGTGAGTTCCATCTACGACCTGCTTGGCTTTATAGCACCATTCATCCTTTTAGGGAAAAGGATTCTCCAAGAGCTATGTCACGGTGGAGTCTCCTGGGATGACGAACTTCTGGAAGAGATTAGAGCAAGATGGGAGAAATGGTGAGCTGAACTTCCCCTGTTAGAAAGGTTGACGGTTCCAAGGTGCTTCAAACAGGGGACTTTGAAGATGTGAAGACAGTGGAGCTGCACCACTTCTCTGATGCTAGTCATAATGGTTACGGACAGTGTTCATACCTTCGACTGACGGATGATAAGGGATGTATTCAG
>JAEMWC010000854.1:120000-212500 GCA_016490735.1 Pachyseris speciosa
TCAACTTCATTAATTGTAAACTGCGTTATAAGCAGTCTGGCAAAGTCCCCGGCCAGTGTTGTAAAGCGCCTAGAACAGCTAGTGATATAGGCGCTATATAAATAGAGATTATTATTATAATAGAGATTATCACTAGAATTCTCTGCATTTATTCTCAATATACAAGTCCATATAAACACTCACCTGAATACCATGACAAATGCTGAAATGAAAGTAAAGTCAACCTGGGAGGAAGTGGATTTGGGATTTTCACATTAACTGAAATTGCCTCTCCTGTGAGCAATTCTGTATTTTTTTTTATAGAAGACAATCATCTGCCAGATGTTCTTCATCGATCTAAGATACAATATTGATATTAATAATCCTTCTATCAAGAGAACTGAATAAATACTTTGTGGAAATTCACAATCGATAATACCACAAACAAATTTACCAAAACCGGCAATCCTGCCTGTCCAGATCTTTGTACGAATATAATTGTGCGATAAATGATCTCTTTAAACTAATTTACGAACTGTTGTAAAGATTAGACGACAACCCCGAGGCTGATTTTGCCATTGCTTTATCAGGCGTGTCAACATATACAAAATAGATCTCTGAGGAAACGCATGCAAACTAAAAAAACTAACGAATTCTCACCTTACTTTCTTTTTTTGGGGGGGGCATCTTGTCTCTGTAAAAGGAGAAAAAGTAGCGTTGAACTTGTTAAGCAAAACATGCAGTGCATCGAATGTAATCCGCCAATATCAAGAAAACATGAACCTATCTCACATTTTCACCTCGACCGGCGGATTGAATTCATGATATCAGCGAATTTATGATCAATTGACAATTCAGGATAATCCTGAATCCAAGCCTGAGAACGTGTTGTTGTGACAGACAGCGCTCTGGAACTTACAGCATCTAAATGAGACCCAGGTCCTTTCGGCTCTAATTAAGCCCCTCGGTTTCGCTCGGTTTTAACTAAAATATAGAATCCGGTATTCGGAATACGAAATCCGGAATCCGGAATGTCAAGACGTTTGGTAGAAAATTTGACAAAGGTTGAAGTCGCTTGGATAATAATAAGATCAACAAATTATGTGATGACTAAGCCTGGGTTTTGCAGCAATCAAACCCACGAAGTTTGGTCTAAGGCAGCATTTTAATACTTTGGGTTTGCTCTTGATAAACCGCTTGATTCCTTTAAAGCACACGGCTTTAAATCACACCACAACGATACTTATCAACTTATTGTGCATTTCGAACATTTTAAAGTCAAATCGTTGTAATTAAAAGTGCCTTCTCTTATCCTTTTTGTCGATGAAAAGTGTTAGGCCTGTCCACAAGTTGCCGGCAACTTTTGAACAACTTTTCGATTTTCGATCAATTTTTTTGATCTTTATCAACGTTTTGTTATTTCATTTTAGCCTGATCTTTGTAAAACAAGAGCTATTGTTTGCTTACTATTATGAACGCTACGTGACCAAAAGCACAGAATAGTCACTTTGCATATTTAGACTTAATTGAGCGCGGGAACGCTCACGCCTGATTGGTCACTGTTTGTTGCTCCATGCCGGAATGTCTGGGAACTGTATCGGTGCGTACAGTTCTGGTTGTCGAGTGGCCATCGATAAAATCAGGGACATGGAACATTCCAAAACATCCCGGAACATCTCCAAAAACAATTAAAACTTTAAGAGTCTCTGCCAGTAAAAATCGAGCAAAGTTGGAAATCGACCCAAAAATCAAAATTTTGAAACTTTGTCAGAATAAAGCTTATTACATGCCTGATTATTTGACATAACTTACTTTCTCCAAAACACGAAAATTTTATTTCTGGATGCCTTTACTTTAAGGGAGCATTTTTTGCTGTGAAAATCGAAAAAATGTACATTTTGAAAAGTCGGTAAAAACTTACCAAAACTTCCGTAGCCAATGAAACTTAATCCAGTTGTTAATTATAATTTACAGGTATTAGCCATATGTATTTCACTGGGATCAAAAGTATGTTAAAAGATGGCTCCTTTCTCTCAATACTCGTAAAGTCAGATACTATGCTTCATTTCCCGGGATATTTCTTGAGTAGCAGACGGACTTTGGAAAATTTGTTTGTGCGTTTTGAAAGGACTTATATTTGTGTAGTTTTTGATGCAAAAATTTCCGCGGGCAATCGTTATGTGTTTGCAGGAGAGCGTCTCCAAACTTCCAAAAATTCGACTTTTCTCGAGACGCCTTCTGGGAGACATGGTCTGAAGGACTGGTTGCGAGTTACAGAATTTCCAGCCATAGCAATCAAGACACTATAAAAGGAAAAAAATTGCTTTGCTTATTATTTTTAGACGCTGTGTATGACTTGTTACCGATATTTTGATCATTTTTGACGCAATGAGCCACACAACTAAGTTGTTGTAATGGCGGAGTGGGGCGACGATTGATGCACTGGTTGTTGCTTTCTCTAAGGGATTTGCTATTCCAACTTTCTCTTAACTACGAACTCCCTCTCCTTATAAATTCTGTTGTGCAGGAACCCTTTCTTTTATAGGTAGACATCTCTCCTTTGACTAACGGATTAGTTACACGATTAGATTAGTTACATGCCAACGGATTGTATTGTTTTTCGGGGTAAGAACTGGAAAATAACTGTTGACATACATTTGCAATACAGTAAAAACGCGCATATAAGAGCCTAGTGGTTTAAGAACCTGCTGGCAGAAATTTGCCATTTTAATACCTAAAAATGTAACAACCTGTTTAGCCAAGCAAGATCAAGCAGGTTCTTATACCGAAAAAAGCTCTATTAAGCCCCCGGGGGCTTATTTAATTTCAGGCCTTATTAACGGGCTTTTATTGGAGAGGGAAGCTTAATAGAGAGGGGGGCTCAAAAGAGAAGAGGGGCTTCATAGAGCTTTTACGGTATGTGGGTGTAGTTAAATTATGATAAACATGATTTTAATATGCAAGGAGTTGACGTTGAGATTGCAATATATATTACAATAAAATACCAAACTGTAATTACAAATAAAATATTAATTCCTACAACAAAACAGGTTTTTATAAATTACAGACTGTAATTGTCTTCATGGACCTTGCATAAAGGAGATTTGCAACACTACATATACATTCTGTAATCAATATTGTTAGGCTTATCACAATCCAGTTGTGAATAAATACTGTATATTTAAGGACCGAAACCGAGTTTATTTATTTTCGGGCAATCAACAACTAATTATCTCCTTCAGAGAAATTAAGAACCTAATTAAGGGCCTACTTAACCTAAACTGCCAATAAATACCCTCCAAATACAAGAACCTATTTTGCCTGACTTCAAATAGTGTATGCTCTTAAATGCATCACTAACATTGACGATGGGATTTCTTTTCATGTTTCCGAAAGAGAAATATCTTAAAAGCGGTAAATATTTGGTCCAGAGTAGGGATGGATGCCGCCATGCATCCTAAGTAACAACCTAGCCGTGCAATCCTACTGCTTACAAGAGCATCTTTTCAAAAACGCAATTATGGCATTTGAATGCTCCTCCTCGTTCCGTCCCTTAACCGTAATGGGAAAGTGGCTAGCTATGGAGTGCATGTGAGTGGTCTTGACGGAGGCTTTTGATCTCTGACTTTGTCATCAGGCACAGGTTGTTGTAGCACCTCGATCACATCCAAGTGAACGGCCGCCTGCTGCTTGGCAAATTCTGCTGCCTCGTCATCGGAGTCGGTGGCATCTCTTCTCTTAGATGCCATTCTAGAGAAGAATGAGGATATTTGTTAGCGACGCAAGGAACTCCTGCACGGTGAAGATTCGCTTCCCGTTCTCGTCTTTCAGGCATGTCATCTCTTTCGAGACGTCATCTGGGTTGGCCTTGACCCGCGTGGTCTCGCCATGTTGAGACGTTCCCTCCAAGTATCTCTTTTGCCTGGAATTGAACCGGTGGCGTGGATTAGCAGAATCCCGACCAGCCCATCCCTCTGGCAGGCAAGGGGAACCACAGTGTATTTCTGATCCCGTTATCGTCACTTTGGAGTGGCTCCCTTCAGCCTCAAGACGCTCTGCGTAACTTACCTTTGCTCTGTCAAGTAGGGAGAGGCTCTCGGCCCAGGGGAATTCGTGTTTACCGTAGATTAGGTGCTGCTCCAGACGTCCGTGCGTCATATAGGACTTGACGCATCCGTCCTCTGGGCATGGAAACAGGAGGCTATCAGCCTGGTTCGTATCTGCTTGTTTCGTCATTTCGATGACAGAACTCTCCTCGGGTAAAGTGTTTGTATGGGATGGCGCAGGCTTTGGCTGTCTGTGTTTCACTGACACAAACTCTCGTTTCCCTGCCTCTGCAGCAATCCATTTAAATTGGTCATTACATGGTATTTCTGAAATCAGAGGGCAGAATAAATAAATAAGAGTATATGATACACTGGTACGGACTTATTTGTAAGATGCAGACTATTATTGTTTAGTTTCGCTATTTCATTTGAGACCAAATAGGCAAAGTACACTTGCTATGAAAACAGTGTATTGCCTACTGGAATTATTTTACTGGAACGAATGCAATTTTGCTTTAGTAAATTTTAGTTGGATGATGCATGCGTACCTGCAAATGACGTCCAGTATCGGAAATTCCCTGCGCCAATACCATACGCCTTGAAGGCCCTAACACCTGCTGTAGTGGTCTCGAAGTTGAAAAACTTTTAATGAAAATGAAAATGTCCTTACCTGCCCTCAGCAGAATCAACTTTTTCTCAGACGACACGTCGTCTCCACGCATTTTCAACGTATCTAAGTGCCCTGTTATGTCGTGCTTACAATCACTTAGCGCTTGATATTCAGTGATCGTATGTCCTTTCACAGTAACTGAACCACAATCGGTCCCGGAAAGTTTTCCAATCGCGCATTTGTCCATTTTTGGCACTTTCACGAACACAACTGTTTGCTACCCAATATTCACATGCTTCATGTTCTGGGCGACTGCGAAATGTTTGAAGGCGCTTCAAGCATTCGCGCACCATTTTTTTCGCATTGATTGACAGGTCTGCAATAGTCGGAGGTTCTTTTTTTTATTTTTATTTTTATTTTCCTCCACTTTTATTAACATTTAGAATACTAACTCTACTTACAATACTTACAATACTAACTTAAACTACTAACCTAATTTACAAAACTAAAACCACTTACTAGTTACACATAATGGGTACAGTATTAAATTAACAGCTGCTACTAACGAAGTAAAAAAGAGAAAGAGACTTACAATGGGTTACAGTTGCACTTACGATTGTAAATACCACACAAAAATCTATTTGTAATGCAAATCTTCAATTAACTGGGGATAAGTACCCACGTTTTCTTAAAGAAGTTTGTGTTATTGATCTTTCTTTCGGTTCCATATTTGATGGCTATTTTACTTTGAAATCCTTGGATTTTTGGTCGAATTTGGGTTCTTCTGCAGTCCCATAGAAACAGTTTCCCAATTAATAAAAAGGTAATTCAGTAGGTTAAAGGCCTCCCATAGAAACAGTTTCCCAATTAATAAAAAGGTAATTCAGTAGGTTAAAGGCCATGTTACATGAGGCAATTTTTCTTGCAACTCGCAACGCAACGATGACGAATAAAAAACCTTTCAAGATGCAGAGGGTATGTTACACGTTGGCAACTTTTTTTGCAACTTGCAACGCGTACAATAACAAACAAGATGGCGGACGCCATCTTGAAATCTCCCGCGAGGGAATGATGAGCTCTGATTGGCCCATTCTGACAAAATTGTTGTTGCGAGTTGCAGAGGGGATGTCACACGCAAGCAACTTGTCTCGCAACGTTGCGAAAAGTAGAGGGTCGTTCTACTTTTCTCGCAACTCGTGACGCAACAATTGCAGTTGAAAGATGGGTGTTACACGTGAATTTTTTCTCGCAACTTGTAACGCAACGTTTGTCACGTTGCGAGTTGCAAGAAAAATTGCCTCGTGTAACATGGCCTTAAGTAAAGTGCATGGTTTAGATATTATTCCAAATAAAACATCTCTAAGAGTAAGATTAATTTTCTGATTTGAGAGTTGGTGCTAGTAACCTTGAAATTCATTCCAGAACTGCCTAACAAAAGAACACTGATACAAGAGGTGGTATAAGGTTTCCGATTCTGCCTTGCAAAATGAGCACAAATCGTCCGTTTTGAAGCCTATTTTATGTAATCTAGAATTTGTGTATAAAATAGAGTTAATCACTTTGAACTGAAAACATTTTACATATGATTCAAGTACAACAGAATGTGGCAGAGTGAAGATTCTCAAGCAGTTTAAGGCCTGGGTCAGGGGCGTTTATTTGAGAAAACGGGTTTTTCGAAATATAACATCCCAGAGGAATGACACTGAAACGAAATTCATCCCATGGGAAGTTCTCATCATCCTTAACATATTCAAGTGCAATTAACGTCATCATAGATCACGTGACGTGTCACGTGACCATTTCTTTAAACTTATCACTAATTTAAGGAGTAGGCGACGGTTGTAGGATACAATATCGAATAAAGACGCTTTTCTTATTCGTATTAATTATTTCCAGCATCTCACGTTTGGAGTGACCGTCCATCGATCTCAACAAAAAAATTGTGAGGGCAAAGGTCATTTTTCGGGCCAGAATTCAACCTTTAGCTGTTGAATAATTGAAAAACTAAGACTCGTGAACAATCACTCCAAGCGTAGAAAGTTAGATATGTTGGATTTCTATTAGAAACGCTGATTTATTTATTTGTAAACTTAAAATCCGCCACCGCATCGCTGATTTATTTTGATCACGTGACTGATCACGTGATCAAAATCATACGTTAAGGCAAACAAGGACAACAAGATTTATCTTCAGGCAAAGTTTCATCCGGTTCTAGGCAATCTGGAGAAAGATATTGGCGATATAACCATATTTCTGAAGATATTTCTAAACCCAGGCCTTAAACTGCTTGAGTTTGTCTCAGCTGATCAAGCGAGAAATTAAAGTCATTCTGCAATTTACGAGCGATATTAGGAAGCTGTGCTTTTTAGCGTACAAGTAATGAATAATTGTCCTTTGATTTCTTTTTCCTGACATCAAAGATGTTGTCATCAATTGAAAATAGTGGAGAGACTATAGATGGACAGGGAATGGTAATTTTTAAAGAGGAAGGTATTGAATGTCGAAGGCCAGCCCATTGCAAAAAATTAGTTTTGGAAATCTTGTACGACCAGTGGCTTAAAAGAGTCTTTGATATTTAAACTGAAAAGTAGGTCTTCAGTAAAGATCATTCGTGCCTCAAAATAATTTTTGTAGAAGACTGGTCTTTTGTCAATACGAATCTCTATTATTCTAAATAATATTTTGCCAATCTCTCTGAGAGGCAAAAGAGTCACGAAAATCTGACCACCAAGAAAGTAGTTCACAACAAACTTAGAAGAGATTTTGTAATCCTTAATATCATAGTTGCAGTTTAAAAAGAAAAAGCCTCCCATGGGTTCTAGCAAGTGCTGTAGGTAGGTTTTCCATGTTCCATTCTGGCCTTCAAATATACGCTTTAGCCATGCCAACCTTAAGGACCTTATCATGCAATCTAAATCGATCATTTTCAATCCACCTTCCTCGTATTCATTTATTACCGAAACGCGTGTTACCTTATCCGTGCCATTCCAAAGGAATTTAAATAGCAGTTGATACAATGTAGGCAGTACCGAGCATACATAAACAAACTTTGGAATGAGGAAGGATTTGATTATTGTCACCTTACTGTAGACAGATAAACCTCTTGAGGACCAAATGTTAATAAGTTTTTTAATGCTATCTAATCGCTCAATAAAATACTTTTCTTTAAGTAGTTTTGGATCGTACGTGAAATACACCCCCAGGGCTTTAATTGGCTCATTAGGCCATTTAATGCCAAAAGGTTTTGCCTTATTTTCTTTAGAAGAGCCAATCCACATACCCTCGGTTTTTGCCCTATTGATCTTGAGTCCTGAGATACTTTTGAAAAGATCTAGCAGTTGAAACAGTATTGTGGCTGAGGTAGTGTCAGCAAGTACTGCTGTTGTGTCATCTGCGTATTGTAACAGTTTTGTCTCTTCTTTCCCAACGACAATACTCTTTATAGCTGGATTTTGACGAATTGCAATAGCTAACGTTTCCACAGCTACGATGAAAAGATAGGGGGAGAGAGGATCGCCCTGTCTAACGCCTCGCTCGAGTTTAAAGGATTTTGAAGTCATGCCGTTGTTGATAATACAGCTTGTATGTTGTTGTAGAACAGTTTTACCCAGCGAAGGGAATCAGAACCAAAATTGAAAGCTTCAATACATTTAAAAACGAAATCCCATTCAATGCTATCAAATGCCTTTTGGAAATCAATGAAAATCATTAAACCGGGAATGTTTTCGTTGACAGTCCAATCCATAATGTCATAGATGGAGCGGATAGTTTCACCTGTAAAACGATCTTTCATATATCCTGTTTGATTATGATGAATGATATGAGGCAAAACATTTTTTAGTCTCGAGGCAATTACCTTAGACAGTATTTTTGCATCAACGTTAACGAGAGAAATAGGACGCCAGTTTTCAATAAGAGAACGATCTTGTCCTTTTTTCTCAATAAGCGTGATAATCGCATGCTTTTGAGAATGGGACATCTCTCCTTTTTCGAAGCACTCATTTGCACACCTAATAAAGCAATCATTGATTTAAGGCCAAATTTTTTTGTAGAATTCGATTGGAATTCCATCATTCCCTGGAGTTTTGTTAGTTTGGAACGTATCAAGAAGACGAGAACATTCCTCAGAAGTGATTTTACCTTCACAGGAGATTTTCTGTTCTTCGGAAAGTTTAGGTATATTTAGATTACTTAAAAAGGAATCAATTTTAATTGCGATATCCGGACGATTGTTATTACTCTTGTACAAGTCACAGTAAAATTGTTCTATCTCATTTAGTATGCAGGATGGATCTGTTTTACTTACACCGTTTATATGCAATTTACGTATGTGCTTCTTGACGTGATTTCTCGTTTCTAAATTTAAAAAGTATTTTGTGCTCTTCTCGCCGTATTCGTGCCATCTAGCACGTGCGCGTACAATAATTCCTCTGGTTTTCTCTTCATAAAAGAGAGAGATCATCAAATTTTGAAATTTAATGATATTTATTTATTTAAAACTGCTAAGTTTATGTTTCTGTATATAAAAGGCTTGCTTCCCAATACCTTTAATAATATGTTTACTCTTACAAACCAAATACACTTTTATAACACTAGAAATTCTAATTGCTTTTATATTTTCCCTTGTCGAACAAACATTCGTAGATTTTCCATTCGTTTTCGAGGACTCAGTTTTACAATTCACTTAATCAAGAAATTCAGAATTGTGAGAGTGTTGGTTTGTTTAGCAAATTGCTTAAAAATTTCTTCTTGCAAAATTAGGTTAACTTTGAGTTGCTACTTGTTTCGCTTTACATTGTGTCTGTCTTTTGTCTTTTTTTGCTCCATGTAAAACTCTTTGTGTCTGGGTTTTTAATTCTCCAAATATCTACTAAATCAAGTTCACTTTTCAAGCAATCGATACATGAAGTAACGGATTTTCGTTCAATAAGAATGCCGCCTTTCTTGTCGATAGTAGGATTGAGTGGACAGTTAAAATCGCCTCCAATAACGATGTTATTTTCGGAATCTAGGTCCTCATTTTGTACTGTAATAAGTAGTTTATCGAGGAAGGTAACAATGTTTTTATCCTTGTTTGGCGCATATACATTTATTAACACATACATCTTATCTTTGATTTCAGCTTTTAGAACAATATAACGTCCCAAAGGATCAAGAATTTGTTTGTGTATAGTACAATCAACGCCTTTCTTAATTAGAATTGCCACACCACGAGAATTTGAACTGCCGTGGCAAGTTATGAGCTCTGCACCCTATTCGTTCTTCCACTGATTTTCTGCTGTTGCTGTAGAATGAGTTTCTTGCAGAAAAGAAATGTCTGCGCGTTTCCGGCACCAGGTGAAAATTGCTCTTCTTTTTTGAAAGTTGCTTATGCCCTTTACATTTAGCGATAGCAATTTAAGCGCCTCAGTCATTTTATAATCTTACAGGTGTCACTAATGAGACTTCAGAAGAAGGAAAAAAAGGGAAAAGTGCTAATGGAGTATTCGAAGTTGTAACTGTAAATGCAAATTCAAAATCATAAGACAGGAGGCGTTGAAAGATCAAAAACAAGTAAGATTCGAAAAAAAAACCTCGCAGATGCAACTGCACCTAAACCCTTGAAAGAACAGACTCCACCTAAAAATAAGTACAGCTAACAATACCGAGATTAGTATGACACTGATAAAAGGAACTGAGAAAAATACAAAAAAAGTAAACACAAATACATGAATCAACCATCTGGCGTGCATTTAATCACTACAGCTCTGCATCTGCTTGGGCACTGCTCATAATTTCACCATAGAAGAGAAGATTTTCTGTTTCTTTTCCTCTGTAAACTTTTTATTATTTATTATTAATTTGTCAACCTTGAAGAAGGCTTGATGTTTCTCTTGCTAGCTTTTTTCAGAACCGGGTATAATTTTCCATGAATGTCATCTATTTCTTTGGGATAATCATGAGAAAGTCCAATTCCAGTATTTTTCAAAATTTTAGCTGAAGACCAAACAAACTGCTTGTCTTGGTAAAAGCTGAATTTAGCAATTATTGGTCGAGGCTTAGCAGAATTATCAGAGTTTTGGCGAGTCGGCCAAACGGTGGACACGCTCAAATCGGATGTCGTCTACATCTTCTTTCGAGATATTCATTTTTTCTTCAAGCATTGATCTTACTAATTCTTCTGTATGGCGGGGTGTCTCACCTCTAATTTCCTGAAGGTTGAAGATCTTTATATTCACTCTGCGTGTGTACGCCTCCAATTTGATATTCCGGCATTTTTGCTTATGGACTTCAGCCTTCAACTTCCTTAGATCCTCTCCGTTTACTGCTCTCTGGGAGCACGTGTTGGCCACGCTAACTTTTAGATCCACTAGTTCTCTGCCATTAAAATCCACGGTATTCCTCAATTGCCTGTTTTCTTCTTCTACCTATGTTAAACGAGTTTTCAGAACTTCAAATTCGTGTAGTAAGGCTAAGAGTTGATCGATTTTGTTCTCCATTCTCTGCATGTTTGCCGAGGCGTCGCAACGATGGCCGCTGTCCACGATGGATTCCTCGTCAGTTTGAGAGCCATTATCTTCATTCATAGTTGCAGCAGACGTAAAGCTGAGAAAATCTCATAGATATCACATAATTTTTAACTTACTCGCAGAGCAGAAAAATATATGTCCATCGCCTTCCACTACCGCCGATAGTCGGAGGTTCTGCGCGAGGTTTTCTCGGTGAATATAATAATTTTAAACTACCCCCCAAGAAAAGAAATACTGTGAAAGAACATTATATTTAGAAATAGTCAATATACCCTTGTGATTTAGGCCCGCAACAAAATAAATGGTCACGAATGCTTTAATTAAATTCTTGTTAATTACAACACTAAACTTGAATTGGTACTTTCCTACGCATTCAAATTGCAAATAAACAAACTCCTACCTCCCCTATTACTCAGTTCCTTTGTTAGAACGTTCCGGTCTTAACAGTAGAAAAGTCAAATTATGTGTCAAGTGAAGTTTCGTTTTCATCTAAAAATACAATAATCGTGGACAAGAGGCGGAAAATGGATGCGAGCGTGAAATGTTTTGCCGCCAAACATCTGAAGTCTGAACGGGATTGGTGTAAGTTTTGCTAAAATGACGCTAAGAATGAAAACTGTTAATTCTTTGAGTAAACTTAATCTTAATCCTGGGTCTTTGAGAACTGTTTTCTTTAGATTACCAAAGTGTTTCAGTGTCGGTTTAACTTTTCGCCTCTAAAGTTGAGTCAATAACGTAATGAAATTAAATAAAGAAACCAATTAAATTTGGCTCTTCCCACCGGTCGGTTAACAGTTCGTGAGTTCAGCCGGTGCAACACTATGAACACGCGCTTGAATTTGCTTTATGTGTACGGGACAAAACTTTCTCGCAAAAGTTTGCTTAGCTTGTCACGTTTGTAGCGACAACATTCTTTTCCGTCACGTCTCCACGCTTAGACGAAAACTTCGGCATTTTTCCCACATAGGATTTTCCAAGCGAGATTACAAAAATTACAAATGAATAAAGGGGATTAGTTTCTAAAGAAACTGTGGTGCTGCGTCGGTGGGGAAGTGAGACACGAAAATTTGGTTTATCAACGGAGTTGATAATGTATGCGGGTGAAATGTGAGGGTGAATGGAATTCTGTCATTCTTTTCCTTTTGTGACGTCTGTAGTGCTGACTGTTGACCGATTCCGAGAACATCTTCGTGATGTTGAGAAAGATGACAAAGACGCATCCAAACCTGTCGCTCGGCATTTTAATCTCCCTAACCATTCCAAACAACACATGTCAATCTCCGGCCTTTCCCTACATCAAGGTACCACGGAAAGCCGTAAAAATCTCGAGCAAAAACTGATCTTTCAAATTGGCACTCTTAATCCCCACGGTATCAACGAGCGCTTTTCATTCAATTAATTTATTCCTGTTTTTCACGTTACCATGTTACCACCAATAGCGTAGCTCCATTTTCTGTATATAAACCATACACAACCCACAATTCCTCGATTCGCTCCGACGAAGGGCTAACGCTCGAAACGTCAGCTAATCGAATCCCTGTACGGTGGTCAATTTACATTATCAACTCCGTTGATAAACCAAATTTTCGTACAAAAATTACAAGCTACGCTCAATACACATGCGGTACCAGTCCTCCATAGAAGTACAACTACAGGCACTTCATTATCAACAAAAACGTTTACAATTAATATGGTGCGGTCGTTCGTGTGTTTCACGGCGTGCGAAGGTTACACAAGTGTACAAGTGTAGGGAGGAACGGCGCGTGTAACCCATTAGGCTCATCGGACCAGCAGAAAAAAATGTTTGCGATAAAACAGACACAGTCATATAAGAATAAACAAAGCAGAATTTTTCATTTTATAGTGCCATGGCTGGATGTTCCGTAACTCGCAACCAGTCCTTCACACTGTGTCTCCCAGAAGGCGTCTCGAGAAAAGTCGAATTTTTGGAAGTTTGGAGACGCTCTCCTGCAAACACATAACGCGATTGCCCGCGGAAATTTTTGCATCAAAAACTACACAAATATAAGTCCTTTCAAAACGCACAAACAAATTTTCCAAGGTCCGTCTGCTACTCAAGAAATATCCCGGGAAATGAAGCATAGTATCTGACCTTACGAGTATTGGGAGAAAGGAGCCATCTTTTAACATACTTTTCTTAAACAAAAACATTGTTGATCCCAGTGAAATACATATGGCTAATATCTGTAAATTACAATTAACAACTGGATTAAGTTTCATTGGCTACGGAAGTTTTGGTAAGTTTTTACCGACTTTTCAAAATGTACATTTTTTCCATTTTCACAGCAAAAAAAGTTCCCTTAAAGTAAAGGCATCCAAAAATAAAATTTTCGTGTTTTGGAGAAAAAAAAAATTATTTCAAATAATCAGGTATGTAATAGGCTTTATTCTAACAAAGTTTCAAAATTTTGTTTTTTGGGTCGATTTCCAACTTTGCTCGATCCTTACTGGTAGAGACTCTTAAATATGGTAATAGTAATGTATTTATATACCGCTCATATCACGTAGTCTCATGGCGGTTTACAACACTGGCCGGGGGACTTTACCAGACTTTATCGGTTTATCGTCCTTATCCGAGAAGACTAGAAAGTCTAACCGTTTGTAGATGTCATTACAAAGTCAGCACTTTCTCGTCAATTATTGAAAGACTTTGATTGTTGCTCAGGCCGGGGTTTGAACCCGCGACCTCCCGCACTGTAGTCCGGTGCTCTACCAGCTGAGCTACCGATCGGAGAAAAGAAACTAACACGAAATAAATATAATCCGAGAGATGAATTGGAGAAAAAAAGAAGACAAAAATAATTTATTTATTGAAAAAAAAAAAACGTTAAATGTCGCACCTGGAAATGATAGCTATGGGAGCTGGGTGGGGATTGTTTTAGCGCTTTCGTTTGCTTACAACATTTTCAGAAAGATTCACCTTCATACCGTCTTCTATCATTGCTCTTTTTTTCGAGGGGTTTCCAAGAGCAGCTCCTTTGCTGACACCTCAGTCAGTATGGTGCCCAATATACCTTGACACCTCTAGATAGGAAGCTCGAGCTCCTGGAATCCGCTACTCTCCACTTCTGGCCGGTTACGGTTATCTACAACAACTGAGGACTCCGTCAGGCCTACTTTTACAGTAGGCGATAAACGTGGTTAATCTGCTCCAAGAAAGACTTTCTTCGCACTAGCAATGCTTCTCACTCCGTGTTTGCAGCAAGGGCCGCACTACATGGGCCTGTTCGTTTCTAAAGGGAAAACATGTACGAGTTTCAAATCTCGGTTAGCTTTTTGAGCTGCATTTAATGATCCTGCATACGGTCTTTCTTAATAGTTATCTCTCCATCCCTCCACATCGACTCAACTGGAAGGAACAAACCAAAAAAGTCCCAGACTACGACTCCACTCCTGTCACCTGCCTCCTCCTGTAACACATCTATCATCTTCGTTGGTTCTTTTAACCCTCTTATGAATTTCAGGGATTATTTATTTGAGTGCCATTTCAGGTCTATGTGCTCATGATGTTTTTTAAAATTATTTTTTTTCCATGTTCCAGAAATGACCCTCAGGTATCAAACTAAATGTTGATAATACCGTGGCGAATGTCATTAAAAATCATGCATTTGGGTTCACGTTTTGTGTTGCTAAAAGTAACTCGTTGGATAGAGCATAACCTGCCATTCGCATATAAGCAGAAACGAATAAATGTACCTAAGTATTATTAATTGTTTTTACAAAAAGCAATTTTTGAGAAACCTTTTTGCAAAACAAGCAACTTTTTGAAAACAACACGCAGTTTAAAGGGACACAGTCACCGTTGAGACCGCGCTTACCTGGACACTAGTTTTGTCACTTTTGAAAAGAGGTTACCTCAACCCGAAATCAAAGTTACGCGTCGTAGACATCTACTAAATCCGCTTCAATCGTGCCTTGTGATTCTTTTGATCTTCGATCTTTTACTAAAAAACCTGTTCCTGAATATTCTTTTACTCATCTTTTAAAATTATTTCATTGTATTTGGCTAAAACGGATGTAACATGGACAGAAGAGGAGGGAAACGTGAAGGCGCCGGGCGAAAGAAATCGCTTGCGTTAAAGAAAATAACGAGGGAGATCAATCAAAAACACTGGACAGCCAACCACCCTGATTCTATTTATTCGGAAAATCGGGTTTTCTCAAGCTGGAGAAAGATTCGTGCGGAGGGAAACTTTGGCAACAATTCGGACTTCGCTTCATGGCTGCTCGTTTTGGAGCTCAGACGAAGGCAAGAAAATGAGTGAGTCAAAGTACCAGCTCGACAAGGACAACCTCTCGTTGAACCCTCCTTTCTTCGGGTTGAGCAAACGTTCCTACCATTACATGGGTTTGGTTCCTGAATTTGAAAAGTAGAGAAGCTTTAAAACACAATTAAGCTAAAGCATATAAAAGCAAAGTATCTGATTGAAATCTCAGAGTGTTTGTCACCTCCGCTGATTCTTCGACTGCTTCGATTTCGGACGTTTTCGCCTTCCCTGGACATGTCCATCGGTTAATTATCCGTAGTATTAAAGAAAATTAGTGCTCTGGTATAAATTACGCTCTATAAGAACTATGTAGACTTGCATTTACTTCGATTCAAGAGGTTTGAAGATTTGCCGACGGGATGCGCATCTCACTTTTGAGCACCCTTTTTATCATTTACTGGCAACTTGTGGACAGGCCTGAAAAGTGTAAAGGGGGTGTAACATAAAGTCGATCAAGCAATTAGCTGGCCAATAACGTTTCACTGACGTCAATCGCGCTGTAAGAAAAACGTTTTTTGTGGTATAATCTTCCGGATCAACGGCTGTCGACCGTTCGTGGTCCTCGATGTCCATGAAGCTTTGTACCTGTCAAAACGCCACCACTCGTATACATCTGTCGCTCCTAGCTTGTTCGAAGTACTGGGATCCCTACTCACAAGGCAATCAACTTTCGAATGTTACAGAGAAAAAGAAAAGTAAAAAATGAATATACTTAACAAATAGATTCCATGTTGCCGTGCGTCTGTTCAGTAATAGATCACATATGACGTCAAAATGTGGTAAAAACAAAGAAGTGGCACACGAGCCGCAGGCGACTGTGTCACTGATGTTTTTACCACATTACACATTTTACCGTCGGCAAATCACGATAAATACTGATACAGGCAAAAGTTCACTCAATTGTCAACAAATCATTCAATCGTTGTGGATGTGAGGTGTTTATCAAACAGCAGCGAATTGTTCATTTGCAGTGGACGCTATATGTAAATGATGTGGCCGGGTATTCTGTAATCTAGCCCAGAAATGTTTGCTACAAGCGGTTGACAAAGTTCCAACGGGCTTCGTAAAAAGAAATTAAACGAGAAAGAGAGGAAGTAGTAAAGGGAACCTTCAAGTGTAAAGCGATTCCTATGAGCTACAGAATAGATACGAAATATTCCCGATGGAGAGACTGTCCGCGAAAACGTTTCCGTGACTGACCGAACGAAAGCATCTAAATCCCTGTAATTTGGCAAAGGTAAGGCTAGCGCTCGTATTTCTTCTCCTGTTGACTCCTAGAAGCGGGACTAGGGCGCCTATGACTTACGTTCCTGGCTTCCTATCTCCGATTCTAAGACACCCTGCCTACACTCTCGTGTTGAGTGTATTACCAAATCAAAATATGACAAGTCCCGAAAAAAATTGTCTCATTCATTTCGTCCACGATTAACCTCAACACGAAACTCGTCTACACGGAACAAAGTCAAGTGCAATTACTGGTAAAGATCTAGTATCCTGGTAAAAACGTAAACAAAACGCTAACTGTTTCCTATCACTCCACTGTAGTCCATTTTTAGCGCACTCTAGACACCGATATAAACAAGGCTGTGATTGAATGTACGCCGAACTGGGGAATTGGCGCGCTTACCTTCCAGATAATGGAAGGCTTATCCTGATTGGCTAATAGTCGGGAAAAGAATGTGGTTCGGTTTTCAGCAGTCGTTAGTGGTGAGGAGCGTTGCGTGACGAGACAAAGAACGGCTGCGTAGGAGACTATAGGGGAATCCTTGTTTACAATATTTGCCTCATTAGCATGAACAATTCAGTTTCTGATGGAACTACAAATAAATCAGTTCTGGATATTGAAAGGACATAGTATGAATAGCTCTGCCAATGAATATGAGCCTCATGTATTGAATACTTTTCGTGCAACGCGGGTTTAAAAACTCAAAATTTTGCAAAGAATGTGTGAGCTCATTAGTGCTTTTGCCACCCAGAAATTTTGCAGTTTTTGCAAGACAATATCTCCTTGAATACTACACCTAAAGAGCTAAAAATTTCACAATGTATTAAATTTCACTAGCTCTTTAACTGCCTGGAGTCAAATCACATCTAACATGTTTCCTTCTGTAAGCAATTTCGTATGCAAATGAGCAAAAATGTAAACAATGACGTAAGCATGAATCCCCCTATACCTGTTCAGGATATAGGCGAAACACAGTGACGGAAGTAAAGAGTTCCATCATTTGCAGAAACATTTGGTTTCAAATATTATCCTTTATCTGAGCTCTTTCCAATTTACGCACTCCAGTTTCTAGATTCCGGATTCCATATTTTAGGTAAACCGGTTTCGCTCTTTGCTTTCGATGTAATTTGCTTGAGTTGGTATTAATACGTTATGTAACTATTAAAAAAAGTGGGAAAAAATAGCTGTTTCTGTGTTTCGCTGTTTCGTTTGAGTTCCGGTGTTTGAGAAAAATGAGCTGTTTCGGTGCTTCGTTTCGCTGTTTCGTGGTTTAGTAATGCCCCATCGACTCGCCTATTTTTAAAATCAAGATGTTTTTGTTTGTATGTTGTGACAGTCGTGGTATCAGGCGTACAATTCCGAATCCATTTTACTGTTCAAAAACATAATTCTGTAAGAAAAAACACACTGCAACTTTCGTTGCAATAAAACAACAACAATGGCTATACAATAAGCTAGCTCATACCTACTAATGAGCTTCTGTATTTGAGCGCATTTGATGGGCGTGTCAAATACGAAGACTCGTATGCGCGATTCTCCTAGACGCGTGTCGCACGCGTATTTTGGGTCGCTAATCTCCGCGGTGCACTGTATGTACACGCTCGAAAGACTACGACCAATCTCCTCAAATTACAAGCGCTTTGGAGAAACCATACGATATCACTAGCCTTCAAGACCTTTTCATACACAGTGTAAATACAGGTTTCACTGTACGCAATAACCCTTAACCCATTCTTGTCCGGTGCTTTGAAAACCTGTAACTTTCCCAAATCCCGTTGTTTTGAGCCATTATTATCGCAAAATACTAAGTTGCTTAGACTTTATCACCCCGTCAACTTACTAAAACTCCCGATTTTCCTTGAAGATGACCGTTTATTCTGTTGCAAAACCAAAAAAAAAATAGTCCTTCGAGAGGACATGTACTTACTGGTATTGGATAGTACACCGAGTTACATTAGGGACTTTAAGATGCAGGCTCTACTACGGCGACGGAAGTCCATACTCAAAACGCGTGCTATTGCGCATGTCTAAGGCGGGAATTGAAACCGTACTCTTGCCATCTACTACGGCAAAATTGCTTGGTTCCCGTAGTGGTAAGTACGTCAGAATTTGTTCCATTACTTTGCTTGAAATCTCAATTATTTCGATTTTTGCTATGTGATTTAATTATGTACGTTTCCTGAAGACTTAATAAATCTTGAATAAACGAGTTTTGATCAACATTTATCACCAGAAAAAACGATGTCAACAACAGGGACAGTCGCAAGTTCCGCCGCGAACACCGCCAGGGCGCCAGTCGTAAGTACATTTTTTCGGTTTATATTTATATAGTTTTTGTTCCTTTCATGCTTTATGATTTAGTCGAGTTCTACAATTGATTTTCCGGAACTAATAGGGTGGATACTGAACTGGTTATTGGAAAGTTAATTCGTTTATTTGAATTTTGTGTTTTTTATAACAGGCCAATGGAGTGGACAACAACGAACGACGAGTTGCTGTGCAGGGAAATTTTGGTGGAAGAATTTTATAAATTTAAAAAGGGAAGCAATGAAAGAGGAAGAATTTGGACCCAAATTTCCCAAAACCTAAACAGTGTACCTGCAGTCAAATTCAAAGTAAATCAAAGGGCGGTAAGGGAGAGATTTGACTTGCTGATAGGAAGATTTCGACAACAAAGTAAAGACGAAGCGAGAGCAAGCGGTGTATCTCCCGAACAAACAGAGCTCGTCGCATTGCTAGAAGAGATTTCTGAGAGAGAGAGAGAGAGAAACTAGCAGAATCAACGCGAGAATCTTGTAGCAGCAAGAACGTCGAAACAGATCGGAAAAAAGCAGACGAGATGCGCGCCCAAGGCTTGGAAAGGGTTGGAGAAACAAAAAAAAAGGGCAAATGAAGATTGTGAAAGAAAACCTAAAAGGCAGCGAAGAAGTGGAGCTGATGTTACAGAATTTCTACGAGAAAAATCAGAAAAGGAGCTTAAGATCCGTGAAGAGGAGCTCGCTTTGAAAATGTTATGGTCGCAAACATGTCCAAACAACAAGATCAGATGGAAACACTTCAGATAGCTTTTTTGCAGCAACAAACACAAGCTATGATAGCTTTATTAGAAAAATTAGTCAAAAAGTAATGTAACCAACTTTCTCTACAAAGATGACATTGCGTTGATTTACTCTCTCTATTAATTTATATCAGCTTGAGCTTGTTTACTTTGCTTCCTCTGTTATTTAAAATAGCAGTGGATTGTGTTGGGTTCTGCAAGTATGATTCCAACCCACCTGTTTTGTTGGAAATTTGTTCAGTACTTTGCTGGATTCATGAGTTATCCTAGATGAATAAATTATTCAAGTTCTAATAATTATCCTCTCTTGGTATCGAGTTAATCAAAATTAGAGAAGACATAGTATTATACAAAGTAAGTAAAAAGGTTTGGTGGGTCACACTGAAAGAATTCAGAAGTTTTATTTCCGTACAGGCAAGTAAGGCTGTTCCTTAAAAGTGCGCAGACGATGTACATTTTTCCTACCGAGCTCAAACCAATTTTTAAGTTCTTTTTAAAATCTAAAAATGTCAATGTCGCCGAAAAGCCATTCCACAGAGGACCTAACAGCGCTCATGGCTGCGTTATACGGCTCCATGTGAGGAGTCAAAACTGCATTTCTAAAAGGGCTTTGAAGGTTGACTCGCAAAGGATAAGCTGGGTCGCCTATATACATTGAGGCTGTCCAGCTGCTGAGATGGCATATTGGTTGAGATCTGCCAACAGGTTGGAATCTGTCAACATCCCTGCATCGTGTTTTCTTGCCTCTGAAAAATACAATGTACTAGTACATCGTGTAAACGAAGAACTTTGCTGTTGCCAAACCATTTGTTATTGGTCAAAATAATATGTAGACTTAGCCAGGCCTAAAAGCGGAGCTCCATGGTTATTTTATTTACTGGTATTGAGCAACTTCGCATGGGTTTCCTTGCGCCAATATTTTGTGTTTAGAACAGTCAACAGGAATTGACCGCGGTTCAAAAACCTCAAAACATTAACATTCCAAAACAACATGACGCCTATGTTTGTTCGAAGAAACTTGGAAAGGGTGAAGAAAGTAGACAAGTAATCTTCTCGTAAGCTAGATTTTGACACTGATAAGCTTAAATATCGGAGAAAAGAGAAAAAGGAAAACAAACCGATGGTTGGATAGGTAATCGCATTGGGCCGAGAAAAGTTAAGAATTTGTGAGTGTTTTCAGAAGTTGCTGAAATTGCCCTCTTCGCGCAAAACACAAGTAGTACTAAAGCCCCGGCTAAACGATCAAACATTTTCCTGTACATTGTGTTTGACAAACATAACGTTGGGTGACTAGCCGATAAACAAATTTCCCTGGCGAGAAACCTCTGCTAGCAGGAAAACAAACAATGTTTAACCAACCACAAGGCAAAGCGAGTACACAGGACACTTTTTGCGTGTTATCACTGAAATTTTCACGTTATGGTCTTCATTTGGTTTGCTTTTTACTGACTGAGCACTTTCTTGGTTGGGTTGGCTAAACCGGCGATCAAACATTTGTTCGTAGAGCGAAATGTTGGATGATGAAAATGTTTGATCTGGATCAAACATGAAAAGCCATTTTAAATTATCTTCCAACATGATGTTGAATGAAGTGTTTGATCGTTTAGCCTGGGCTTAATGCTTAATTTTACGAGGACTCATTGCGATTACTTGTTAATACGTGAAGGGCAAAAGTTTTTTAATGCTGTTGAGGCACCGACGTCGAAAAACACTGAAAACAGTCAGCCAAGCGGAGTGAAAACACTCGTTCACTAGCATGAAAACAACAAAACAAACAAACAATTCAACCACTTCTTTGCGTGCAAAACGAGTACAGATGATTGTTATTTATGTCCAGTCGAGAGAAAAATACAAATTGCTTTCCTGAAAAAAAATAAAAACGATTAAACCATTTAATGTTAAGCTTCAATTCATTTAATTCAGTCACCTGTGTTGTAGAGGTTGAAAATACGAATCCACTTTAAGTTAAAACACGCATCTGGAAAAATAGCAAGCGGTTTGTCCAAAGAAAGAACATCTTCCACTAACTTTGAGCTACTCGTTCCTCCCATTAATGCCGGTGAACTGTTAAGTGACATTTCTTGGTGAGCTGCGAGATGCCGCGGTAAAGTGAAAGTCCTTGAACACAATCTGGGCGTCGATTATGCAAGTCGATCCAAGTTTTAGGCCTCCTTTACATGGAGTTATGAAGATCCTAGCACTAGGAAGATCCTAGAAGGCGGATCATCCTAGCGCCATATGTTTTCTGCATTCAGTTTACATGCAAAGGGTTGTACTTGGCCCTAGCGCTAGGATCTTCCTAGTGCTAGGATCATCCTACCTGAGAGGTAGGAAGATCCTAGCACCATGTAAACTGCTTTCGCTGGGAAGATCCTAGCACCAGGGACAAAAACAAACCAAACGAACATGGCGGCGGCCGGGCGATCAGCGGCTAAAGGAAGACAATTTCGTCGAAATTTCCAACCGAAATTTCTGCATGTAAACCAAACGAAAAGTTGATTCACCCTCTAGGATCTTCCTACCTCCATGTAAAGGAGGCCTTAAGCGTTTCCTGAGGCAAATCTTTTGCTATCCTTTTTATCACTTGAAGATTCACCTTCCGGAGTATCTGTTAATTAGTTCTTGATTTTTGTCTTTTACGCGAATTAAAAGACAAACTTCGAAGATCATGAAGTTGTTTTGGTCAAAACGAAAAAACCAACTGAATGTGAAATTACGAGCCGCAGAAAGCGCGCGGAAAATTAAGCCTCGTTTTGGTTTGGGTACATCGTTTTGGTTAAATTAACCTGACTTGAGCCTGCGATCTAATCGAAAACCAGTACCTGGTCGGCGGTCAAATTAAAAAAAAAACAGCTGACCTCGACGAGCTATAAACTTGAGCCTGCGATATGGCCACGTGATACTGGTCAGCGGAAACCTTGTTTTGACAGCTGTCAGTTGGCCATGACACGTATTGACACGGATGTCCTATATCCAAGATGTACGCTGAGTTGTACGCTGCAAACTAGCTGATCAGCTGGGTCAGGTGGAGTATGGCCGCCATGTTGGATTATTATGGTTATTATTAGGATATTATTAATTATTGGGCAACTCCGTCGTCGTCGTCGTCGTGCGGTGACGCCCGCGAGCAATACCGCTAGCCATGAATACCATGAGAAAAGCAGTTGACGGGTTGTTATAGGTATGGTGCTCCGCTATAAACGCCACGCAAACGCATGTAAGCCAACGTAAAGGTGGGAATGGACAAAGGATTTAAAGATACATACCAACAGGTCTAAACATATTAGCAATCATTCCGTTAGGGGTCACGACTGACTGAAATTTGATGGCATGGACACGTTTATGCCCGTTGTAGACAATTCTTTGGTTGCATTCTGGCCTAGAAATAGGCCGAACAGTCCCGTCGACAAACCCGAAGCAGTTATCAAGGGGTGCTCCCTTTCTAACTGAACTAAATCGGCGTAGTGTTCTAGATTCGTGGGGCTTAGCAGCTGATGGTTCCATTGCTGAATACGATGACCGTGAGTCGCATATACGTAATCCAACACTTTATTTGTTATCATGCTGATAACAGGAACCGGCTTGGCGAACAAATGTACCATATCGCGGTAGCGACAAGGGTAACACATGCGTTTTAACAGCATACACAAAGCTTCTTCTCCATCGCAAACACCCCCTTGGCTTCATTTTACGGTCGGGGGAATTTGTAGAGCCTCGGCAAGTACAGGTACGTGCATTTTTTTGAATCGGAACTGTGCCAAACATTCGTCTTCGTTAAAATTTTCTAGGTCAAACTCAGAGAATGAATCATACGGAAGTTCTAAGTTTTGTGATTTGTAGCTAGTGTGAAGCAACAAAAATTCGTCGTCATTAATGTAATTCATCTCATAGCAAAGACGGATCAACTCTCTTGCTTCCCTGAAGGACGACATTTTGCCAATAAAATAACTGTAAACAAAACTTTGAGTTCGGAGCTTTTCGCCGTAGTGTCAGTGTCGCTGCACCTTAACGATTCATATTTGGCGGGAAATACGCCGTTCTCATCCCAGTTCGTTGCGGCCAACATAGCCGTAGTACAGATTCACCGTACCGTATCTTAAAGTCCCTATTGTCCATGTTTAATACTGCTGAATGTTATCATGGGTAAAAATTTCCACGGAATTGTCAATTAAATGGTGGCAACGTATTTAGAATCTATGAAATCAAGATGGCAAGGTTTGTGATGTGGTAATGTTCCGGATGAAACAGGGTGTAGGATGGGTTATGGGTGTGTTGTTGGTACCATAGTTTTTCGGTTATGAGGCGCACTGTTTTTTCGAAGATGTTGCGCCTTTAAAACGCAAATATTTCCCTGAAACAATTTTCTGAATTTGCATTTTCTGTAATGATTAAGCACTGACTTTCATAGATTTGGAGGTTTTTCGAATCTACTGTTAGGTTGCCAAGATGATGGTAAAGACAATAGATCTTTTTAGCTTGTAGATTTTGTTTTCCCAATGTAGACCATGTGATGGTACCCTAGAGAAATGTTTCTTTGAAATTTCGCCTTATTCACGTGCATATGTATGCATAATTTATGAAAAGACAAAAGGGAAATCCCCTTGGGAAGATGACATGGTCTACAATGAACAAAATCTACAAGCTAAAAAGGTCTATTTGATTCAAAACCGCTGGTAATGCGAGATACCAAAACATGCGAGTATTTTCAAAGCAGAGCAGTATTTGCATATCGGGCGTGCTTCAAAGCACGTGCTCTGTAATGTGATATTTATCGCGCTAACATCACAAACACATTGTACAAACCTTCTTCGTTTATCCATCCAATTTTGTGCACGGACATCTGAAGCCGGTTAACTGGAACATTCAATCTTTACCTAACTGGAACATTCCTTTCAAAGTTAAGATTTCCTATGATTCCGTTCCATGATAATGAACATTTCACAAGAATTGTAACAATTTGCTGAATTGTCAACAAGGCCGCGTGATGATAAGACATCATATTTCATAACTCAACATAATATTGTCATACTTGTGGCCCGAAGGACAATTCATGTTCCTAAAGAGGAATTCTTGAGCTCTTCCAGATAGCTATGCATCGACGAACTGTCTACAAAAGCCTTTTTCGGTGTGTTACTGCCTTCCTCACATGTACTGCAATATCTTTAAATTTAATGCTCTTGTCGAACTGTATCACAGTCGGGCGTGCCTTGGCGCTGACAACGGAAAACATAAACATAAGGTTAAGCTCGCAATTATTGTGTCACGGAAAGGACTTCATCCAGCACTATCGCAATTTCCTGGCGTCCAAGTTTATAATATGGTAACTTCTTTCTCTAGGATTCTAAGAGCCCGCAACCTCCCGTAGTACCGAAGCAAATTTCGCATTTGCAAAGTCTCACATTATTCTTATTACCTTTTCATACAAAATTTTCCAGCTCGCGCCGGTGATGCAATTTTTTTCAAATTTTGTCGCATTACCAGCGCGCCAGGGTGGCTACAGGAGTGACAAATTGAAGGCCGCGCGCTACACGGCCAACAATAGCTAAACATCTGTGCGAATTTGTCGCGAAAGTTTCAACTCTGGCGACTTTTTTCTTGTGATTTTTTCAGCTGTCGCATCACCTGTGCGAGGGTGGCTGCACTTGCGATTTTCATCGCGCGCTGGCAACACGACAAAATTTGAAAAAATCGCATCACCAGTGCGAGCAAAAAATCGCTCGTGTAGCCGCGGCTTTACCGAGCTGGCTCGGCTCATGCATTATTTCTTAATAAAATTTATATGAGAAGGCGGGCCATATTCCAGTCCATATTCCATGTTTAAAGGGGATTAGTTTCTAAAGAAACTGTGGTGCTGCGTCGGTGGGGGAGTGAAACACGAAAATTTGGTTTATCATGTAAATTGACCACCGTACAGGGATTCGATTAGCTGACGTTTCGAGCGTTAGGCCTTCGTCGGAGCCCTTCGTCGAAGCGTTACCATGTTACCACCAATAGCGTAGCTCCATTTTCTGTATATAAACCATACACAACCCTCAATTCCTCGATTCGCTCCGACGAAGGGCTAACGCTCGAAACGTCAACTAATCGAATCCCTGTACGGTGGTCAATTTACATTATCAACTCCGTTGATAAACCAAATTTTCATATTCCATGTTTACCTGGCGCTGTGACGGTCAAGGTTGTGAGAAAATTTTGAAAGTACAGTGTATTTGGTAACTAAAAAAATAAAATCAAGCAAAGTGAACGAAATTCAAATTAAGTCAGTCTCGGGATGAAAACGGCAACTGGTTGTCGTAGTGTTCGCAATTACTGTAATATAACGTACTGTTGTGTGTATAGTTTGTGTATTTATCAATGAACCAGCTGAAATTGAAAGTGAAAGCACGTTTCATGATGTTCGCTACATCCTAGCAGATATTTGGATGAATTACACGGGATACATCGAGTTTTACAATGATAATACATGAAAATAATAGGTAATAGTAATAATTAAAATATACAAAAGTCTATAATATAAGTAACTACTCAATATACATATTTACAAGGAAAATAATTGAATAATAATAATAAAATTCTGACAGCAACAGGCAACCAGTGGAGTTCTTTAAGTATCGGAGTAATATGTTGAGTCTTTTGAGTGAATGAAAATAAACGGGCAGCAGAGTTAAGTACAAACAAGGTCAGCGGTAAAGGAAAACCAAGCGCAAGCTACACAAGGAAACCAACCATGCTCGACCCCAGAGCTCTTTCCTTTTGTGTATGTCTAACGGGCGTGACGGCGGAGAGAGCGCTGGGGAACTCTACGCAAGCTCCAGCTCTGATTGGTTATCAGTTGAAACAATGAAATTTCTTCTGATTGGCCAACTCGGTACGCGTGAAAAAACTGAACTTTCAGCGCGGGGGTTACTCTTGTGAAGCGAACTAGCTTAGAAAAAAGTTCACAAAACTAACATGAGTGAAACCCCTAAATCAAATAACAGCCTCAACATAATTGATTTCTGCTATACGTTTACTGCGATTTTCATAATTATGCAGAATTTTAGCTTCAAGCGCCACCGCCAAACCACGTTTTGGATACCATCAATCAAACTTTCCGAACACACTCCGGGACGAAAAAGTCATTTGCATTGAAAAGTATTGAAGTTTCGTGTGCGCTAAATAGGAGGTTTAGACTCATAATTCCCGTATTCTTTATCTCTAATAATAGTGCAAAGGAATGAGATGACGAGCAAATTTCCGCTGCTTCATGGCCCAGACGAACGAACGAACGAAAAGGGTCGTTTCAGAGCCACAAGCTTCCCCTGCTTTTATTTCCAAGTAGCGTGCTACTTCTCACTAAAACAAATGAAAATATAAAATCGATCAAACACACCAAACTCCAGAACACCACGTGAGACAAGATTCGGTGAATAGCCTAACCTGATCATCTTCATTGTCGACTATCTGCGTTTCTTCTGAGTCGGGAAGTTTCAATGGATTGGTCCTCAAGAAATCAACGGACTTAGCCGCCATGCTTCTGATGCTTGAAACTGCTTTGGGCCATAAATCATCGATCGTCGATCGTCGCATCTCGGTAACAGTCGGAAACCACTGGAAATTTGATTGACGGCAGCGAAAGCCGCTGTTATCGGTTGAGATTTGAACTTCAGCCAGATTTCGCGTGTTATTGAAAGGCACCACCTTTTGCTAAGGCATACTGCAATGACTTTGTCAGCGACGCCATTTTGGATTTGGTTAGTCAAGCATACGATTTGAAGTCTCTATAGCCAGATTTTGGCTACGATCAATGTGGAGTTTCCCAGAGTCTTCGAGGCGCGAAGCCCGAGAAGAGCTCTGGTATCGAGAATGGGAAACCAACACGAAATTGATTGTGCGTTGTCCTTCGTCGAACTCAAAAAGCGGTGTTTTCTTTCCGAAACGGGTGAAGTACTATCTTGTAAATTTCACCTGTAATAGATTTGAAATCCATTTTGAACTGAAATATATATGTCCCCGCGGGTGACGAAACCTGACTCTCTAGTACCCCTAAGTATGCAGTTAGTGAATTCCGATTGGTTAATCACCGATGAAAAAAAAAATGTAATTCAACCGAAACCTGACGCGGTCCCGCGAAAATAGGACGCTGGTCTTGACAGGTCATGTGACAGCGAACGTCTGCGTGTATCCCTTAGGGGTGATGGTAGGAAAGTGTGCTTTTTCGTAGGCTCGTGAAGTTGGTGCCAGAAAATGGCTATTGTTAATTCTGCATACCTTATTCAGAGAAGGAACTTCGAACTGGTTCGAGGTAGTTGGAGGCATACAAAGTGTTGATGCCGCGCAAGATGGCACGGACAAGGAGAACGCAATAACCAATACTTTTTAAATCTTGAAAATAGAAACCATTTCAGAAAATGAATGAATACCGGCAGTTTACGGTGTATTTCCCCCAAAATCTCCCGCAACATTAACTTCATGCTCACTCCCCGCTAGCGTGAAGTTAATGCTGGGGGCTTTTTGGGAGAGAAATCCGCCCGTAAACTGCTGGTGATTCATTCGACACCGACCCTACTACACAGAGAAGAAAGCGGCGACACAAGGCGGCAGGGTGGTGGCGCAAGGCGGCGGGGCACCCGCGGGAAGAAAGCGGCACAAGGGCGGCGGGGCGGCTGTGCGGGCGAGCCAAAGCCACGGCGCCCGGCGCCTTTTAGAGAAAGACGGCACCCGTGCATCCGTTCGAGGCACAGCTCGAGCTTCCCGAAAAAATTCTCAAGGAGCTCGTGGCCGTGAAAATAAAGAAGCAAACGGCTCTGGGTTGGGATGGGGCTCATGAGGACCTTTTAGGCATGCTTTTCTGCGGCAAACGACAAAACCTTGTGAAAGCGAGGCTTTTTTGGGAACATGAAGATTGCAGAGTAAGGGGGCTTTGTAAGCCATGCTTACAAGAAGGGGTTTTCCACAGTGTTTGTCCAGGGTTGGACGAATTCAATTGCTGCAGATGACTCATTTATCTTTGTGATGACGAAGATGAACACGCTTGGATAAGCTCGCTTTTGAGGGGCCTGAACCCGCATGACCATTTGCAAGAGATTTTTGGTGATGACCTTTGAAACGGAAACCGTTGCGTGAAAACAGGAAGTCATATTTCCTTACCCCAAGGCAGAATTTTTTCTTTCGAAGAAACACTCGCCGCCGCCCATTTACAGTTTGGGCGCCTTTGGGCATCACAATGGAACAAACTCCCATCACAAGGGAATTGCGAGCAGCGCTTGTCAATGAAATTGGACGTTGGTTAAAGGCAAACAAAGAATCTATGGATTATGATTCAATGGTGTTCGTTCACGTTTTGGTCTTCAATTACGCAAACCCTTTTGTCCAAAAAACAAGGGAAACAGCTTTCATTGACACTTTTTTGTCAATGATGAAAAGAATTGAAGAAACACACAACCTTTCAGGCAACATTTATTTTGATACGCCCAGTTAGACACTGGGCTCCGTTTCATCACACAATGGAGTGCAGCCTCACCGATCGCGAGTTCAATGTGTTTTTGCAGCAACTGCGCCCGGGAAGGTGTTCCCCAGAGGCAAAGAAATGGTTGATGAGCGAGCTCTTGAAACAGTCAGGGCCAATCGCCGAAATTGCCCACAAAATAAGTCGTAAAAACTTGGCGACATGGAACGTTCTGAATGTGAGAAATTTTACGCTTTTCCAAAACATCGGAGAGGTGTTTATGGACCTTTCTTTTTAAAGACTTCAACAATTGGATGCGCTGCTTGCCGACAAAGATGTGTCCGCCGAGGCAGAAAGCAACGTGCTGCAAGGGTGTAGCTGACCAAAGACATTTTTCGAAGCCAGCGCCATTTTATGAAGGGAAAATAGAAGAAAGCAATTACCACATTGTTCTTAGAAGGGTTGAAAGAAGAGTTTGAGAAGGGCTTCTCGTCAGATGAAGACACCTCGTCAGGTGAGGACACAGCCCATTAAACATTCGTGCCCACAAAGAACTTCCGAACACAATGATTGTAGCGCTGCAAATGATCTTTCATTTTTTGAAAGGACAAATTAATCCCAATAGGGAGATAATTCGGGAAGTTCGCCGGGTTCTGAAGAGCTCAAATTCCCACCCCGAGGCGGGGAACACCAAGACCAAGTTTCTGTTTGAAATTGATTGCGTTCCAGGCCAGTGCATGTCCCATTGTTTTTTTTTCTACGGGATTGAGTCAAGAGATTTGACCATCTTGCGGTCGGCAACATGCTTGCAGTTTCCTTATTATAGAATGAATGCCAACCCCCTTCCCATAATAGTTTTCAGCGTTTTTTTTTTGAAGAATATCTGTGTAACCTTTGTGATCGGGCACAGTCTCAGCAAAAGCTTTCAGCAATTTCGGGTTGAAGTTCGGAACAAAGTAACCGCCAGGGACAAAGAGCCCGGCGCCAGTGAACTCATTTCCATAACCCTTCCATTTTATCCATGAACCGTACCTTCTTGCTCCTCCTCTATTTTTGTAGTCTCTGTATTGTCTTTTGTATTCAGCAACCATTGCACGCCCTTCCTTCTCTGAAATTTCTGGCCCCTTGTAAAGATTGGAAACAACATCCCACAATTTCTTGAAATCAACAAACAGGAAAGAAACAGGAAGGCCGCTGCCATCAAGATCTTTCCTGTCGGTCTTGTACCGGCGGTTCGGTGTCACTTTTGTGGAAAGCTGGTCAAGCAGTTCATGCCCGGCTGGTGCCGCTTTTTTCATCCCTTAATTCAACACTTTCTTTTGCAAAGCAGGGTCTCATAGCTTCGGAAGCATAATATCTCCCATCTTCCAGCCTCTTTTTCGCAAGAAATGGAACCCTGTGTTTTAAAAACAGATCTGTCACCGTGCCAGCCGTGTCAGTGAAAACTCCAGCACCCTCTGCAAGAGAGGGCTCCTTCAGTTTCCCAGCAAGAATCGGGTTTTTGTTATGCCACAGACCGCGCATTTCACCTTGAGCATCTTACGGCGGTTCTTTGTTGTGACAATTCGTTCAGTCCCAGGCACATTCAGGGTTCTGCGTTTGTCTTTCACACAGTAGACCTCCATTTTCCCACCTCGAGGTGGGGTGCCCTATATCCAAGAAATAATTTTTCACAACCCGCTCGTTTTCATGCACATTGCGAGAAAACATTTTGAGAATGTCTTCAAAACTTGTACCCCTGTTGTTTTCATTGAGGAAAAGCAGGCAATAATACCCGCACCTCGTACTCTTGATCCACTGCAGTGGCGCATCATTGCAAAGAAAATCCTTCTTCCCCATTTTTCTCATTTCCAGCTCCCACTCATCCGGGGTCGGCATTCCGAAAGAGGCAAAATATTCAATGTCTTTCCCGCACCAGCAGCAGACCCAATGCGTGCCCAAACTTCCAAAATCATCCATGTTGATAATGCAGGGCGAATGGAGTAGGGTTTTTCTCTCATTGCCTTAGAAGATTCCCTTCATCGGGATGCCAAGATATTTGCACCAATTGATCAGCTCAACGTTGGAGAGCCGCACGTCTCTGAATTTAATTTTTTTTCGTAATCATCCCAGCGGCCGAAGGTGGAGGGCAAACGTGCATTCCCTTTCCCGGGGAGGAGGGGGTGGAGACAATGAGAACCACGATCTTACTTGCATCCACTTGCCGAGCTTTTTTTTGACAAGGCCGATGGTGAAAGGAACACCAATCGAAGCCAGCATTCTGAGAAACCCACCGTATTGCGCAATTCCACCGCCGCGGACCATTCCTCAGCCGACAAGAAGCTTCTCCAGAGCTTTTTTCTGTTCTGGTGACAGCAATTGAGTGAGTTTGTACAACTGCAACTCCTGGGGGCCGAAACCCTTTCCGAGGATCTTTTTCAACGCTCTCTCCACACCAAAGCTGAGCCCCGCGGTTGCCAAAGCCTTGGCTGCTGGCACAAGCAAAGGCCACGCCAGACTGAGAGCCGTGGAAAAAATGCTGCCGCTGCATTGTGCAGTCTTTGCAATCTTTGCTTTACTCATCCTCAAATCAGCCCCTTTTCCCTCGCCAGCCACGTTTTTCAGTCGGTTGATTTGGGTGGTGGTAAGGAGGAGGAGTCTCCCCAGCCAACCTGTGCAGGTTTGACGCACAGAGTCACAGCTGTGACACCATTGAGTAGGCTTCAGGAAATTTTTGACAAACGTTTGTCCTTCGGGTGACAGCTGCAACTTTGGAACCCACAATTCGAGCTTTTGGACAACAATTCGCTGCTCAGTGCCGTCGATTTGAAAGATCAGTTCAGCGTCATTCTGCAGCTCAATTTCGAAATCAAGTTGCATTGAAGGAATAGCGGTTGAGGGGAATGACGGTTTTGACTGTAGCGCCGCCATGTGAAATAAGTGCGCGAGCTCGGATTCCTTGATCTGTTGCAGGATCAGCTGTCACAGTATCGTCCTCGTTGTCGAGATACCAAAACTCGTCTTTTGCCACAGTTCTTGCATAATCGTCAGAATATTCCACCAAGTTTTTGATGAATATCACTTTGTGGATTTTCCTGGCTTCGTAAACTTTCTTCCCAGGAGACCTCACAGTCAGGTTTTTTTATCAGAGAGAAAGCGCTGTTGATTTGGGCCGACTGTGTGTCAGTAGCAACATTGCCACCATTTGTGAGAACCTGGAATTGGTACTCAACATGGAAATAGGCATTGAACCAGTCATGGACAACGTCCCTGTCTTTCACAGAGAACTTCATTCCGGTTTTGGTTTGGTGCTGACCATTGGCCGGAAGCACGAGCAGTGTGTCCAAATTGACCCGCTCAAAATCCACCTTCTCGAGATTGCGTGGTGACCTAAACATTGTCGGTATATTAATAAAAAGTTTCAAAGTTGGTTTGCCTAAATTCGGCTCAGTTTCAACATTGCATCTGACGGTGGCCTTGTTTTTAGGGTGGGAGCTGCGGGGCGGCATTTCCATAATATTCGTTGAATTTTCTCAGTCCACTTTTCCGCCACCACCTCGCCAAGTTTTTGCCCCGCTTTTTCAGTCATCACCTTGGCGGTTTTTTTCGCAACGTGAGTCGCGCTGTCTTTGAACACTTTCCCGATGGCCATGAGGGTATCGCGGATCATACCTGAGCCTTTGTGTTTGTAGCAATAGCGGCCGACGCGCTCGTCAAAAAACTTCATGCACTCACTCGGATGATTCATCTTTCAGTGGAACAGAGAATTAACTCTGAAGTGTAAATTAAAGTGCTACTTAAACCATGAATAACCCACTGGGCGTTAGCCCTAGTAAAGGGAAACAGGGAACCACACGAGGCAAAGAAAAATCTTTTGACCTCGGTGGGAATCGAACCCACGACCTCCGGATTAGATCTACCGTTACTCTGCCGACTGAGCTACAAGGTCGCACAGAGAAAGTCGGGGACGATTTTAGATGGTGATCGCGGCAAAGAGAAATTAAGGGTACATATGAATGTTGTGCCGCGTAGCAACTAGGAACACAAATAGTGGAACAGAGAATTAACTCTGAAGTGTAAATTAAAGTGCTACTTAAACCCATGAATAACCCACTGGGCGTTAGCCCTAGTAAAGGGAAACAGGGAACCACACGAGGCAAAGAAAAATCTTTTGACCTCGGTGGGAATCGAACCACGACCTCCGGATTAGATCTACCGTTACTCTGCCGACTGAGCTACAAGGTTCGCACAGAGAAAGTCGGGGACGATTTTAGATGGTGAATCGCGGCAAGAGAAATTAAGGGTACATATGAATGTTGTGCCGCGTAGCACTAGGAACACAAATAGTGGAACAGAGAATTAACTCTGAAGTGTAAATTAAAGTGCTACTTAACCCATGAATAACCCACTGGGCGTTAGCCCTAGTAAAGGGAAACAGGGAACCACACGAGGCAAAGAAAAAATCTTTTGACCTCGGTGGGAATCGAACCCACGACCTCCGGATTAGATCTACCGTTACTCTGCCGACTGAGCTACAAGGTCGCACAGAGAAAGTCGGGGACGATTTTAGATGGTGAATCGCGGCAAAGAGAAATTAAGGGTACATATTTGTGTTCCTAGTGCTACGCGGCACAACATTCATATGTACCCTTAATTTCTCTTTGCCGCGATTCACCATCTAAAATCGTCCCGACTTTCTCTGTGCGCGACCTTGTAGCTCAGTCGCAGAGTAAACGTAGATCTAATCCGAGGTCGTGGGTTCGATTCCCACCGAGGTCAAAGATTTTTTTTCTTTGCCTCGTTTGGTTCCCTGTTTCCCTTTACTAAGGGCTAACGCCCAGGGGTTATTCATGGGTTTAAGTAGCACTTTAATTTACACTTCATAGTTAATTCTCTGGTCCACTATTTGTGTGTTCCTACTGCTACGCGGCACAACATTCAATATGATTCATCTTTCTATACCTTTCAAGAAATTCCCACCTTGGGGAAGCCAAATCATGTTTCTTCGATCATAATGCTCAAAGCCACATCAACCCCGTTGAGGTGCAGGGGGTTGTTTCGCCCTCTGTTACCCGAACCCCCACAGAATCAATCTGGGTTTTGTTGACAGGATGGTACTCAAGTCGACGAGGTTCTGCTCGAAAAGGGTAACTAACCTGGAGATCTGCAGTGGACAAGCTGTACAAAACGTCGCTTGCCACATCATTCGCCCGCCGCGTAATCAAATCACAGTGAAGAAAGACCCAGAAGACACCTCTTGCGATGTCTGGAATCATGTCTCGTGTGAAATTCGTTCCGTCTCTGAGGATCTTTTTCCCAAATCCAAGCAAACCAGTTAACTCCCGCCAAGAGGTCAATCTCGTAATCTTTGGCCATCAAAACCACAACACGGTAAATGGTGAAGTTGAAATACAAATTGAAGATGTGCTCTTTGTTTTCGGCCTTAGGGTCAACAAACCCTGTATGAGCCTGCAAAAAACAGTTCATGTTGGCGTAATCATACATCCCATCGGGAAAAGTCAAAGTTTGTTAATCGCCGGTTTTCTTTCTCCACTTGAGTTTGTTGTTTCCATAAGCTTCTGCAATATTTTACCAAGAGTAGCTCATGGTGATCAGTTTGTTCAACGCCACTTTGTATTTTTTTCTTGAGTCCAACTCAATCGGTGGATTGAAGAAGATTCTGAAATCGTAGGGCATTTGATTGGCCCCATTTCTCTGCAGCTTCGCAAGACGTGAGTCGAGCAACAGGCTGAATGTCATCGTATATAATCCCTGGCAATTTTTCGTCTTTGAAAATCATTGAGGACACCATGATCGACGAGCACTGAAAGCAAAGAAACATCATCTTTCCGACGTTTTGACGAAGTGTTGCCAGCTTTGATCAAGCCAAGCATCACATACAATTGTTTTTGAGTAATTTTTCAGCGGCGGCCTCTCCCAGACCGCTGCCTTTTGTTTTCCATTCCTACTCCTGGGAATGGGCCAAAATAGCTTTTTCCCAATATGAAAGAGGTTTTTCTCTTGTTCTTCGCTAGAGAATCCCACCTCTTTCTCTTTTAAGGTTTTTCCACACATTGGAAACCATTCATCCCTTTTTTAAGGCTGACCCACATTGCTTTGAAATTTCCACAAAAACCGGGCGCAGAGGAACTGTCAAGGTCTATCAGTTCTTCAAGTCTGCGGTCCAAGATTTTCTCGAACTTCTGCCTGTTTCAACAGGAATAACCAGTTGGAAAAAGAGCCAAATAATTGTTTTTAACCCGGCTGGACGCAATGACTTTTTGGGGGTGCGTTTTGACATAACAGGCCTTGAGCCAAATAACACAGTGATGGCTTACATTTCGCTTGTTCTGTGAATTTTTCATTTCAATATAGCACAAGAAACATTGGGGCTACGAAAAGCTCTTTCGCGCCTTTCAAAGAAGAAATCTGTTTTGCAACATTGTGGCGGGCAAAGCCATCATCTCTTCTGCGGTTGCTGGGGGCATTACTTTGAGCCCTGTTGTGTTTGCCACTTTGACTGGTTTTGGGCTGGTTGTCCAAGCTGTTGCCAGTTCAAAAAATACGACAAAAGAGTTGAGAAGGCCAACTTCGCCAGAGTTGAGTACAAGAAAATCCTCGACGCTATTCGGTTTTATCTCAGAGGCGACCCTTTCAATGGTTGACGACTTCGTCAGCGACCATTGCATGGAAATCCCAGGAAAAGTCCAAGCGACATACGCCAAATGTTTCATCCCGGTCTAAATCTCGTCTTTTGGCGGGTAATCCACCACCTGTCAAATCTTTGTGTGGCCCAGCGTCGTGTCGCCGGATGAATTTTTTTTAAAACGAAGGAGAGCTGGTTGAGAATTTCTGTTTTTTGCGGCCAAACTTCCTGGGGAACAGCTCGAAAGAAATCATGCAGAAAACAAACATAGTTGACCGATTTGCCACTGTGGTCGAAGTCGTGGATGAGGTTCCCCAAGAAACACCACCACGTTGGGTCGCTTACTTCTCGCCTGTTTTGCACAACGGTGTTGACAGTGGCTAAGATTTTGTGTTTCTCGAGGATCTTGCGAATGTAGGTGTGGGGAGCAACAGGGGGCGGCTCCTTCTGCTTTGGGGGTGTGACGGGCAACTCCTCCACCCTCTTACATTTTTGACAAATGAGTTCGCACATATCAAAGTCCTCAACCATCTTTTGTTTGTGAATGATATATGAAATGAATCATATATGAACTGCGGAAATGAAATCAAATGAAGAATGATCCGCGCAGTTGTGAACGCAATTTATGCAATTGCGAAAAGAAGCCTGAAAACAATTCAGGACTTCAACGGGGTTTGAACCCGCAATTGCATAAATTGCGTTCACAACTGCGCGGATCATTCTTCATTTGACATCTTTTGTTTGCAGCACAACACCTCCTTTTGGCGCTCCAGCAGTTCTTTCGAAAGAGGAAATTCCCGGCTCCGGGTGGAAAATTGCTGCAAAACCTCTTTGATTTGTTGTTTGGAAGGATGCTTTCCCATCTTCTGTGCTGTTTTGTATATACAAATGGAGAAACCTGCCTCGAGGCAGGAACAACGCCTTTCAAACATTTATAACAGCCTCCAAGGCTACTGGAAAGGCTTTGCCGCGATAAAGAAAGCTGCCACAAAGCGGTGGTTGGCGAGGCAGGCTCATTGGCAAATCTTCTTTCCCGCGCCGTGGCGCATTCTTTGGCCGAAGTTCAATGTGCCCACACCCAATGCGGTGTACCAAGCTGACCTGCTCTTCATGCCGCATGACCTCGAAAAATTCTGATGAAGTCGCTCAGGCCTTCGATAAAATTTACAAATATGGGCCTCTCAAATGGTCAAAACTGCTGCAAGTTGATCCCAGGCGCGAGTTCATGGGAGCTGTTTCAAGAAAAATGGAAAGCCACAAAACGGCCATGTACCGCAGGCGCGTTGAAATTCACCGCGACCAGGCCATTGTCGAACGCTTCAACTGCACTCTTGCCGAGCATCTTTTCGGCCACCAGTACGCCGTTGAAATGCTTCTGCCAGAGGGCACGCAGTCTGTTGCGTGGGTGAAAAGGCTTCCCAAGGTTGCTGCTCTCAACAAACAAATCACGCAGCTGACAGAGTAAAAACCCACAGTTGCAATCAAACAACAAACTGTTTTTTGTAAATCCGTCGACAGCTCCTTATTTGAGACCTGTTGGGGCGGCTAAAATAGGCTCCCTGCCGGTGTGGAAGTTCGCTATTTATTTTAACCTGGCGAGTTGGAAGGTGATGTGCAAAGGGCCACAGACCCGGTTTGGGCTCTGAAAACTTTCACGCTCAAAAGAGCCTCCATCAAACTGAATCAACCTGTCATGTATTCGCTTCATGACAGGCCAAAACACAGCTTTGTTCATGAAGAATTGATGGTTGTTCCCCCGAACACCGAATTTCCACCGGCCAACCCTGGTTAATTCCCTCCCCGGGGAATGTGATATTCGATGGGCTCTGTTTGAATCCCATCCGGCAGCACCCAGCGTCTGTTGTAATACACACTCAGCCTCAGCTTCTGCTGCTCATAAGTCATCATCCGCCTGTTTCTCATGCGGAAGCCCAAAGGGCCCTGTCCACGACCTTCTCGTCTTTCATGTAAACCATGTTGGTTTGCTGCTCCCGGGCTTCAATCATCTTCCTGTACACGCTGTTTCCCAGCAGCTTGAAAACCTTGGTGAGCAGCGCCTTGCTTTTGTCCACGTCTCCTGTGTGGCATGCCTCCGTCACCTGCTCCACAAACCAGGTGAAAATTTTCTTCGGTTGATAGTCGATTGGTTGGTGAACCGCCGTGTTCTCTCTGCCCGTTGTCCACATACCACAGCAGAAGGGGGAAGTACACCAACATGTTTTCTGCAGACAACGCTCCCACCAACTTTTTCCGTCTCCGTGGGTTCTACCTGTGTACAGCAGGTAGTCCAACATGTGTTGGGGCACGGCTTCGTTGGGCACCTGCTCATTGATGATCAACAGGCACATCTCCTTGAACTTGGGCCGCAGAGGCTGTGGAATATCGATGTCAACATCGGCGAACCCAAACCAGGTGCTGTCTTCGAGCCTTTGTGTGAAAATGGGCGCTGCTCTGGCCGCCGCTTCAGCTGGGTAGCGCATGAGCTGTTCCTTCCCACAGGGCATTTCTTTGAGCATGGTTGACAAATAAAGGGCTTTGGCGTGGTAACGGAGAATTTTTCGGCAGGGTTTCAGGTTGTCGATTTCATGCGATCTGATCTTTGTGGGGCGGACTTTGTGGCGCCACATGAACACAAGGCTTGGCCCTCCGACGCCCGCCCCTTTCAGCATCTTGTACGCTTCTTTGCAGGGGCTCCAGAGCTCAGCGCCCCACTCAACCACTCCCCAAAGGAGATAGTGAAGGCTCATGCCGGGGATGCTGACGGCGTCTTTCAGGATGTTGATGCCTTTCTCGGTGTAAAGCCCATATTTTCTTCAATCCTTCCAGCCCGGGGGCCTCATCAAGGTTGTTGTACTGGCGCAGCCAGTCGGCGAAGGTCCGCATGCCCTTGTTTCTGAACAGGCACTTTCACTCCTTCCATTCTTGCATCGAAAGCACAAATTTCTCTCTGAAGCGGGAGTCCTGCGCGGGGTAATCTGGGAGGCCGGGATAACCAAGCTTTTCGGGGAAATCAAACCACTCTTATGAGAACCACGATTTCTCGGCTGTGCAGCCGTAAGCTTTCACCCACTTGTCATAGCAGATTCCCGGCCCAAGGTAGTTGATGATGAACTTATTGGCATTTTTGGCCGCTTTGATGTTGCCGGTGGCGCCAGCAAGCCACTCCACAAAATGCTCCCTGATCAGGTTCAGGTCGTAGCGGCCAGAGTTGAACCCGAGAATGTGCACTTGGTTGCAGCATTTGTCAATCTTGGCACGGCGTGTTTATGGCAGCAGGTTGAAGTCTTCAGGAACAAACTCTGCTCTCACCCTTTCCTGAATGTTTTTCCCATGCCGCTCCAACTCTTCCATAAACTTGCACGCAAGCTCTTTGGGGTCTCTTTCACAGATGTGCATGGGAAGGCATTTGAGTGTGTCGCCGACGGAGACTGAGATCGGCACGTGAGCAGGTGCGACGCCATACGCATTGAAGTCGTACATAATCGTGTGTTGAAAGCTTTTTGTGAAGGTCTGGTCCAAACTTCATACGCCCACCCCTCGACCACGCGGAAGCCCGCAACATGGAGCACTCTTGTCTGCTCCACGGTGGCCTGGAAGAGGGCTTCGTGATCAACGATTGTCTTGCAGTCGGGGAAACATTTCGGGCACCCGTGATATTGGAAAACAGTTTTGGTTGCGGGGCGAAAGCCATCCATGGGGGCTCTGACGATCCACCGCTCTCCACCATTCCCACACATGGCGTGGTGAATATGAATTTTTCGGAATTTTTGCTTCTTTTTCAAGCCAGTTGGTGGGCCTGGCATAAACGGTTTTGTTGGGAAAGAAGGCTTTCTCAAAAAGTGTCCAGCGTCACCATTGGCCCCCACGCCCCCATGCAAGATCGTGCAGCCAGTCAGGAAGAGGGCCAGTTTCCACCAACAGTTGATGGTCAGGTACCGCCTTGACATCAAGGCTGAGGAAGCTTTGGAACACCCATTTTGTGTTTGGCCTTTCAATTTGATCTGTGCCCAGCCGATCCGCCTCTTTGCTCTTCAACCATCCTTCAGCTTCTGCCAGGGAGTTGAACCGCAGGGAGCCTTTGTTTTTGAACCGCACATCCACGTCGCTGTTTTCAATGTTGCGCAGTTGATAGCTGTAAATTTGTCGGAGGTTAAAGGCCGTGTTAATTTTCTCTCTGATCTTGGCCGTGGACTTGGGGGTGGTGTCTTTGTCCAGGTCCTGGATCGTGCACCAGACAATGTAGTGGCGCCCCCACCTTTGAACCTCCACCCTCTCATATTCGCCATCATCGAACAGATCATGAATTTCTGTCTGGAAGTTTGTCGCCGTCTCCTTCTTACTGGTGGTGCAGGATCAAGTGCACGCCAGATTTCGCGATATTTTGCTCTTCGCCGTTGGGGTGCTTGCGGTTGGAAAGGTTGCGGGCACAGCAGTTTTGGAAGGCGCACCTTCATTCCCCAGAAATGGGGTCGTCCAGCACGTTTTGAACGGCTGTGCAAAGGGGCCTGTTGGGGCGCACTCTCCACAAGAAGATTCACAAAATTATACTCTTGCCGTGGGTCCATTTCTGCGAGCAATTGCTGGAGAAACTCTTCAAGAGCTTGGTTAATGCTGTTTGCCATGATGGAGTTCACAAGAGGTGTGCCTTGAATGGGTTTACACAGGCACTGTGTTTCTCTAATGGAGCGACCCAAGTGGCGTTGTATAAAAAGAAAAAAATTGGCACCACTGGCCCACGCAACCGCCTCGCGTTTTGTTTACACTGCCGGTGCGGTAAAACGGCAAGCACAAAGTCCTGCAGCACCTTGGCAAACAAAGCAGGGGCCAGTAACGTTTTCTCAATCGGCTCTGACTCAATCCGTTCGCGCTCAGGCTCCTCAAGCAAGTCTTCAAGATTATTTTGTTCGGCATAGGTTTCAAGTGCCCACCGAATTCGCGCGGCTTCCGTGTTCCATTCTTCCCAGGCTTCTGGCCGTATATCAAATACTTCGGTCAAGTGGTGGATTCTTTCCAAGCCTTCCATAATCTCTTGTTCGAGCCTGTGGTTTTCCATGGCCGAGTTGCCTCTCAAGCCCGGAAATGCCCAGAGGCACCCCGCCTCTAAAAGGGTGCACCGGCCCGCCCGCTCGCGAACGTTCCCCCGCGCAACCCCTCGTTGCCTCGTTGCCGCCCTCAATTTGCGCGGATTTTGTCCTGTGGGCACCGCGGCTTTGGCCCGCTCGCACAGCCACCCCGCCGCCTCAATTTTGCGCTGATGTCTTCAGCCCACCCCTAGCCAAGTTGCTTGTGAATTTGGCAGCCGTGGCCCGTTATGTCCAAACCAACAAGCAGCCGCGCAGCTCTTTGCTGCGAAAGGGGCGTTCCCACGCTTGGTGTTATGACGTCATCTCGTGAAATGACGTGTTGTACGTTTTTTTGTTACACACGACGCAAAGCCCTTTCGCCTCGCCCAGAAAACATTCGTAGCAGCACATCACATCAATGATTGGCACGTGTTTAATGTTGTAGTAATTTGTGAAATTGTCTTCGCTAAGCTTGTCCCAACCCCAGGGTGAAAGCTCCTGCTCGCCGCTTTGAAAAAGCTCACCAAGCTGGTAGTAAACAAGTCCCCAGCAATAGAGCGTTCGCTTCTTTATTTTTGCGGCGACGAGCTCCTTGACAATTTTTTTGCGAAGCTCGGGCTTATGAATCAGCTCGCTCAGTTGCCGGTTGCTGGATCCGCTGGCTTCCATCGTTTGAGTTGACAAGAGCTGTGCCTCGAATGCATACACGGGTGCCGAGCTTCTCTAAAAGGACGCACCTGTTGGCCGGGCGCCGCAGCTTCGGCCCGCCCGTGCAGCTGCCCCGCCACGCTTGCGCCGCTTTCTTCCGGTGGGCACCCTGCCGCTTTCTTCTCCGTGTAGTAGGTCGGTTTCGAATTAATCACGGGCAGTTTACGGTCGTATTTCCCCCAAAAAACGCCCCCAGCATTAACTTTGCACGAGCGGGGAGTGAGCGCGAACGATATAGACTTTCTGAACAAGATCGGTGTTTTGGCTTCGAAGGCCATTTATTTTGCAATCGAGCATTCACCTTTAGCAGAACCCGTTCGAAGCGTCTTCAGAAATATTTCATTAAAAGCACTAAAATCGATCATATGTTGTTCCTAAATGAAATGCGTTACTTGCCTGAATACGGTTTTTTGACTAGAAAGCCTTTCTCCCGTTTCCTTTTCTTTCCGATTCATTCTGTGTTGCATTGTTCCTTCGTGTGACGAGAAACCGCACAGCGATCGATGATAGCGATAGTCGTTTTTGAGATCTCCAAGTCCATTTTCGCTGCTCTGAAGATTTCGAAGTACAATTCTCACAGCTTGTTCTTTATCTTATTAACTTTCCATTTTCCAACTCAATAAAGGTCTATTTTCTTTAAGGATCGAACAAAAAACCATCTGCGTTACATCTTCATTTCTCCCGATGGACGCCATGAAAATTCAACACGTAAACAATATATGCAGAGCAAAAATCTACGCCTTTGTTCTACTCCCTGAAACTTGCAAACGTTGGGCCAAGAAGACTATGGAGACAAAAGCAATACTTACAAGGGGAGGGACACGAGCTTATGGCGAGTGTTACGCACTCAGCACGCACTTACAGGGCCATGACATAATGGCTATGCATTCCCAGAATGCAGTAGCCACAAAAATTACAATCATTCGTGAAAATACAAAGCTGGCTTTAAAATGATTGACTTTTAAACTGTGGAAACCGCGCTTAAAATTGCCTGGGTCAATTGAATACGTCAAAACTGCTACTCACGCTGGAACATTATTCTTGAACATTACTTCAGGCAATATGGCGGTTTTTCTTTCTTGCTAAACTGCAGATATGACTTAAAATTACCTCATTTACAGTGCGTTTACTGAAACCGGGGCCACCAATTGAGGGCAGAACTGAAACAATAGATTGCAACATTTTCAAATCCGGCCAATCAAATGTCCGGTACAAAACAATGAAATGGCAACTTGTTCGTTGGCCGGTGATGCTTACCTCTCAAGATCAAACCGTTGCTCTTTCAGTATTTTTGCATACGAAATGGAAGAATTATAAACAACATTCAGTTACCACGGGGTTGTTGGCTGTTGGCTGATTTAGAAAATAAATGGAAAGAAAAGCTGTGTAAACGAGTGTTTGTCGTAAATTTATATCGGCAAAGTGCTTCCAGGGTTTGCAGAGTTCACGCGTGTTGCAAAGAGCCCTTCATGTTTTTTCCAAAATGGATCGTTAAAAACTGCCCAGAGACCATTTGAACGGCTTTTTTAAGAGACGACAATATCCAAACCCTGTACCAGGACTTTGCCGATATATATTTACGATTGACATTCTTACGTAGATTCGACCCCATAGAGTGATAAAATGTGACGTCACAAATATTAGAATTTTTGAAATTATAGGATTTGTTGAGATTTTCAGAAAGAACAAGATGAAAAATGCTAACTTGCCAAAAATCCGGATTTAAAGGCAAGTTGGCTCTGAGATATTAGCACCGTTATGCTCTTTTGACTCCATACAAATCCTTTTAAATTTGACTGGGTTCATAACGTTAGGAACTGTATTGGGTCAGCAGAGCATAACGGTGCTAATATCTCGCTCTCAAACTGTAAGAAAATGCTGATTTTTGGCAAGTAGGTCTTTTGGATCGTGTTCTTCTGGATATGCGAACAAATCCCATAATTTCACAAATTTAGTTTTCGTGACGTCATCACTTTAGTACTCTATAGTAACTGAGTGCAGCATATAACGGTTTGAACTTGACATTTAACCGACACCGTAATCGCGTAAGCATCACCGGTCAGTGAACGCACTGTAAATACTGTACCCCTTCTATCGTGCGATACTAAAATACTGGCAGGAAAATAAACCCATAATCTGAGAATACAACATACAAAAGGAAAACCAAATCGACTGGAACAACCGAAACATTTTAATAAATAAACACATGATCTATTTAAAACAATGGCACGGAAATGGAATCACTTATATTAATGACTTACTTAATGAAGACTTAGTTTCTTATCGTATGACACATTTCAACAAACTTTTCACCTAAAAGTCTCTTTTACCAAAAAAAAAAAATTCCACAGGTATACCAATCGAAAATGAAAACGTCACAGGAACCCTCTCTGCACCACTAGTTCTGTTTATGCAGCAATAATAGATCACTTACTTTCAACGTCCAACTGCTGAACCAAGGTTTTTACGTTATGGTTTCTCCAAACCTCGCCTTTGTAACCACGCTTGAAACAAAACTTCAAATTTTTCAGTATAAAATTATCCACCTAGTGTTCTCTTTTTCCTATGAAGCTATGTGAATCCGAAACCTGTCACTTATGTAGAATGCAAACGCAAATGCAAGCGCAAACATTGCCTCACCATTTCTGCCGGTGTCCTTTAATTTCCAAATTTTGGACTGCATTTCAAATTTGGTGGTTTGAGAATAATCGAATGATCGTAACTCTTACCGGACGTGACATCCTTTTTGCTACAGAATCTGAAGACATTTTAAATTACGTCACCCTTGTAGCCAAGTATTATATGTTCTGCACAACCCAAGACTCCGATGATGTACCCTTTGATGGCTTTCCTTCCTTTCTAAAGAACAAGATGCATACTGTTTAACAAATAGCAGTTAAAAATAAAAATACTGACAATTTCAATAGAAAATGGAAAGACTTTATTTAGGCGCTTTTCTTCAGTTATTTCGTTTATATATTTTTAGAGCAAATTGTAATGGCTTGTAAGTTAGATCATTACCAGTATCTTCTATTTCTTTTGTATTTGATTTTGTGATTTATTTGTTTGTAACGTTGTATTATGTTGATGTGTTACCCAAGTAAAGGTAATTGAAAAAAAATACAAAATGTTGATAATCTTCATGTTTGACATCGAAACGCTAGCACCTAAGCCTCTGATAGGCATGGGTGATTAAGGTCAAAGTTTGTTTTACCAGCGTAAGAATTTTGCAAAAATCACACAAAGTCTTGGGCCCACCTTGTTTGCAGTAGCACATTATGCCTACCACCTACTTCTAACGACCAACACCTCCCACAATAATCTATTGATCTAATGTCGTCATCACTCCGTATCTTTTATTATTTATTTTATTTTATTTTTATTTTTTTCTGTAGTTACTCCCAAGACAAAGAGACTTGTCAATTTGAAAAAAAGAAAACTTGAAAGCGGCTTTCCGGATTTAAAGAAAAAGTGTTCAGGTAATTATATGTTTCGAGTCGTTTCCCTACAATTCAGGTATGTCAAAGTAACCGTCTGACAGCTTTAACTTCTCAACAATCTAATCGAATTAAGGGGGAGTTACACCTGAATACCACGTTTTGTCACTTTTTGACCTTTTATCGTTATTATCTTCTCGAGATTTCATGCAATCCGAAAAAAAAAGCCATCATAGTTTTGTAGTGCATACCACATAAATATCACAGAATTTTTGGGTGATTTTTAGAGTGTTTATGAATGAGAAGAAAAGGGGGAGGTTAGTGTGTTTTTAAAGGAAGGTAGAAAAATGAAGCTTTCAAGGTGATTAAAAATTAGATTTGGACCGGGTCCGCCCTCAACCTGACTTGCAGACGCATTGTAGTGGACTATCTGAGTGTTTCTGTATGCCTTATTTTCCCTGTTTAATTTCTTCATCAAATCACTTCTTTTTTTATTAATATCCAAGTATAGGTGGCGTCCATACACGGCTTATAATAAGAATAAGAATAGTAAATACTTAATTATTAACTTTCAAGGATGGCCTTTCGGGGATGATGAAACAAATATTTCAAATAGAATAACTAAGTCCAGGTGACAGTAGTCCTTAGAAGGACTGTTAAGGCCCAAGCAAACGGCTTCAACATTTGCTTCAACATCCGTTCGATTTTGTTGAACAGCGATGTCGAAACCGTTTAGCACCCCCTTTCAACCGTGTCGAAACATGTTGAATGGAGGCTGAATCGATGTTGAATGAGTTTAAAAGCGTTTAATCTTTGCTTCAACATCCATTTAACATTTCTTTTGTTATCGCGAATGTTGGACGACGTCGAAGCCATTTGCCACCCGCTGTCTTCCCCGCTTTCAACATTTTTAGGTATGCGCGTGCGCAATAATCAGTCTCTCAAAGACGTATCCATAGTAACAATCGCGGGACTTAATACCAGGCCTCTTTGAAGCTTTGTTGAATCAAATGTTGATGATGTGTTGAAACCTTTTGCCACCTCGGGCGTTCAACATCGTTCAACAAAAAAATTGAACGTATGTCGAAGCCGTTTGCCCGAGCCTTTAGTGAAGACATTGACTGACGTTTCGACACCCGATATTGGTAACGGATTTATTTTCCGCACATATCACGTAGTTTCATGACGGTTTGCAAATTCTTCAATGGGTTGAGATCGGACGTCAGTCTATAAAGACGCCTCTGGCAGCCGCTATCAGTCCATATTTGATCTCACCCATCCACCCAGCCCATGCACTGATGAATGTGAAAGACAGATGGGAGACAGAGATAGACTACCACACAGGGAACTACGTCCCCTACTGTTTTCGAACAGTGTGTGGGTTCTTTAACGTCCCACAGGTTAATAGGAACAAATGTTGTGAGACGGAACCTACGGTTTATCGTCCTAGTCTGAGAAGACTAGATAGACTAGAAAGTCTAACCGTTTTCGATGTAACAAGACGCTCTATGAGCGTTTACTCAGGATACCTTTGATACAGACGTCGGACGCACGCTTTCTGATTCTCGAAAACTATCTGTATTAAAATTTAAAATGGTTTGCTTTTTGGTTTGCACAAGCCCATTATGTTTACGTACGAGCAAAGTGCGTAAAACTACACTGAGAGTTGCCATCGAGAGTGATCTAAGTATTACCAAACGCAAATGGATCTGTGGTAATATTGTTTACTTCTTACCGTACCTCTCAAAAGCAAGTCGCGTTTCCTGCGCTACGCGAATCGCGTCGCCCGCCTGGCGATTCCCGTCGCGCTAGAGTCACTGAAGCGAAAATTAGACATAAATTTCGGATGACTTTCGCGTAGCGCTTTACAAATGCAGCTATTTGTGCAAATATACACAGCATCAATGAGGTCATCACGAATCTAAATGGCGCACTCCTATTTTAAACAGAACGACGAAATTCTCAATTCGTTAGCTAGTTCGACACGAACAAATGGGTGTATTTTGCTTTTAGACCACAAATTTGCATAAGACCGCGAAACTGCTGGCTATGTAACTTGAAACCTTCCACTAAACATGACTGAAAATTCACTCGTTAATCATTACCCGCTTGAGAAGCCGAGCAAAAACCTTATTAAAGTAGAACAGAGTTTATTTCATTTCCTTGTATTTGTATGCCTATCGAAATGGCGCATTCCTGATGTAAAAAGGAGAATTTTAGTTATTTCCTGACATCACGTGAAAACCAAGAATTCCCTAAGTTGTCTCTAAGGGCCTGTTTACGTGGAGGGAGGCTGCTTCGGCTAACCAGGTTGCCCGGCTAGGAGGGTTAAAACATAACCCACCTTTACATGTAACTCACCTGAACGGGATAGTCAGTGGGCTATCTTTTGAGCGGTCGCTAAGCACAACAAACAAGATGGCGGAGAAAAGAAACTTTTTAACGGTAAGTTCAAGTTCCGTTAGCGGCCGCTTTTTAGTGTGTAGAGTCGCTGCTTTCACGGTCTTCTTACCTCGGCTAGCCGGAATACTCCGGCACAAACCGTTTACATGGCAAAAAGCTAGCCCCCCTACAAGGGTGCCCCGGGCAAGTAGACAGGGTGCCCCTGTCTAGCAGATAAACGCTTCAATGCGTTTTCTAAAGAAACGCATGAAAAGTTGGCCCTCCCAGAGTAGTTCGGTTCGCTGGGGCACCCTCCATCCTTAGCGACGACTGGTTATAGGTCGAGCTGGCATAAATCTGATATCTGTTGTGTAAGTACGACGAATATTGAGTGCAGCATGACCATGCCCTACGAAGGCGCACTGGACATGAAACGTTATAAATAACCAACGAGGCAACGCGCGCCGTGTTGATTAGAATCATTTCATATCCACCAAGACCGAGTAAATGTTTTATTAAAAGCTCTACTGACACATACTTGAGAATCTGAACAAAAATAGGGAAAGAAAGGAACCCAGAGAAAGGGAAAACTGAAAAACGGAAACGTTTGTCGATCACATGAATTAACAAAGAGGGCGCGAAAACCTTTTGACGTGTTACAACGTTACTAGGTATAGTTGAATGAATTCAATTAAACTGTCCGAGAACAACGCAGAAGCCTCACTTTTGATAAACAAAAGGGCTCTGAACTCATTTGAATGGTAGGCGGTATAGTAAAAATTATTCAATAATTGCTTAAAGCGGATGGAATGGCTTTCACATAGATGTACCAGCCGAAGGAAACGAGTAGGTAATCCATCCATCAACGTTGTCACGTGCGAATTTGAGCAATATGAAACCACAATTGCAGTTTATTTTGACTGGAACATTGTCTCACTACTGAGGGGTATGGACGATAAATCTCCATGTTTTGCTTCAAGAAATGGCTTCTTGAAATTTGTCTGATGCGTGACAGAAAAACTAGATCCGCGGCCAAACATAACATAAACAACAAGAACAGCTATTCTTCTCCTTTTTCAAGAAACATTGAATCTGTAAGAATTGAAAGTTTGAAGGTGGTGATTGCATCCAGTGCAGTTACAAGAACACTTGCAGTGTGTGTTAATTTTTTGTTGGTGTAAAAAATTTAATGTTGTCAGTTGGTCCCTGGAAAGAATTTCGTTAGTGAATGCTTCTGTAACTGAACTTTGTTGAAATAGTGGTTGTTCAATTTGTTTTGAATAGACTTGCCCATGAGCATATTTACAGGCTTGTGACGTCGACACACTTGTTGTTGAATACATTTTTCCATTTCGTTTAGTTAAGTTATTTAACTCTTGCGTACTTCAGTGAAAGTATTTCAGGGCCTTAAGAAAATTGTTTAAACACGATGCCAGCTCAGATCTTTGTCGTTCTAAGACACTCAGCAATGAAATTTTGAATTCCTTTTGTATTTTGGTTCCAGTTTTGGAATTTCTACTCGTTGACACCGGTGGAACACGATTCTTGTTTTAATGGCCTCTGGTTTCAACAGAAGGTTTTATTCAGCTTTCTTTATTTGCTGACGCGTTCATTGAGCATATTTTCGTAGCAGGTATATGAGCTGATAGCCATTGTCTAATGAAAATGCTGGCAATCGAATATGTTGTTGTTGTCGTTGTTGGTATACACACTCAACTAAAGGCTGGTGTGTATACATGCGAAATACAAATGGCTCGTGGCCAGTATACCACTCAACAGCATTGCATAACTAATATATTCTATCCTATCATATCCTAATATTTCAATGACGCAAACAGTAGGCATATATGGTATGAAGTGGTTTCTATGTCAATGTTTTTTTCTTTCTTTGTTCAAAACTTTGTACGAACAATGTCAACATTTTCTACAAAGAACGAACACTTTGCACAAGCAACGTCGTCACTTTGTACGAACAACGTCGAGTTTGTACAAAGAACGAACACTTTGCACAAGCAACGTCGTCACTTTGTACGAACAACGTCGAGTTTGTACGAACAACCTCGACTTTGTACGAAGATGCACGAACAACGTCGACTTTGTAACGAACAACGTTGCATTCCGACGATTTTCAGCCTGAACATAGGAGAAATTATTGATTGAGAAGAGGGGAAGACCGCTAATCGAGGACGCAAAACCAAAACATGAAAGAGGTGGCTAGTTTAAAAAGCACATCGCTCGTTCTTAAAGGGAGGGTTTGAGTATGCTGCATGCTGCAACTTTGCGGAAAGATGAGGTCGACTATTTCTATTTCAAAATTGACGGGATAGAACACATTTCGGCTCTAGATTTACAGGTTGTAGATATCGCCGATGCAGTGTTTTCAGTATTCAAGGTACTTGGAGCACATGAGTTGGACCGGGTTCCTTTTACAGACGATCAAGGATATTGTACCGAAAAGGTCTACAGCGGAAATCGAGGACAGCCAGAATTGACTGATGCATAATGCCTGAGATAACAACAGAGCTTTCGTGAATTTGAAATTATTTCTCTTCATTTTAGCAGTTTTATGAAGACAAACCTGTATCTTACTAAGAAAAAGGTCTTCCCTATGGAAACAAAAGCAACATCATGTACCTGACGATGAGTGTATGATTGGTATGAACATGCCATAACCCGTTTCGTAGGTGCACACTGTATTTTCTACGATGTCAATTATTTGAAGCTGCAGAGACCTCATGAACACCCCTTCTACGTATCAACTCTTCACAAAGACTCTCTCAAGCGCCACTCCTGAAAATGGTACCCCATTGAGTGCAGTATTCCAAGAGTAACACGATGTCCACTGCGTGGAAAGTACTCTTTTAATGTAATAACAAGTAAAAGTGCAACACGGATTGGCAACATAGAAGATTTCACAAGTGGGCTACTCATTAGATTTCTGTAATCATTTACCAATATTTCAAACAACAACAATCAATTGAAACTCTTGATGTCTTGAACCATAAACTCCAATACGAAAAATGGGAAGATATATACAGTGGACCGAACCCACAACAAGCTTATAGTAGATTGTATGATATCCTATACAGAGCATTTGATTTATTTATTTATAACAACTTTATTTGCATATACAACTGGAAAATGCAAATAGGGTGTCAACAGGGAAGAACTTCATCTTCATATAGAAGCTGACCCCCAGAAGAAAAAAGATATACATGTGTGTAAATATATATAAATATGTATGAATATATATACCAACTATATAAAAATCCTATGACATAAATAAATCAATGGCAATCAAAAAATGTATAAATAATTCTATAATACTGAAGTTACAATAATAGAAGTATACCGCTTATAAATCAAATTAATGAAAACTTTAAAGCTTGTCAAACACCATGGATCACAAAGGGCCTTCTTGCCTCCAGAAAAGTGAAATATAAACTTAAAAAAAGTTTCTTAAGCTAAAATACCCAACTAAAATGCATAACAAGAATTACAAGAGCTATCGAAACAAATTTAACAAAATTAAAATAATTGCAAAAAGCTGTATTATAGTAATAAATTAAATGAGCAAAAGGAAATCTGAGACTCACATAGAATTGATAAACGAATTAATTAATAAAAAAAATCAAGATCAGAACTACGTAACTTCGTGAAAGAAGAATAACTTGATGACTGATCCACTTGAAATAGCTAATAACTTCAATCAATATTTCTTCATATAGAAGCTGACCCCCAGAAGAAAAAAGATATACATGTGTGTAAATATATATAAATATGTATGAATATATATACCAACTATATAAAAATCCTATGACATAAATAAATCAATGGCAATCAAAAAATGTATAAATAATTCTATAATACTGAAGTTACAATAATAGAAGTATATACCGCTTATAAATCAAATTAATAAAAACTTTAAAGCTTGTCAAACACCATGGATCACAAAGGGCCTCTTGCCTCCAGAAAAGTGAAATATAAACTTAAAAAAAGTTTCTTAAGCTAAATACCCAACTAAAATGCATAACAAGAATTACAAGAGCTATCGAAACAAATTTAACAAAATTAAAATAATTGCAAAAAGCTGTATTATAGTAATAAATTAAATGAGCAAAAGGGAAATCTGAGACTCACATAGAATTGATAAACGAATTAATTAATAAAAATAAATCAAGATCAGAACTACGTAACTTCGTGAAAGAAGATAACTTGATGACTGATCCACTTGAAATAGCTAATAACTTCAATCAATATTTTGTCAATATAGGACCAGACTTAGCCAAAAATACCAAAAATTGATGTAACGTTAAAAAAAATATATTTATATGAGAGCAACTGTAACTCCATATTCTCCTCTGTAGTTGCTCGCATTTATTTGCTTTTGTTCTGCGTGTGCTTTCACGAATCCGTAGCCTTTGATTGACAGGAAAAGGATTGCATTGCGCGTTATCATTTCCCCTTGTGCTTACGTTAATCTGCTGTCCGTTTTGTAATATTGGTATATTTAAACACTTTCTGACCATTCTCTTTTTTCACGCATCCCACAATGCTTCGCGCCTTTGGGGGTAAACAGAAGTTTTCATTTGGTTTCGTGTTACAGCGCTGCGTATGAACATGGGGAAAATGATTTCTGTTGCGCCCCTGGTTGTTCTAATAGTAGAAACACAAGAGGAGATTTGCAGTTTTATCGTATTCCAAAGGATACTAACCGAAGAAGGGTTTGGTTGAAGAGAATTCGTAGAAAGAACTTCTCGCCGACTGACAACACGCGGCTCTGCTCAGTGCATTTCTTGGGAGGTCAGAAATCTGATGAAATAGACAATCCTTCCATTTTCATACACAGCCATGTGAAAGCAAAGCTTACAAGGTCAACAAAAAAAAACAGCTTAGCGACGACCAGAGTGTCAAATGCATCCCCACATGTCCGAAGGAAAAGTCGAAAACCGGTAAGGAGTACTTTGTGTTTTGACGAGGGGACGTTCCATTTTACATTCCTAGTGTGAAATCATCGGGCTAATACATTCTGAATGGTTTGCTTTCACTTGTTTCGTTTTCGTTTAGCATGCGGAAACTGCAAAAGTGGGTCCCAAACCAGAGGTTTGTACTCCAGAAAACCATAAAGTGTGAAGTCAGTGTTTACAGCTGACCATCCTTTAAAAGAGCACGATTACTGTACGAGCCAGGTAGATTTGCAGTCAATGAACTTCAAGAAGTGCACAGCAGAATAAAATAACTTGAAGAGGAAAATGAAAATCTCCGTTCAAAATGCCTTCTCCTAGAACAAGTAAGACTTGATGACAGGAAATTCCAATTTTGGACTGGGTTCCCCAACTATGAAACCTTCACAGCTTTGTTTAACTACCTGGAAGGTGTTGGAGCCATAGGAAGAATGAGACACTGGAGAGGTAGTGAAATGTTTCCAAAGGATCCTTACCCAAAGAAAGCAGCTAGAATAGTCAAGCTGACTCCAGAAGAAGAACTGTTCATGGTTCTTGTACGATTAAGGGTAGGACTGACCATAAGTGACTTGTCGTTAAGGTTTGGAGTAAGCGAGTCTAGTGTAAGCAAGATCTTCACCTCCTGGATTAATCTGCTTTTCTTTCATTTAAAAGATTTGTGTGAAATGCCAGAGAGTGAAATGGATGGAAAGGCAAAGTAATTTTCCAAATTCCCATGCTTGAAAGTAATCATCGATTGTACAGAAATTTTCACTCAAAAGCCTTCGTGTCTACAAGCCAACAAGGAAATCTACTCCAATTACAAAGGTCACACAACCTTTAAATTCCTTGTTGGAATAGACCCCCATGGGGCTATTGTGTATGTCTCACAAGCCTGGGGAGGAAGGACTTCTGACAAACATATCACTGCCAACTCCCCTGGCTTAACTACAAAATTGAACAGGGGTGATGAGCTTATGGCAGATAGAGGATTTGCTGTACATGACCTGTTTGCTGATATGGGCGTGAAAGTGACCATTCCAGATTTCAAAGGGCAAAGAAGATCTCAACTAAACAAAATGGAAGGAAAAGGATCAGAAAAAATTCCAGAGGCAAGAATTCATGTTGAAAGGGCAATTCAACGAATTAAAACATTTCACATTTTAGACAATGAAGTCCGCTTATGCATGGCTCATTTGGCTAAGCAAATATTCACAGTCTGTTCTTACTTGATTAATTTTCAAAGCCCAATTTTAAGGCAATAACATTGTTTTGGGCTGTGCCTTTTTTCACTGACCAAAAAGTATTAGTTTAATTAGAGCATGAGAATAGTCTGTCTACACAAGAAAGGTTAAAATTCCAAGTGAAGGGGAAGGGGGGGGGGGGGGGGGAGTTGAGCGGTTGAGAAGGTTTTTTTAGCAGGTATTTTTTTTCAAAAAGAGTTGGTTTTTTAGAACAGCCCTTCCCCCACTTATTCCAAGATGAAACATGAATTGCCAAGTAGAGGTGTTTTCTGAGGGGTGAAGAGCCAGGTAGTGTGGTGGTGGGGGGGGGGGGGAGGTTGGACCCTAAATCCTCCAAGTGGATATTGTCTGGTACAATGCATCAAAACAACAGTAACACTTTGCTCAGTAAAAAACATGAGGAGAAATTAGTAGTAAGTAGTAAGCATGCTGTTCAGCACAGGGACAAGACAACTAAATTTTTATTGAAACTAAGTGTTCATTAACTAGCAACAGGAAGGTGATAAACAGTATTTTGACTCTAATTCCGAAGATAAAGTGGGAGAGAAAGCCTTTATGGCAAAACATTATTTTGCTATGAAAAAAATGTGAAGTGAACACTACAAAAAAATAGAAATCTAGATATAATTTGCGTTGATTGAGCAAAACTCAGCCAGGGAACTGCTAAGTTCAACTAACTACCTTGGCCTCCCCTCCTCCATTTGCAACTGGACAGCCTGCGGCTACTGCTAGAAAACTTCTCCATGCCCTGGCCACAAGTGGCCTATGCAAGGGCTCCAGGTTGCTGAACCTGGCCAGCAGAAAGCAGAAAGGAGGACCAATACTGGCCATAAATCAAATCAAAGTGTTGGAGATGGAATAAAGCTCAACTTAACCACTGACCCTACCCCCAAGCAGCCTGCCCCAGGTGTCAGTGGCAGAGACTCCCCTTCAATTTTCTTAGATGCCAGTGGGTTGGGAAAGTCCATGTTTTGTCAAATCAAGACAGAAAATCAGTCATGTATATTATATTAATGAAAAAGGTAACAACGGTGATAACTACAGGGAAGAGGTATCTTTGATAATAACAGGCAGGAGGTGGTTGAAATAAAACTCTGTAAGCTTTGGCAGCCACTCAGACTCCCATTTGTTTTTTTCAAAGTGAATTATATCAACAAACAATCCATTTAAGCCAAGACGAGGATCTGTGAACAAAGCAAAATCAAACCATTCCTGATACTCCTTCTTGACCCTGGACCTGGTAAAAGTAATAGTGGTTTTCATTCAGCTGCAGATGGTCATCTTTCATTTTCAGGCAGCAAGATTTCTTTTTGCCTTCTTTTCGAGTTTGCTTACTTTTAAATGCTTCCAATGGTGTCATCCCCTGCGCAGATTCAATGCATTTTACTTCCAAACCACCAGTTGATGGCCTAGAAATGGGATCATAAACCAGCCTGTCTGGAGAAGCTCCCAACCACGGAAAGTGTGGATTAATTACAAGGCCGCGGTGAAAAACCTTAGTTCCTGGAGAACCATGTGAATTTTGATATTGCGTGTAGAGCTGAGAAGCCACATCTTCATTTTCTTTGCAAATCTAATGGCCTTCAAGTGAGACAAAGAATCACAAGTGGTAGATAAGCGATTTACAAGTTTTGACACATCTGCCTTTTTACGTTTAATTACGTTTCCAAAGTTAGAAGCTGTCAATCTGAGTTTTCTTTGTTTAAACCAAAGCTCACTAGAAGATTGAGGCCGAGTTTCTTTTTCGATTTCCAAGCACTGCTGAATTGAAACCTTGACGTTGTTATTGTAGAACTCAAAAGCACTGTCATTCATAGGAGGTATTGAAGGAATTTGAACTGGATAGGTAATCGGGGGATGAAACCTATTTTCTTCATCAAATATGCCATTTTCACAGAATAATGTAACAGGAACCAAGGGAACACGACTTTCTTTGGAAGATTTACACTGTTCAGCTGGAGAAATCACAGGCGATAGCGTTGTGTTCTCCTTGGGTGTTTTTTGACATGGAGCTGATATGATCTATGGGAGAGAAACATTGTCAGAGGATATTTGCACACGAGGAGTGGCTTCAACTTCAGTAGCATAACTGGGTAGCAGTCTGGGATCATCCTCATCCAGCTCTTTTGGTAGCTCATGGGTTTCAGCAAATGCACATTCAGATTCCATGAACTTGCGTTTTAGTAGATAATAAACAGGTGGCATGGACTTGTCTTTGTTGGCAGCAAGTATTGCCATTTTAAGTTCTGCTTCATTTGTTTATCAGTCTCTTCCCTCACATCACTTCTAGAAACTCCAAAAAATTGCTCTGAGACTGTAGGGGTTGCTATAAATTTCTTTGCTGGAGGCTGCTCACCAAATCTTGATTTCTAAAAATGGATTTGTTCAATGGTTACTGGATCAACAGAGGTACCTAAAAACAAGAAATTGATTGAAAATTATTTCTGTTCTTTCTAATTCAGGAAACTATGGGTAGATATACTATTTTCAAATGAAATTAAAAAGGAAGGTGATATGTAAGCTAAGCTAAGTTTTGTTTACCTTTAGGATTTGACCAGCTACAAGGTAGTTCTGTGCAGGCTGGATCTGCTGGCAAGGTGGGTTTGCCTTCAGAAACAGGGTCACAAAGTACAAATAACAGAGCACCAGCATGGCTGCAGTCACCTCATAATCTGCAGGAGTAATAAAAGAAATTTACCAAACCCCTAACATGAAATAAACTGCTTGAGAAAGCTGAGTGGTGTCAAAGATCAATCAATAAATGTAATTTTATAAATGTGATTTTAGACAGCCATGTTACAGAGAAGTTGGTATTGAAAGGTCTCATTTTCATTTTCATTTATGTCCAAATAACACACCTGAATTCTGCCATCAGCATACTAATGATCATAAAAATAGGCCTGAATAAAAATACAATAAATTGCCTGTTACAGTGACAGCAAGAACAAACTGTACTGATCACAGCTAGTATGCTTTTCTTTTCTGAATTGAGTACAGATAAGTTGTAAAACATCATTGATTGCTTACCCGACAGTGCAAGAACAGTAAGCGTAAACAGGCTTGCTGGTATCTTTCTCAAGCACTATATACGCAATCTTTGTTTCCTCTGGGTCCGTGGAAAACGATGGATTGCAGTGTCCCCTTAAGGCCCACATGGTAGGATATTTTGGCAAAGAACAAACCCTAAAAGATCAGATCAAAATATACCGGTATGTAACGATTTAAAATCTGGCTGAAGAAAAATGTATAGTTTATACAAATACCTTTAAGAAAACTAAATCAATCTCTACATTGAAACAGATACATAAGCTTGTGCTGCAGCGTTAAAAATTTAAGATAAAGCCAATAGTTTCCCTCAGTTTCTTTGACAATTGACACAGTTCCAATTGAAAAATAAATCACCACATTGTTATAATATTACAGAGTCGTTTTGGCCACGGTTTCGCATTTAATTTGTCCGCATATCTGATTCCAATGAGGAGTCTACTAAGATTTGTTACACTCACTGCTTACTTAACTGAGTGAATTCCCTGTTTGTGCTGGCAAGCTCGAAGGGTCTTGTTCTTTCTCACATCAGTTTGGCTGTAACCAGCCCCAAGCAAAAATTCTTAACCAGAGCCTCATCCATTAGCTGCGGGATAGATAACAAGCTTTTCTTCCAGTCTTTTAGCTCCACAATCGAAGGTATCTTCGAAGAGGAGATATCCTGCATCTCGTCAACAAGAATCGATTTCGAGTCCGTCCTTGATGCAGTGCTTGATGTTAAGATACCCAGCGAATTGCAAACAACATTGACGAGCGCTTTTTTTCCAAAACTTTTCTCTAAGTCAACACCTAAGTTCTTACAAATTTGTTTCAGCTTCACCTTCCCTAATGTTGACACATCTTTGAACGATTTTAAATTTGTGGTAAGACGCAAATCCTCCTCTCTTGCCGCCATTTTGGTTTTCCTCATTTAACTTACCCCCAAGGCTCGAAGTATTGTGGGATCGTGAAAAAAAAAAAGAGAATTGACAGCTATACGTCAACCATCACGTCCAACGTAAAAGCGTCTTGTTACTAATGAAAAGTTACATTCTCGTAATACAAGGTCTGTGTCAGATACATATTGAATATGATACATATTGAGCGGGAAAGTTTCTGAGATATAGAGCAATGATATGGAACAATCTACCAAATCGCATCAAGAACATAAATTCAAGCAATCTTTTCAAAAATCTTTAAAATTACATGTTCAGAAAACTGCTCATAAATAAAACATGATGATGATGAAAACAAAAACAAATCCGTAATCCATATATGCGACATTTATATCCGCCTTCAGCAACTACTTTTATTGTCAATAACATAATTAAGCTGAAAAGTTCAGCAGAGCTTGCTAGATCTGCCTTATCTGTTTTATGTTCAAAGAAACAAATGTAGGCGAATTGAAGGCGAATGAAATAAAAAAAAAACGGGCAAAACTTTTAAGACAGCGAAATTCCATAGTCACGCAATCTTCTGTTTACTGTTGCCTGACCTACTGACAACGTTTTCGCAATTTCAGAGACTTTGAAACCGTATCCTACGTAAAATTGTAGTTGCTCCTCTTGTACATCGTATCGTGGCCGTCCTCGATTTCCGCTGTAGACCTTTGCGGTACGATATCCTTGATCGTCTGTAAAAGAAACTCGGTCCAACTCATATGCTCTAAGTTTCTTGGCATCCCTTACATACCCAAAAACCGACACTGCATCGCCGATATCCACAACTTGTAAACTCAGTGCCCAAATGTGTTCTATCCTGTCAATTTTAAAACAGAAATAGTGGACCTCATCTTGTGCAAAGTTGCAGCATGTAGCATACTGAAAATCTCCCTTTTAGAACGAGCAATGTGCTCTTTAAAGTAGCCACCTCTTTGATCTTGAGTCGCCATTTTGGTTTTGCGTCCTCGATAACATAAATTAGCGGTCTTCCCCTCTCCTCAATCAACAATAATTTCTCGTATGATCAGGCTGAAAATAGTCGGAATGAAAAAACGTTGTTCGTGTACCTTCGCACAACGACGTTGGTCGTACAAACTCGACCTCCTTCGTCCAAAGTCGACGTTGTTCGTACAAAGTGTGTTTGTGAAAAGTGTTTGTTCTTTGTACAAAATGTTGACATTGTTCGTACAAAGTTTTGAACAAAGAAAGAAGTAAATTGGCAAGCTAATTTTGACATAAAAACCGCTTCGTAATAAGGCAATTTAGTGTCATTTAGCCTGGTTTCCATATCATCTTAATGGTCTGCGACCGGTCTGCGATCGGTCTGCGACATGATCGGCGCCATGATCGGCGATCGGTCTGCGACACGTTGCAGACATATGGAAACATGTGTCCGTAGCGTCTGCGGCGTCTGCGATCGGTGATCGGGAAAGTAGAAACTAGTTCTACTTTCCCGATCACCCTGACGATGTGTCGCAGACCGCCGCAGACGCCGGGGACACATGTTTTCATATGATCTTAACGTGACGCAGACCAATTGCCGATCATGGCGCCGATCGTGTCGCAGACCGATCGCAGACCATTAAGATCATATGGAAACCAGGCTTTACTCCGGCTTCTCGTGGAATCCCCAATTCTAAAAATGTTGTCCGTTCTTCTTCGTCGTGTTTCATCCACAAAGCTCACGTCAGTAGTATAGGGGTCGGGGGTACTAGCGCATTTCCAGAAATTTGACATGTTTATCGTATTTTTACACCCATTTTTATGCATGTTTACCCTCTATATCAGCCAGATTTCAACATGCCATTTTCTCCATTTTTGCGCTAATACCCCAACCCATTTTGCGAACCTTGTTTAGTTTATTCTGTAATGACCATATGCTAGACTACTTATTCCATCATCAAGAATGTATCTCTTGTCATCAAAACAACTTAGTGATACTTTGGTTAGATTATAACTTCCAATTTCATGTTTATCACTTCTGATAGTGTTCATTTTGTGGCATATTTGCTTGTTATTTAGTAATACATCTTCATAGTTTCCATGTTTTATATTATTTTTTATAACAATTGTTTTAAATCCCTTTTGCTGTTTTATTATTTATCATATTATCTTTAACATAAGAATACATTTTACTTCGAAGCCCGACAACGCTTATCATCGGTATACCAGCCGCCTCATCTTTCATTTTGCCAATTATTTTTTTATTTGCTTTGTCATAAAATTTGGAAATCTCTGGATAAACACTATTGTCAAATGCCTCCAAAATTGTTTTCAGTAAAAACAGTGAAACATCAGATGGTAGATGGTTTCGGCTTCTTGTTTACAGAAAGTACATTGGTTCATTGGTTCATTTATTTCACACTATTTACATAAAATTAACATAGAAAGAAAAGTATAATTACAACAGATGATTACAAGATAAAATAAATACAGTACAAATTACAATATGTGTGTGGAGGTCAAAGTAGCAAAGGCTTTCTAGTTGACTACCACCTACTTTTGGATAAACAAAGAAATGGCACTGAGCTTTATTGGGATATAGGAGATGTTTGTAGAGCTTAGGATTGTTGTACAAGAGGGAATTACATGTATATGATTTAAGGTATGTTAGAGATATACTGAACCAAGCAAGGAATCTATACAGGACAAGCTTAATAAAAGAAAAACAAAAGCAAAAAAGAACAAAAAAGACAGAAAAAAAACACATACAAACAAACAACCAACAACAACAACAGCAAGCAAAAAAAACAGAAACAAAGGAATGGAGAAGAATAACACATCATCAGCAGCAACAACAGCAGCAGCGATAACAAGATCAAAATATAAGCGGACAATTATTATTATTAACTCTATTATTATTATAATTACTTACATATGGATAATTACATACTATATATTTGATCACTAAACATTTATCATCCTCAATAAAGCCTATCTTGAATGATTTTGCATTCGTATATAAAATGGAATTCCTTGTACTGAAACGCTCTTAGGTAAGGTTCGAAAGTAACAGTGTGTGGGAGACTGTAAACTTGTACGAGTTGATTATCTGTAAAGTTGAAGTCATGTTTTAAGTTTGCAGCATGATTAGTTAAATGAGCTTTGGTACTCACTAGGAGCGTGTAATATTCTTTCGAATTCTTCTCAGTTACATCAAACACACAATTCGAATATTTAAAAGAGGGATTTGTTATCATAGGGTGGTAGTTTGTGTGCCTTAGGTCTGATGGTACAGAGTGGCGCAGGCCGGTCCACATTAAAATATTGTTTCTGACGATGTTTCTTGCCGCTCTGTCAAAAGATTGAACGTTATCAAGATCTAAAAGAAGGTCGTTAACACAATGGATTCCGAATGTAACATACTTTTCAGAGAAAACTGGTTTATTGTTTACTCGTATTTCCTGGTTGTTCCAAATTATGGAATAAGCTTTTGAACTAATTCTAATATATATATTTAGCCAAGCCTAAAAGCGGAGCTCCAAAAGCATTCTTTTTCTACTGGCATTTACATATAGTCTGCTTGTCATATCACCCATCTGACCTCACTCAAGTTACAGACGTAATGCTGTAAAAAATAGTATGGAAAGGTGATCTGAGCCAGTGGCACAGTGTATTTGGACCCCCTGCAGATTTGCACCCTCTAGTCCAGATCTGCTTGTGGATCAGATTTGGACCCCCTACTGCTAGAACTGCTAGCAGATACGAACCCCCTTTTACGGATTTGGACCCCCACCCCTCCTAAAAACAAGCGTTCTATTGAGTAACGTAATAGAAATTCCTTTGCAAATTGAGTTTGAAGATGTTAAAAAGCAAAATAAAAATATTGAGGTAGGTTTTTTTTAAAATAATCTTTAATACTTTGTGTAAAAAAGAACCTGCAACGCTAGTTTGCATCTATAAATTTTTAAAACAAAACATTTCTTAACATCTTAGAGCAATACCTAAGGACAGGTCTGTTTCCCCATTCAACTGTAGGCTACTTAGTTCTGGTTTAGAGCCACTAGAAATTGGTCGAGAAGCCTGGTGAATGCTATTTTGAATCAGTATCCGACATCAGATATATAGCGATTCAGATCATCACTTCATAATGAATGCAATTTCAGTTTTCCAAAGCCTCCCATGAGACAGTTGGAAATCAGAAATTGTGTATCCTCTCGATATATGTATGCCTCAAAAAAATTATGAAAGAAAGATACACGGAAATCAATAAAAATATTTAGATGATGTGCATTAAGACCAAGATATTTCTTTTGATCAGTTACTTCTTGACATTGCTATCGCAAAAAACTGCTTGTTGACATTAAGCTCATCAATCAATGCACCTACAGTGTTTTCAGAAAGAAATCCAGCTGCTCTTCTGGCCAGCCAAGTGCAAGACTAAGCAACTTGATAATAATATATTGGGCATTTGGTTGATATCACTATCAAGGTAATTAACAATGTAGTATGAGGATTTAAGGTAATGATTCACCAAAGCAAAAGTGCTGGAAATCCGTGTTAGCCATCTTAACTTGATTTTCTATTTTGCAAGAAAGGTAAGGACTAGTCTCACATTTCTCCATTTACATTTGAAATTGCACAACATACTTCATCAAACATCCAAAATCCCATTAAATATTAGTGCCAAATGTCATCCAAACATACCACAAGATTGGTGTGACCAGCTATGAATAAAATTAATTGAAAGACTGCATGCAGGAGAAGGAAGTCCAAAGGATGTGTACATTGATGAGAAAGAGCTTACTTTAAGTTTTATTTTAAGTTTTAAGTTTAATAATACTTTGTCATGCGAATACATCTAAGTTGATACAAAAAAAAAGTGCATGACTGGAGAATAATTGGGAGAAAGTAAATTCCCATACAACGAATATTATCTAATACAGTAATAGCCCACGTATAAGAATCTGGGTTTTAAGAACCTGTTAGGCTAAAATTTTCATTTTAAGCCCCCTCCACATAAGAACCTATTAAGGCTTAAATTTTAAGTTAGGTTCTTATCAGTGGGGTTGCTGTAAAAGTGTAAAGGTAGAAACTGCTGAATGAGTTTCTTGGTTATGTTTTGTTAAGGACATATACTGTACCTGCAGTGAACTGCCTATAGGCATTTCTCTATGGTACAAATAAATGATTTATGCTGTATTATGAGATGATATTTATCACAAATGTAGTATATTCAGATAAAATTCATATGAAAATATAAGAACCTATTTTAAGAAACCTTGGTAGCCTAAATTTGCTTTAAGTACCATTTATATAAGAACCTATTTAGGCTAAATTGGAAAATTCAGGTTCTTATATGTGGGCTATTACTGTATTACACATTCTAAAAACTAAGAGGTGAAATTTAAACGAGGCCCAAAGCTAACCTAATCAAATTAAATCGAATACTTGTCTCTTACAAGTCACCCCTGCTTTGAGTTGACACTAAAAATAAAGAATTAAAATTGAAATACAATACAAAGCTAACCTAATTAAATTACATACTTGTCCCTCACAAGCTACATCTGATTTAAAATTGACACAAATAATGTAATAGATAGGACTTAAAACTGCTTAAAGAAGGTGCATGCATGATGTTCGATGGAACACCATTCCAGTCTGGTATGTAGCGATTATAAAAAGAAAAGCTGAAGGCCATATATATATTTAGCCAGGCCAAGCCTAGAATCGGAGCTACACACTCTCACCGAGCAACTTCGGATGGCTTTATTTGGGCTAGTTTAATTTGTGTCCAAAACATTTGAGCAGCAGCAGGGAAAACGAAGAGTTTTCGATAGCAAACGTTTGCAAAAAAATACAGACATTCGTGAGTCCTAACTACTTTCAGATGAAAACGTAACGTAATTCAAAGAGGATAAAAAAAAAACACTACAAGCGAACAAAGTACGATGCGAGTGTTTTTCTGGAAGAAGGAGAAGGTAGAGAAATTAAACAAGACTAGCTTGTAATAAAAATTGCTTGTACTGATTAATCTAGCAAAATCGGTATTTATTTTAACATAAATGCCCGTAGAAAAGACAATAAAGGGTAAAAACTGATCGTTAAGAGCAGTGAACAGGAATGGACCGCGGTTCAAAAACAACAGAACAACAAACATAAGTATTACAAGAAAACAAAGCACAATAGGAATAATATTTCTTCGAAGATTCTTTGAAAAAGTGGAGAAATTAGACAAGTAATAAAAATTGCTTAGCAATTTTGACATAAATGTCCGTAGAAAAGACAAAAAAGAGGTCCACACCTGATCGTTTAGAGCAGTCAACAGGAATCACTGAGGCAGCAATCACTCGGAACGCGACAGAGCTGAATAATAGCGCCATTTCCCACAAAATATTTCCTTGGCTGACACAAAACGCTAAAGAGCTTTGATAGTTTTACTGGTACTTCCCATGTCTTCCGAAGAACCTTCTTCAATTAATGATTCTCAGTGGCAAAGCGTCATCCAGTTAACGAAGAAAGCGCTTGCCAAACCACACCAGCATTTCTCTCGCAGACCCGTCCACTATAAAATTTATCAAAGCCAGCCCAGCCAGTCAACCCATTTCGGTGTTTTTAACATCCAAAGGCTGATTCTTACCGGTTCAAACAAATTAAGACGAAATGTTTGTGGACGGCGAAACTTAATATTGTTGTTTACAGGCCGCTTTCGACGAAGATCTCTAAAACGTTTTTCAAATGACGAGTGAAGCGCGCTGGTCTTTGACATTTTTGACAGCATTTTGACAACTTTATGTCAGATTTTGAGACGTGCACATCCACATGCATTTGATCGGCTTTTTTTTTTTTTTTTTTTTACTCGAGCTTGAGCCTTTAACCCATTGGCACCCGTGCCGGCCAAAACCGGCCGTAAAAAACTCCCATGCTTCAAAACATTGCAACTTTCTCAATCGCACGAATATTGCCTTAACTGTTAGTTGTGAGCACGAAATGGAATGCCCTTTAAATTTGGATATCCAATAAATGCAAGAAACGTAGCGATTTTTACCAAATATGGCCTTTTGAGTTTGGACAAGAACGAAACTGGCCGTTTTGAACGTCAAAGAGAAACAACAAAAATGCCCCTTTTTGCCTTCATGTCATTTAGGGAAATCATCGTCGAAAAACCAACATTCAACCAGTATAACGAAATTTAGTCCTTTTTCTAGCTTAGGAATGACTTTTTTTGTTCATATTCTTCTCCCGAGCGTAGATACAGCCTTTTGTTCCAGTACATTCGGGTCTTCCCGACATTTTCAACATCTTGAGCGCATTGCATGCTGGGAACTAACGAGAATTTTTGACAGCGCCCGTTCCTTCCCCCAATTCTTTCACATATAAACTAAGTCTACAGCCACTCCGACCTACCGCCAAAATTTCAGGACGTAGAAATTCCAAAATATGTGGCGGTAGGTCGAGAAATTCATCAATAGTCGAGTCCCAAAGGTACTAAGTGTTCGACCGGCCAAATTCCCAGTTCGTCGAGTAACAAGCCAAATTCAACAACAAAGTACATGACCTTGCTCGATTCTTTGAGAAAGTGGACTCTTAGCTACCGTCACGCTTAATGATGCTCATCAGGCAGCCGCTAAAGATGAAAAATGGCTGTAAATTTAGCAGAAATCGCAAGCAAACCCAACTTGGCCATTGTTGTCGCTTCACGGATAAAAAATAGCTACGTCAAAATGACGTTTTCAGAAACCTTGAGCCTCCAGTGGCTTAGGACAGCACCACTTTTCCCTGGTAGTTCAAATAAAGAGTCACGAATTGCTATTCACGTTTATAGGTGGAGAATCACTCCGAAAATTAAAAACCTGCGGTAGTCAATGGGTTAATCCTTAATTTTACGAGGACCCATTGTGATTACGTGTTATTAAGATAAGGGCAAAAGTTTCTTAACGCTGTTGAGGTACCAAGATCGAAAAACAGTCCGCCAAGCCGAGTAAAAACACTCGTTCGCTTGCAAAGAAAACAACGTAACAAAAAAAAACCAAACAATTCAACTACTACTTTGCGTCCAAAACGAGTATAGATGATTGTTATTTATATCCATTCCAGAGAAAAAAATACAAGTTTCATTCCTGAACAAAAGTAACAACGATTAAACCAAATGTTAAGCTTCTATTTATTTAATTTACCTCACTGTCCTGTGTTGTAGAGGTTTCTACCACTTGAAAATACGTAAGCTTCAGTAAAGTAAAAACAAGCATCCGCAAGAATAGCAACCGGTTTGTCCAAAGAAAGAGCCTTTTCCACAGAGTTTGAGCTACTCGTTCCTCCCATTAACACAGGTGAACTGTTAAGTGACCTTTCTTAGTGTGATGCAAGATGCCACGGTAAAGTGAAAGCCCTTGAAGCGTTGAATTATACAGTTTTCGACCGCACAATCGATCCAAGTTTGAAGCTTTTCTTGAGAAAAATCGCTCTTCCTTTCATCACTTGAAAATTCACCTTCCGGAGTATCTTTTGACAACTTCTTGATTTTTATGCTTTTTACGCGAATTTAAAGACAAACTTCGATCGAAGAAGATGAAGTTGTTTTGCTCAAAATGAAGAAACCAAGTGAATGTGAAATTACGAGCCGTAGAAAGCGCGCGAAAAATTAAGCCTCGATTAGGTTTGGGTGTCCCACACCTGGCTTGAGCCTGCGATCAAATCGAAAGAAAGTACCTGATCAGCGGTCAACTTCAAAAAAACAGCTGACCTCGATGATGTCTTAACTTGAGCCCGTGATATGGTCACGTGACACTGGTCAGCGGATACCTTGTTTTAACAGGTGTTAATTGGCTATAAGATAGATGTCCAGTATAAAAGATGTATGCTGGGTGTACACTGTAAACTAGCCGGTCAGCTGCTGGGCTAGGTGGAGTATGGCCGCCATGTTGGATTATTATGATTATTATTAGGATATTATTAGTTATTGGGCAACACCACCGTCGTCGTCGTCGTGCGCGCCCACGAGCAATACCGCTTGCCATTTTTACCATGAGAAAAGCAGTTGACGGGTTTCTATAGGTATGGTGCTCCGCTATTAATATATTGTATTTTTTCTCTTATCTTATTACAATAAGGGAATAACATATCTCTTGTTACTTTTAATTTTTCTGCAGCGCATGGATAATCGTTGTGCAGGGTCCGTATGTCATTTGTCCATTCCAATTTCAATTTAGAATAAAGATGAAATTTTGCCTTTCATTTTTCTTATTTATCAATTCGTCTCAGTTTTTTAAAATAAAATTACCATATTGTAGAAAAAACACTGATATTTAAAATACTAAATTTAAAATATTGCCTTATTTAACACTATTTGCTATTTCTAAGGTTTCATATGGATAAAAAATAGATTATCGTTACAAGAAAGCAATCTTTCTTTAGAAACAAAAACTAAAAAATCGATTCTATTTTCAATTTTGTTTTAAGTCTAAAATCGAAAATTCATTAGCGAAACTGAAAATTGATTTCAATTTTCAGTTTTGTATTTCGACTACAAAATTGAAAATTGACCGCGCGGACCGAGAACAAAAGTTGACACAATAGGGGTAGGCTAAGTTGCTCTTTTTCTTAGCCGTAATGGCCTGAACTTTTCGTGACTGTACCACCCTGACATAGAGGACATTACGTACGTGGCAAGGAGGGGTAGGGAGTGTACTCTACTTGCTAAAACCATGATTTGTTGAGATTTCTGGGGCTCGTGGTAGGGGGGAGTAAAGAGGATTTCAATCTAACAGCAAAACTATGGCATTTGTTTAAGTTTTTTGGTTAAAAAACAACAACAATTGTGAATTCCACCCCTTCCCGCCCCCTTACAGTTTTTAACCATCCCGTTGCATTTTCGCGCCTTTCACAGAACTGTTGTCTTCGTTTCGCGAACTCTAGTTTAATAAGGCAGCTATAAAGTCGTTCGATGTAAGTAGAGAGGGAAAAGACTGACCAAAAAGAATGCAGACAGGAGACAACTGGTCAATTAATTAAGAATATTGGAAGGGTACTTTTGTATTGTTGGAATTACTTGTTACTTGCATAAAAACTGATTTGCAAACACTAAAAGGTAAATAGATTTTACCAGGTATTGGGTGTTGGTTCCAGCTGTCAAACACTTGTTTTATTCAAACTGCAGCCACCTGGGTTGTAAAGGTGGACACTGAAAACTTGACCAGATCATCCATGTTTATCAGATCATCATTAACCATGGTATTTAATACACGTTTAATGGGATAATTTACACGAGCATTGAACTCCACCCATTTCCTTTCAGCTGGATGATTCTGTTGTAAGAGAGCAAGGGAATTCAAATTGAATTAAGCAATAAAACTGCAAAAGTGGTGGAATACCGTTTACATTCTCTGTCAAGTCATCAGGGCCAAGCTGCTCTGGGAACATGATTTTATAGCCAATAATTTTAATCGTCCAATCTTGTCTCCACGGCCACGTGCAGCTTACCTCTTTGGACATTGTTTGAATAAATGGCGCTCTTCCTGTGTTAGTTGTGTAATTAGCCATTTTCTCTTGGACATGACCTCTGCAACTAAAGTACGCTCCCTGCCCTCGGTCCACAGTCACGAGAGGTGTAAGCAAACGACCAACTTAGCCTACCGCTACTACGTCAACTTTTGTTCTCGGTCCGCGCGGTCAATTTTTCAATTTTCGATTTTCGACTTAAAACAAAATTGAAAATAGAATCAATTTTTCATTTTTTGTTTCTTTCTTGTAACGATAATCTATTTTTCATATGAAACCTTCGAAATGGCAAAATAGCGTTAAATAAGGCAATATTTTAAATTTAGTATTTTAAATATCAGTATTTTTGTACAATATGGTAATTTTATTTATAAAAAACCGAGACGAATTGATAAATAAAAAAAATGAAAGGCAAAATTTCATCTTTGTTCTAAATTAAAAATGAAATGGACGAATGACACACGGACCATATATTCCTTTTTGTTTCATGAGATTGTAATTTTTGTTAATTTCAATTTTTGTATATTTAAACGATTCATCTGGCAGATTGCTAACAAGCTTATCAAGAGACGAGCTCATAAATTGAAAGCTATCAATAAACACCATGTGTTTGCCAGGCATAAAAGCCATGTATTATTCCACATTGTTCAGAATAGCGTTGATTTGCATGCATATTTTTAGCGATATTACCAATTTGCTGCGTAGTAAAGTGTGAATCACAACCTCTTAAATTATGGAATGTAATTGGTACTTTTATTTCATCTGGCTTTATTCTGAATCGTAATTACAATTATTTTGAGCTGATCCTCTGTATTTACCAGTTATGTGACAATGATCTCTGACTCTCACATATTTGTTTGTATATTTTTGCCACAAATATGACATTTATCTGCTTTTTTAATATTTTGTTCATCTTCATCAGTGATCACAAGTGGTTTGTTAAAGTTGTTTTTTTATTGTATTTTAACACCAATTGATTTCATGAAGCATTTTTGTCATAAAATTTTTAACTGCGTTTTCTCCTCTATAAATTTGAACAGGTTTTGTATATTAATCATCATAGCAGCAAACAACTTTGTAACCATACCCACAATCTGTGTGTTTTTGGTATTCATCAGTAAAAGAACTATTTTCTTTTGGCAAACAACCAGTAATTTTTTTGGTTATAGTCTCAAAATCTGAATATATCACAAAAGGAACTTGTAACTGCTTATGATAATTTTTGAATTCAATAGTTTTACCTTTGTTTGGCATGTTAATAGCTTGTTTACCCGTAATGTGCGTGACAAGAACCCTAAGAACATTCCGTCGATTCAGCCGTGTTCAAGATGTATCCGCGTACACAAACAAGAGGAAATTTGCCCGGCGCGAGGAAAGATATGCTATAAATGTCGCAAGTTAGGTCATTTTGCTGTTGTTTGCCGTTCTGTAAGAGAAGTAACGTCGAATTTGGAAGAAAACAATCAGCAATTTTTCCTTGGAGCCGTTAATTCTTGTGACAAGTTCGAAGAGCCATGGAGCGTCGTGTTACACATTAACCGGAAGCCCGTGCAGTTCAAAATAGACACCGGAGCTGATATCTCAGTAATGTCGATGCCAACCTATCAAGCCCTACCACAGCGTCCAAAGCTGAATCCTTCAAGTGCTGTACTGTCTAGTCCAGGTCCAGATCTACGCCTCATACAGCCACAGGTATAAGTCCTTGTCAGCTGATGATGAGAAGAGAAATTCGTACCCTTCTGCCTACACTGGAAGCCAACTTGAAACCTGTGCTACCAAGCCAAGAAGCAATTACAAGAAAGGATGAGGAAGCCAAAAGAGCTTACTGCCAGCACTTTAACAAGAGACATGGAGTACGAGCCCTTCCTGATCTACAGCCAGGAGACTCAGTTCATGTGAAGTTGGACCAGCAGAAAGGATGGAAGGTACCTGGAAGAGTTGTAGCGAGAAGCGCTACCCCTTGGTCTTATGTCATCCAGACACCCTTCAGTGTGGTGCGCAGAAACCGCAGGCACCTGCGCACAGTGAACAGTCCTGGTAGAGTAGAGATACCTGATGAGGAACAGATGGATCTAGAGACAGAGTCACCAGCAGAAGATCCAGGTTCAGAATCTTCACATTTTGAACCAGAATAACCGCCGCAGATTGTACAACCTTGCAGAGTGACATCAGCTGTGCCCTCCTCTGCATCCGAACATACCTCAACCAGAGGTTAGGACATCAAGTGGTCGTGTCGTGAGGAAACCTGCCCGATTTAGAGACTTTGTTTGATTCGTTATTTGAGAACACTAATAGAGACATTGACTGATTGAAACTCGAGATACTCTTAGTGAGTTGCTCAAAGGAGGGAGATGTCATGTGACTTAATTAATTGTTGAATTGCGCATGTGCGCCAGTAGTTGTACGGACCTCGTGGCTTGTGATCGTTGATGCAGAATTATTGTTAGAGCATTAAAAGTCGTTGTGTTCCAGTGAACTGTGTTTTAACGTCTATGCGACACAAACACATTGATGTTGACATTATTTTGCTTTCCAATCATATTATATTGTTTAACAGTAACAGGAAATTCAATGCCTTTATAATCGAAGGTATTAACTAATGCTTTATCAGATTTTTTTATTCTCTGTGGATCTTTTTCTTGTGGGTTTAAATGCCTTATGTGAGACCATTTGAAACATTCATTATCTTTATTTTTAAGGTTTATCAATCCTTTTGCAGAATTTCTCAGTTCAAATGGTAGTTGAATATAAGATGATCCATTCATTGGTTGATATTTAACAATATTTATATAATGATTATCAACAGATTCAATAGTCCAACCTGAACCCTCTGATATCAAACTGCAATACCGTTTAATATCTCTTGTTTAGACGTTTTTAATTCTTTGTTTATTTCATTTTCATTAATTATTTTTTTGGTTTGTTGTTGAAATAAGCTGTTTTATGTATTTGTTTATCACCTGATAATTTTGTGAATGTAGCTTTTAATGTTCAACGAATTTGAATCCTTTTGTATCACTTAGTAGGGTTTTAAAATGGTTTTCAATACCTTTTCTTGTATTTTGTAATTGAACTAATGGGTCTTTGTCATTCTTCAATGTGATTTCAAATGATGTAGTGTATCCTTTTAGAGCTTTATTTGTTTGCTCTATTATGGTTCTACGTAATGGGACGGGTTTAACTAACGTTTTAGTTCTAGGCGCAGGAATTGGTGGGGGAATGATATTATCTTTATATTCTCTCACCATCTGTTTTACAGATTTTATTCTTGGTGCAGGAATTGGCTTGTCATTGAACTCAGGAGGTGGTGGAATTAATCATGGTTTTGACATTTTTCTGTGCTCAACCAATTTTTTTTAATTCCTCGTTGCTGAAGTCTTAAAGCAATTCACGGATAAGTTGATTTCGATTCATATTATAATTAGGTGAGATAAAAATTTTTGGGTTTTTTTGTATTATTTTTTATTTCCCCCCCCCCCACCCCCATGAAATTATCCGTTAAATTAGATCGACGTATATCCAAGGACGAGTTTCCATTTTTATTTGAATTCATCCTAATATTTTTATAAACGTCATATCTCTTTAAACAATTTATGGTTTTTATTTCTTTTTTGTATTTTAAAAAGTTATTAAACCCAAAGTCATTTTAATTCATTAAGTGTTACTATATTAAATTAATCATGAGTGGTCACAAAGAAAAACGTGATATAAGTTTCATGAAAAATGCAAATAATAGAAAAATGGAGAAGAAAGATTTTTTAATAGTTTATACATATGTTCAAAAACATATAATTTAAATCCATCAATTAAAAAAAAAAAGCTTTTGAAAGTATTTACCGTATGAATATTGTCTTTTAAATGATGGAGACAAAATAAAATTTAATTATATAAAAAAAGAGGATTATTGTGATACAAAATTCATTGAGTCACAAAATTTAAAACCAAAAAGATTTTCCGACGAGGAATTAAGAAAAAGGAAAAATGAGTTTATGAGACTATACTAGGAGTAATCACAGATTAGGGAGTGCGTTCGATTTCAATGGTTAATAATGGCAGTTGTTTCCAAGAGGTTAGGGGATAGGGAAGGAGATAATAACGACTTTAAGGTGTCCATGAAACAAATGATAATTTGTTGTTGGTTATAAGGATGGAAATCAACGATGAGCGTGAATAGAATGAGATTCGCAGCCACAGAGAGTGAAGTGTGAGGAAACGCACGTTTGACGATAGGGATTGTGCTACTGATCATGACGAAAACGTAACACTGTAAAAAAAAGTATAAATAAATAAATAAATAAATAATGCCAGCAACAAATCCAAACAATAGTTCCAAAACCAAAACATCCAAAAACGAAGATTTGCTTTAAAAATCGAAGATTTTCAAACCAAAAGGCAAAGTAGTCTGAAGGTAGCCATAGAAAGGCTGAAGCCTTGAACGAATGTTACTGCTACAAAGGAAAAATGTGAACATTTCCTTCACACTTCCATTACTATGATACCTTTCAAGAACAAAATATCTGATTTGAAAGAAGTACTCATTTCACTTCCTCCAAAAAATGTCTAGAGCACCAAATACCAAAGTTCTCAACAACTGCGCAATTCTGCCAAAGATTTTGTCAACAACTGTCAACAACCTAATTCACCATTGTGTGTTTCCAAAATACCATATCCCCACTACGGAGGGAATTGAAAATTTCAGGAGGGGTGGGGTGGGGGTCAAAGCCTTAGAAATCCGAAGGGGAGGTGGTTTGAATGGTTAGTTATTTCCAGACGGTTGATCGAATGTTCTCAAAACGCAGATGGCTGTTGGCCTAGTTATTTTAAACACAACAGTGAAAAACAAACGAAAGAAAACTATTTACAATTTTCTTGAAAGCGCTTTGTATTAGAAGTGCAGGAATATGCGAGAAGTGAACACGCAAATGGTAAACCTTAAGCGTATCGAGGATTGAGAAACGAGAATCAAGGACCGAGAAACAACAAAAACTAGGTAAATTACTTCTGATACAGGCAACAAGGTTTTAGGAAGTCATACTATTGAACCAGGAATCTTCAGAAATTTAGAGCAAAAACGCTTAGATATTAAATTAGTTCGAGGTCGCGCTGCCACGAGCACGGTCGCGTGCATTATAAACAAGAAATGAATAAAGGGGATTAGTTTCTAAAGAAACTGTGGTGCTGCGTCGGTGGGGGAGTGAAACACGAAAATTTGGTTTATCAACGGAGTTGATAATGTAAATTGACCACCGTACAGGGATTCGATTAGCTGACGTTTCGAGCGTTAGCCCTTCGTCGGAGCGAATCGAGGAATTGTGGGTTGTGTATGGTTTATATACAGAAAATGGAGCTACGCTATTGGTGGTAACATGGTAACGTGAAAAACAGGAATAAATTAATTGAATGAAAAGCGCTCGTTGATACCGTGGGGATTAAGAGTGCCAATTTGAAAGATCAGTTTTTGCTCGAGATTTTTACGGCTTTCCGTGGTACCTTGATGTAGGGAAAGGCCGGAGATCGACATGTGTTGTTTACAATGGTTAGGGAGATTAAAATGCCGAGCGACAGGTTTGGATGCGTCTTTGTCATCTTTCTCAACATCAGGAAGATGTTCTCGGAATCGGTCACCTAGTCGTCTTCCTGTTTCGCCGATGTATAACTTTTTGCATAATGTGCAGGTTATGCAATAGATAACATTTGCGGAGGTACACGTGAAACGATCAGTGATCTTAACAGATCGCTTAGGGCCCGATATTTTGTCAGTGTTTTGAATGAAAGGACAAGTTTTGCATCGCGAGCGCGCGCATTTAAAAGTGCCAGGTTGTTCAGTTGTTTTGAAAGCGCTTTTTTAACTAGAAAGTTAGCTACATTTTTGTCGCGTTTGAATGAAATCAGCGGTGGTTCCGAAAAGATTCTAGTAGTTTCTGGATCATTTTGCAGTATCTTAAAGTTATTAAGAATGATGGCTTTAACTGGGTTATTATGCGGGTGAAATGTGAGGGTGAATGGAATTCTGTCATTCTTTTCCTTTTGTGACGTCTGTAGTGCTGACTGTTGACCGATCTGCTGAGCACGGTGATGGCCCGATTGAACCACAGAATCAGGATAGCCACGTTTCTCGAAAAAATGGCACATTTCCTCTGATTTGTTGGACAAATCATAGTCATCACTACATAGACGTCGAAGTCTAAGAAATTGAGAATAGGGAATGGCGTTTTTGACATGAGATGGATGTGAAGATGAATATAACAAATAACTGTGAGAATCGGTGGGTTTGTAGTGCATACTGGTACATAAACCGTTGCCGCTGATAAAAACTTTGATATCAAGAAAGGCAAGGGAAGTTTCCGAAATTTCCCAGGTATATTTTAGAGCCGGATGAAAGGAATTAACGGCGGTTATAAATTGATTGATTTCCTCCTTGCTAGACGAAATTGCGCCGATACAGTCGTCAATGTAGCGACCGTAGAGTTCAGGTTTAGGGCCGTTGTACTGATTGAAGAATTGGTACTCGACGTAACCTACAAAAAGATTAGCGTAGCTAGGTCCCATTTTTGTGCCTATCGCAACACCATTAATTTGCTTGTAATAGTTGTCAGCGAAAGAAAAACAGTTAAGTGTTAAAACTAGTTCAGCTAGGCGGAGTAGCGTTTCCGAGTTTGGTTCCTGACGGTGCGTTGATCGAAAAAATACTTAAGTCCTTGAAGACCTTCGCCGTTTGGAATGACAGTGTATAGAGATGAAATATCGATAGTGAAAATTAGTTTGTCTTCGCCGGCAACGGCGGCAACGGTTTATGTACCAGTGTGCACTACAAACCCACCGATTCTCACAGTTATTTGTTGTATTCATCTTCACATCCATCTCATGTCAAAAACGCCATTCCCTATTCTCAATTTCTTAGACTTCGACGTCTATGTAGTGATGACTATGATTTGTCCAACAAATCAGAGGAAATGTGCCATTTTTTGGAGAAACGTGGTTATCCTGATTCTGTGGTTCAATCGGGCCATCACCGTGCTCAGCAGATTGGTCAACAGTCAGCACTACAGACGTCACAAAAGGAAAAGAATGACAGAATTCCATTCACCCTCACATTTCACCCGCATAATAACCCAGTTAAAGCCATCATTCTTAATAACTTTAAGATACTGCAAAATGATCCAGAAACTACTAGAATCTTTTCGGAACCACCGCTGATTTCATTCAAACGCGACAAAAATGTAGCTAACTTTCTAGTTAAAAAAGCGCTTTCAAAACAACTGAACAACCTGGCACTTTTAAATGCGCGCGCTCGCGATGCAAAACTTGTCCTTTCATTCAAAACACTGACAAAATATCGGGCCCTAAGCGATCTGTTAAGATCACTGATCGTTTCACGTGTACCTCCGCAAATGTTATCTATTGCATAACCTGCACATTATGCAAAAAGTTATACATCGGCGAAACAGGAAGACGACTAGGTGACCGATTCCGAGAACATCTTCCTGATGTTGAGAAAGATGACAAAGACGCATCCAAACCTGTCGCTCGGCATTTTAATCTCCCTAACCATTGTAAACAACACATGTCGATCTCCGGCCTTTCCCTACATCAAGGTACCACGGAAAGCCGTAAAAATCTCGAGCAAAAACTGATCTTTCAAATTGGCACTCTTAATCCCCACGGTATCAACGAGCGCTTTTCATTCAATTAATTTATTCCTGTTTTTCACGTTACCATGTTACCACCAATAGCGTAGCTCCATTTTCTGTATATAAACCATACACAACCCACAATTCCTCGATTCGCTCCGACGAAGGGCTAACGCTCGAAACGTCAGCTAATCGAATCCCTGTACGGTGGTCAATTTACATTATCAACTCCGTTGATAAACCAAATTTTCGCATTATAAACAAGAAATGTTATACATGTTACAAATTGACATCCGCTAAGTATTTGCAAAGCAGTTGATTTATTTACCACAGTAAAACCCTTAACCAACGAAAATCTTTCGTCATTTACTGAAGCTGCGATTCGCGCGAAGTCTTTCCAGAGTATTTTTAGAACAGAATATTGAATTACATTCCCGAGCATGGACTACGCAGTTCTAATAATATTTTATGTTGAAACTTTTGCCGAATGAACTCCTGCTATTTTAAAAACAAGTCTTTAGTGTAATTAAAATTGACTGAAGATGTTCGTGACAGCAGCATAAACAACTGGAAGTTTACTGGAGGAAGGACAAATTTTGTCTTCTGTGCTGAGATTTGCATATGTCAAAAGAAACTCGAAACCGTCTCACATCACGTAATGCAATAATTTTATTTTGATTCGACGAAAGATATCTTTTGTTCACATTTTATTTTCCCCTGAACCACCAGTATGTGAGGAAAAAATTCAAAGATTAACTGTCAAGTTTCTTTTCTCCCGACCGAGAAAAGCGAGGCTCGCTAGTTTATGTTTTGCAATGAATTTCGTACTGCACGCGTAGAACTTGTTCCTCGAATCGCGCTTCTATCTTTTATCGCTGAAAGTTGTGTTCGTACCTCTGTTCGCGAGTGATTTCTTTGCGGTGAATTTTAAAATTTGGCCGTAAGAAGAGATTAACTGGGACGCTAAAAATATTTCTGTCTGTCAAGGTAATTTACAAACAACTATTTTATATTTGTTCAAACAGAAAACCGATAATATTGCCTCGACATTCACAGCTTCCCAAATCAGTCCTGACAAAACATGCGCCTGCGAAATCGTTCTTTGGCGACTGCACTATTCAAAACGTGCAAATCGTTTTCAACGACTCTTCCTCTGGAATTCAGCCAATTTTTAAATGACGCTTGACGACGTTTCTAACTGTTTCTGTTAACATCACATAGCTTAGAAAGCGCTTTTTTGGGCGATATTTTAGTAAAATTTGTATCGTTTCAATCGTCAAAGTGTCTACCGAAGTACTTAGCCATTGCCATTTCTGTGAATGAAGTTTCGCGCACTTGTTTTTCTTGGTCATGCAAGACTATACATGAACATTTTAGTGCAATAAAATAGGACTTTGCTTTCTCTACGATTTTTATGACATGTTATAAAACAAATGGTAAACGGATCGGCATGCACTCTTGAGTTATGGATGCACTTGGGGGTCATGCTAAGCACTCAAGAAGCTAGACTCTTACGCTTCTCTCGTGCTTAGCAACCCCCGCGTGCATCTATAACTCAATAGTGCACGCCGATCCGTTTACCATTTCTTAAATAACAAATATCATGGTGAGCTGCTATTTCATCCACTTTATTGTACGGCTGAACATACCATTCTAATACTTCACCAGTGTTGGGGTCATACCTTAACTGCTTATCAAGGGGGTTATACGGTCCCATATATTTGTATTTGCTGGGAGTAAATCCAGCTTTTGGTCGTGGCAATTTTCCGATAGCTTTATGAATGTCAAATCACATCTAACATGTTTCCTTCTGTAAGCAAAGCCGTATGCAAATGAGCAAAAATGTAAACAATGACGTCAGCATGAACCCTCCTATTATTGAGGCCAGTAATGATAAAATAATACCTCTTAGTAAAATGTCAAATGATAACCAAAAGCTTGTAATATTTGATGATATTCTTAATACTGGACACGACAGAGAGATAAGGGATTATTTCACAAACTCTCGTAACAAGAATTGTAGCTGTATTTATTTATCTCAAAGCTGGTTTAACACAGACAAAACAATTCGTATGAAAGCAAGCCATTGCTGTATATTTGATTTTCCGGGTGCTAATGAACAGTCGCTTATATGCCGTGAAAATGGTGGTTCTAAAAATGACTACAAAAAAGAAACTCAAGAACCATACAGTTTCTTGTATATCGACAAACCAAGTCGAAATGGATTATTACCGAGTAAACATTCTGATTACCTAATTTCTGGAAAAGGTGAAAAAGGTGAAAGAGGCGATCCGGGAGTTGGTTTTAAATTAACAGATAATGGCTATTATGATCTGCAGAATGAAAGATTAACTAATGTGCATAGAGGATCAGCAAATAATGACGTAATTACTGTTTTACAATATGAAGATGGAATGTAATTAAAACCTAATATTTCAACCGTCGTTTTAAGAGACGGCAGTCAAGGAATGCTTGCTAATCTTAATTTAAACGACAATGAGATCGTTGGATTAAAAATAAATCCAACAAACAATGACTCTGCAACAAGCAAATCCTACGTCGATACACAAAATAATAATCAAAATCAAGTCATAGCAACAAAAATTTATTTTACTTTTCCACATTCACAAGAAATGACGAGCAAGTTACTGATCCCTGATTATGATAGTTCAGACACAAGTGATAAAGATGTTATGAATAAAAAATATATCGACAGTAATTATTAAAAAAACCGATGGTTCAAATTCAATGCTTGGAAATTTGGATCTCAATAGAATATTTCGTGTTGTCCATAGTTCGTATCCAATAAATGACGGTGACTGTACAAACAAACATTATGTTGACTCAAGTTTGTTGACTAAAGCCAGCCATTCTGACTTAACAAACTATTTCCCGACAACAGGAGGTATTATGTCAATACAAATGAATAATCATCGAATAGATTAGGCCAACCATTAATTTCTACAGAGGTTGCTAATAAATCGCATGTAGGCGACTCTCATATATCCCCAGCGTCACATCCAAAAAACGTGTTCAAATACTTGATGGATATCGATACAACAAGCAGTGAATACGGCTTGACTGTTAATGGTTACATTAATTTACCTCGTTCGCCCCATGTACTTTCAAAGAAAGTCATTACTTGGATTTGAATAAAGAGGTTGACAATACATACCGTGCAAGAATAGGGTTTAATATGAATGCGATGAATGTTGGAAAATACACCTTCGTGATCGAATGGCTTTTTCCTGACTATGAAGGAATGAGTTTAAGCACAGTTTATTTTGAGTCAGTAGGTGGAATCACAATTCATAAAACTTCAGGGCGAAAGTTTGGTAATAGATATGAAAACCATTCAAGATATTTAGTATGGGTTGAAAAATCTTCAACAGCGAGCCCTCCTGAATATTTGTATTGTACCATTCATATTAACGAAAATGAAACTTATCATGCAAAATATAAAGTCCCGTGTGTTGTTTATGGTGTTGTTGGAGAACATACAGACGTCCTATCGAGTGTTTATGACTTTCTTGAAGCATATGAGATTATCAACGAAAAGATGCAAATGGAAACAGACCTTAATTTAAATGGTCACCGACTCGAAAATTCAATTCATTACCTTCACGGCATTTTGAACAAGAATGATGGTAACCGGTTTACAATAAATGGCTGTGATAAATTTATAATTCCGAATCACAGTAAAATAACAACAATAAAAGCCATGTATTTCAATTTTAGAATATCATATCCGAAAATGTCATTGAAAATACTCCACAGTTTCTTCTTAAATCAATCAGCAACTTACAGCTCAACTCAGCTTCAGACGAAAAATATTAACCTGATATCTTTTGTCTCACGATTGAATCACAAAGATGTGGATCGCGACGTTTCAACCGCTATACTGCTGGTCTTCATCAGGCGATGATGTCGACTGGCTGCGTGTGAGTATAAGAAGCACCGTGGCTGTTGTTGATTGGAGGATTTCGATCCTTGTCGTTCAGCTGTCCGCTTTGGTACTGATCGGCTGTTGTGTTGTTTGATCGTGGGCATCCACGCTTCAGGAATTTCAATTCCACTGTCCCTGTTGATGTTGTTAGGGTGAAGTCTTATGTGAATACCCTCTTTAACCCTACGGGTGTACCAATGTGGGTATCGGTCAATATATTTAACTTCGTCCCAGAGCGGATAATGTCCGGTCGCGTTGCTATGTTCTGAAACGGCGGAGAATTGGGTTCGAGCAAACCGTATGTCTCTATGGTGTTCCTTAATCCGTTCATGCATAGATCTTCCCGTCTCTCCAATATAAACCTTACCACGTTCGCAGGGAATCTTGTAGACTACTCCGTCTTGTTTTAATGGATCGACAATGTCCTTAGGTCGCACTAGGTGTGATCTAAGAGTTGTGTCAGATCTGAAAACAGTCCGTATGCCTTGTTGTTGTAGGCAACGGCGAAGAGCCTCCGATGTGCCTTTGACGTATGGCATAACCACAGTAGATTTCATTTCGGGTTCAGGTTCTTTAGTGGTTGTTCGTCCCTTGGTTTTCATAAGGTTTTTTACAAACGAATATGGATAACTGTTGGAAACAAGGAACGATGAGAGGTGTTTCTTTTCATGAGAGATAACTGATGGTTTTGTTATGAGGTGTTTAGATCGATCGTACAGGCACATGACAATACCGCGTTTTACCGATTGCGGGTGGTGTGAATCATACGCTAGGTACTGGTCAGTGTGTGTAAGCTTTCTGTAAACACTGGTAGAGAGGTATCCATTCGGATCCTTAATGATCAACGTATCAAGAAAGGGAATTGAGTTGTCATTCTCAGTTTCCATTGTGAAACGGATCGTCGGCTGTTGACGATTGAGGTGTTGTAAGAAAGAGTCAACTTTGTCACGATTTAAGATGGTAAAGGAGTCATCCACATAGCGTTTCCAGATCTTAGGTGTATAGGGCGTGGATGTCAAAGCTTGCTCTTCAAAACCCTCCATGTAGAGGTTAGCTATCACTGTGGATACCGGGCTATCCATGGCTGCTCCTTCTTTTCTGTTCGTATTCCAGTATGATGGACTGATTTACGAACAGCAAGAAGGAGCAGCCATTGGTAGCCCGGTATCCGCAGTGAAAGCTAACCACTACATGGAGGGTTTTGAGGTTACCTTCAGAGCGGTTACCTATGCTGCTCCTTCTTTTCTGTTCGTATTCCAGTATGATGGACTGATTTACGAACAGCAAGAAGGAGCAGCCATTGGTAGCCCGGTATCCGCAGTGAAAGCTAACCACTACATGGAGGGTTTTGAGGTTACCTTCAGAGCGGTTACCTATGCTGGACAGCTTAGCTATACATTTTTCTTGCCCACTTACCCGAAGACACTAATTTACATAAATTAACCGCTTGCTTGAAGATGCGATTTTTGAAAAATAATAACGGCAAACCTGCTTGATATCTGACTGTAAAACCTAGATAAATACAATCTATAGTAAACAATCGAACGGTCTTGCGTAAAATCGCCTGAATAATATTATTTAAAAGAAAGATAGTCGTGGATAAAAAGTACGAACAAACGTAATTTTTCCTGAGGTATACATTGGAAATTGATTAGCCTTCGACAAATTATGGAGTGCCCGCGGAGTTTTAATTTTGATGAAAGTCCAAATACCAGGAAGATTAAAGTTTGTTTAAAGACGTCTTATTTTCAGCTTTTTTAAAAAACATTTCCCCCTTCAAAATGTTAAGGCACAGGGGTCACCAGGGGGAGCAAGCTGAAAAATTGATAACTTATTTCTTGAGAGGAAGGATGAAAGTTTGCTATGATATAAGCAAATTTTTATCTGTAAAGTTGCTCTTTGAAATATTTTCCTAACAAAACTCCAATTTTCAAGGTGCAAAATGTTTCCAAAAATGCTTTTTGAGGCCTAAACGTACCCCCCCGGTTGCTCAGCTCAGGTTTTTGTTAGAAATCAAACACATACTACGGTGATTAGTTTCATCCCAAGGACTAACTACACACAAAGTATTAAGGAAGGTTTTGTTTGACCATTTCGAATTTTGCTCAAGCCTTAGCGACATTCGCTCTTAAGATCTCACATTATGAAATGGACTCTATAAAACTGAAGAACATCTTCTTGAAAATTTACCACAATTTTAAGCCAGGATCCTTATTCAATAATTGTGAATGTGGTTATTCAGATGTGAATTCAGCAACAATGTTGTGAATACAAATCAAATGAAGAATGATCCTCGCAGTTGTGAACGCAATTTATGCAATTGCGAAAAGAAGCCTGAAAAAAATTCACACTCATTTCTCTCACGGGAACATATGAACCCACAATCGACCTGCTCCCAACGTCAGTGGCTTCATAGCTCAGTTGGTTAGAGCATCGCAGCGGTAATCGCGAGGTCACGGGTTCAAACCCCGTTGAAGTCCTGAATTTTTTTCAGGCTTCTTTTCGCAATTGCATAAATTGCGTTCACAACTGCGAGGATCATTTTTTATTTGATTTCATTTCCGCAGTTCATATATGATTCATTTCATATATCATTCACATTGTGAATACAGTCAGTCATACTGGTACAGCAGAGTGTGTTTATCGGCAGTATTCAGTAATAATGGTAAAAATCTGACAAGGATTCTACAGGAAGCCTAGGACTTTGAATATACTGTACATTTACATTTTGCTCTGGTTAGAGATTCATCCAGTAATCTTTGTAAGACAGAAATACAGTGTAGTAATTCATTCTGGGGTATTGCAAACAGACCCACCCCTTCCCTCTACACCCCTTGCTGAGATACATGTAAGTCAAACTTTTCTCCCAAAAGAAAAAAAGATCAAAGTGCTGACCTGATTCCCCACCTCAGTAACCCAATTTTCTTTACTCTTTCCTGCGCAAATCCAAAAACCGTGAACACTAGAATTATTTCTGGAAGGATAATATTGTGTTGCAACGAAAAAGCAAATGTCATGCAAGGTGCAAAAAAGCTGTAACAGAAATTAGCTTTGTGGATTACAGCCTTTTTCATGTGGTTTGATGATTGGTCATCCAACAATATTATTATTAGATTGGTACTGTAAGGACAAATATATTTGAAACATCAGAAGGTGTGGACACAACCCCTTCAAAAATGAAGTCCCAAGAGCAGAGATCTGGCAAATTAAATTGGCCAAGCAATAAGAGGCAAGAAATTGCTCCTGATATGGGAGCCAATGCCCCTAAGTTTTCAAAGTTGGGTACCAAAATAAGAATGTTAGTAGCCAAATTGGTGACCAGAACTCTTTTCTATCTCAGCTCAGCTGTACATTCTACAGTATATCCTATCATGATAATGACTTGTGAAATCTTAATTTGAAACTAAATTGGGACAAGTGGTGACATTTTCCTCAAGATATTTTTCGGTATTTCATTTGATCTCTTCCTCAATTAAAACTAATAGGTTTCAACATTTTCAGTTATTGGAAAAAATGGCAACTAACTTTTATGAGTTGGCAACCACTTTGAAATATGTAGGCAGCAAATGTCTCATGGAAAAAAAACTTAATTTCGTACCCTGAATAAACTCTTAGAAGTGCCAGTGCCAATCTGATCGGCTCCCAAACTTACATAGAAGCAATTTTATCCACTAATCATTCATTGCAAAGCATCTGGACTGATAAATTGTAGGCTTTGGCGTAGTACAGTGTATCATGTTTTTGTTGGGGTTCCGTAACCAATCACTGAGAGCTTTGTGTGATGCCTGCGTTTCTTTACAAATAAAGAAGATGAAAAATATAATGGCCTTTTTGCATTTCTTCTCCAAATTACAGTATTTTTTTCTTGGAGTAGATCTGAACAATAGAATAATTATGGAGAAAGCTTAAGAGTGTTTATGGCATGTTCATTCTTCGATAGGCAATGGATGGTCATCATCTCTGGCTTAGAAGATAAAAGAGGCGAATTTAGAATACCCTACTACTTGTCCAAATCCAAATTCGGTGAGATGCAAAGACGTGGCCGGTATTCTACAGTCTATCCGAATATTTACATGTAGAAGCCTAACGGCTTTTCGTTTTATAGTCTAATTATAAACTTACCTTGGCAATCTCGATGTACGATATAAGCTTACAGCTACAGCGAGATGACCGTCGTCCATGATCAGCTACCGTGTCACTCGACTCGATGAAACTTGATTAATGGCATAAAAAACATTCCCATCGATTGTTAAACCGTTGTAAGAAACTTTTATGCAGCTACCCAGAGATCGTAAATCAAGGAGAAGGAATAGTTCACACTAAAGAGAGCGGAAAATTTATGACACGAGCGTTGAATCTCGATGAAACGTTGAAATCCAACGGAAAAGGCGGTAAAATGCGAAAAGCACGACGGGAAGGAACTACTTTGCGCATGATAAATTCGTACCCAAGGTCACTCGGCCAAAGTGGCCTGTCATTAAAACCGGAGAATGTAGCCTGCGTAGCGAATGTTTCTGTTGAGTTTCCCCGTTTGGTGCAAGGAATTTTTTTTGCTCTCGTTCCACGCTTCTAGCAGAAAAATAGTACGGAAACACTTGCTACCCAGGCTACCATCCCGGCTGACTTTTAACTGACATTTCTACCACTTGTCCACTGTTTATTTTCTATAAAACCCCTCTGTGTATAAACAATACACATAAAGGGCCTGCTTTTTCATGAGTCCGGCTACCAGAATAGCCCGGTTACAAAGATCTGGCTTCATTCCTATGTCATTCGTAACAAAATTGCAGATGCAGTCTGTCATCCATTATTTCTTAAGTTGAACTTAAGTCGCATTCTTCTGTTATAAAGAATAAAGTTACAGCCAATTGCTCCTTGCGTAGACGTCTGTGTAAGCGTTTTGTTATTGTTTGATCCTTTTCATACTTGATATACATGTATAAGCAAAGACAACTTTAAATTGTCAATTTTCGGCCATACCACTATATATATGGGGTAAACATCATAACTACGTTGCACACAGGGTAAAACTGATGGCAAATTCGGGTCAAAACCAAAAATTTCTTGAAGAAACCAAATGTACGACAAAATATGTTCAAAGTTGATGTTTGATCATTATTTGCTTATATTTACGCCATGAGCAAAGACATAGATTTAAACAGTAAATTTCCTATACCGCCAAATATGAAGTAAACATCCATTACTTTTGCATGCAGTGCAAACGCATGACCAATTTAAGTCAAAACCAAAACTTAACTACAACTAGCAAATGTTTGACAAAATATGCGCAAACTTGACGTTTGCTCCACATTTACACCACCCTTGCACCGAATTAAACTTTTACGTTTGAATCACATTTGCGCACTGTGCAAATAAATAGCAATATTAGTGCTCCAAATTTACAACATATTTGCTCAATTGGCAAACTAAAGTAAATTCATTTTTTCGTCCAGTGATTAATAAATATTAACCTGTCATTAACATTCGGTCATATGGCTGTGGAATTAAGTACAGAGATTGACATCGAAGATATTTTGCTGTTCATCGAATACATAGCCCCGTAATTTAATATAAATGTATAATATAATGAATAACATTTTCAATTTTGATCATATTGACCAGAGCATCAATCAGGAAAAACTATCAGAAATCAAAGCGTTGTGTAAATTTTATCATCAGAAGTTCTGATGTTATCGAAAAGCTTACAAATATTTCAAGCGATTAAACCTGACTGCGAATTTGGCTGCAGGAACATTGGTTGTAAGTGGCACAATAGCCGGCGGAATAACGCTTAATCTCATTATTTTAGGTACTATTTCGGGAGCTGGTTTGTGCTTAAAACATTAACAGAAATTAAGGATTACAAAAAGAAAATCGAAATGTCCAAATTTACTTACACAACTTATGAAAAAGTCTTATTTCATTTACGGACCTCTCTAAGAGGTTCTGAATTATACCATACGCAATTCATACATGAACTGAGACTGACCGAAGAGATGATTATTGATCTATGCCCTCTTGCTGATAGATTTGAAAAACAGTATAACCAAAAATTCACATTCAAGCAGATTTCATAAGTAAACCTTTTTTGTGTGGCTCATTCAAGGGAAAAATCCCCTTGTAAAGACCTTCAGACTCCATGCTTTGATAATCATGCAATGGGTCACTTGTCGATAACTTTATGAATATCACGCTTAATCAACTCATAAGCCTTATTCCACCATTGTTCATAATATTTCAGTGTTTTCTTAGAACTTGTTATTTTGATGTTATCATACGGTAACTTCATTATTTGCGATGTTTTTCGAATCAAAAAATTGATAATAATAATAATAATAATAATAATAATAATAATATTAACGTTAAAAGCGGCGTCGGCGTCATCATGACATCATTCTCAAGGCAAAATGAATAAGTAATGCGAAGATTTGATTTCTATAGTCTCTACAAATTAACATAATAACAAAGGGTCACAAGTTCTTCAAGTGAATACCTTTGCGCGAATCGAGTCCGTTTGCACGTTTATGTTAATTTGTAGAGACTATAGAAATCAAATCTTCGCATTACTTATTCATTTTGCCTTGAGAATGGTGTCATGATTCCGAAACGTCGGCTTTTAACGTTAATATTCGCTTGCTTCTGTTTCAAGAAATCGTTTTTGATCAAGACTGAATAATAATAATAATAATAATAATAATAATAATAATAATAATAATAATAACATATTTAACCAGGGCAAACCCGTCAGCTGAAGCTGTTATAAATGGGTGCCCTGGGCAACTAAAAAAATTAACAATTAAAAGGAAAATAGCTATAACAGATGTACAATCAGGAAAATGACACTTATCATACGTTTACGATCACCGTTTACTTTCGGTACCACTTTATCGATCAGCTCAAATATTTTATACACCATTTGTCTGTTTTCATAATAATATAAATACTATGATTTTCATTTATTCTATTCAAAATGTTCTCAATATGATATTTTCGGTGATACACCGAGACCTTCCTTATTCTATACATATTTTCAAAAAAAATCGAATCACCAGACACTAAATCGTAACAGTCTACCACACCACAGTTTCAACAGACAATCATTACAGGTGATATAAACATTGACTTTTTTCGATACAATACTGACAACCAAACATCTGAATACCTTGATATGCTGCTAAGCTTGGGTTATTTACCAATAATCACTAAACCTACAAGAATTACTGACCATTCCGCTACACTAATAGATCATATCTACACAAATGTTCCGCAAAAGGTGGTTAAATCTGGAGTCTGTCTTGCTGGAAAAACTGATCATTTGCCGATATTTTGCACTGTTGATAATAAGCTCCCAACATATGACGGGTTGAAGTATTTCAGAAATTTGTCTAGATTCAAAGATGAGCTGTTTATTAATGATCTTAACAACTTGAACTTTAACAATCTGGCTAGTTCAGATGTGAATCAAAGCATGAATAATATTCTCAAAGCTCTAACAAAGATAACAGATAAGTATACCCCTTTAAAGAAAATCTCTAATTCACGAAAAAGGTTGTTAAAAAAACAAGCCGTTTATACAAGCTGTACAAGCCGCACAAATGTGCTCTGTTTCTAAAAGCATCTCAATATATTTTTCCTTCTGTGCTCAGTTGTTTGAAAGCCGATTAACTTAATCCAGGATTAGTGTAAACTTTGGTTGCAGTTTTTAACTTTGGGATGGAAGTTTCTATTGCTGCTTTTTGCTTTTCTGGATTGACGTCCTCTAATCTAAATTTTTGCCGAATATCAGCGTGGAACAACTTTCATGGATAGAGAAATAAACTTCTTGGTTAATGTTTAATCTTGGATTAGGGTTAATCGGCTTTCCAACAACCTGGTCCAGATTATTTGTTTCTGCTTTATTCTTAACATAACTAAGAAGGTGTTGACAGGCTAGTTTCTCTTCGCATTGATATTGCCATAAACTTTGCTTTGCTAATTTATTTAGACGTTTGTTTACAATTCGAATTATTGTCTTCGCATTTCCTTCGCTAAAACAATGCCATTCATAATATAAGATTCAGCCAAGCCTAAAAGCGGAGCTCCATGGTTATTATTTTATTTACTAGTATTGAGCAACTTTGCATGGCTTTCCTTGTGTTTAGAGCAGTCAAAAGGAATTGACCGCAGTTCAAAAACCTCAAAACATTCTTGAAGAAGGTGAAGAAAGTAGACAAGTAAGCTTGTAGTAAGCTAGAAAAATTACTAAGCAATTTTGACATAAATGTCCGTGGAAAGGAAAGAGGAGTACCAACCTAGCTGATAGTTTAGAGCAGTCAGCAGGAATTGACCGTAATTCGAAAACCACAAAACATTGCAAAGAAACAAAATAGGATGCAAACGTTTCTTCGAAAAAAAAAACTTGGCAAAGGAGGAGAAATAACGTGTCTCACACGGAGGGGAGCAGGGTTGGCGCAGTGGTGAGAGCACTTGCCTTCCACCAATGTGTCCCGGGTTCGATTCCCGGACTCGGTGTCATATATGGGCTGAGTTTCTTGGTTCTCTACTCTGCTCCGAGAGGTTTTTCTCCGGGTACTCCGGTTTTCCCCTCTCCTCAAAACCAACATTTGATTTAATTTGATTTGATTGAGATTTGTAATTAGTAGGCGAAGAACCACCTTGTGGAAGCACTACTAATAAATCGCTATTATTATTATTATTATTATTATTATTATCACACGTAACTTCCAAAAATTGCAAATTTTAAATTTTGACATAACGGTCCGTAGAGTACGAACCTGATCGTTTACAGCAGTCAACAGGAATTGACCGCAATTCACAAACCACAGGATAACAAAACATTACAAGAAAACAATTACGATGCGTGAGTTTGTAAGTTTCTTTGGAGAAGGTGTGGAAATTAGCAAACAAGTAGCAAACATATTTCGTAGTAAGTTAATAAAAATTGCTAAGAAATTTTGACATAAACTTAAATGTCGGAGAAACGAGAAAAGGAAAACAAACCGATGGTTTGGATAGGTAATCGCATGGGGCCGAGAAAAATTAAGGATTAATATCACTTGTGTTTTCAGAAGCTGCTGAAATTGTCCTCTTCGCGCAAAACACAAGTAATACCCGGCTAAACGATCAAACATTTTCCTGACCATTGTGTTTGAAAACATAACGTTGGGTGACTAGCCGACAAACAATTTCCCTGCTAGCAGAGGTCTCTGCTGGCGATAAACCTCTGCTAGCAGGGAAACAATGCTTGACAGGACGATTTTTGGGTGTTATCGCTGAAATTTTGACGTTATGTGCTTCATTTGGTTTGCTTTTTACTGACTGAGCACTTTCTTGGTTGGGTTGGCTAAACGATCAAACATTTGTTCGTAAAGCGAAATGTCGGATCAAAATGTTTGATCTGGATCAAACATGGAAAACCATTTCAATGCAAAGTTGAGAGAGGCGGCTAAACGGTCAAACATGCTCTTCCAACACGATGTTGGATGAAATGTTTCATCGTTTAGCCTGGGCTTAATGCTTAATTTTACGAGGACTCATTGCGATTACGTGTTGATAAGATAGGGGCAGCAGGGCGGAGTAAAAACACTCGATCGCGTGCAAGCAAAATAACAAATTCAACTACTTCTTTGCGTACAAAACGAGTAGTGATGATTGTTATTTATATGCAGTCGAGAGAAAAATACAAATTTCATTCCTGAACAAAAGTAGCAATGATTAAACCAAATATGTTAAGCTTCAATTTATTTAATTCAGTCACCTGTGTTGTAGAGGTTGGTACCACTTGAAAATACGAATCCACTTAAGTTAAAACACGCATCTGGAAAATGAGCAAACGGTTTGTCCAAAGAAAGAACAGTATTCCACTAACTTTGAGCTACTCGTTCCTCCCATTAATGCCGGTGAACTGTTAAGTGACCTTTGTTGGTGAGCTGCGAGATGCCGCGGTAGAGTGAAAGCCCTTGAAGCCTTGAATCATTTTGGTTTTCAACCACACAATCCTGGCGTCCATTATGTAAGTCGATCGAAGTTTTAAGCGTTTCCTGAGACAAATCTTGTGCTCTTCCTTTTTATCATTCACCTTCCGGAGTATCTGTTAACTAGTTCTTGACTTTTATGCCTTTTACGCGAATTAAAAGATAAATTTCGAAGAAGATGAAGTTGTTTTGGTCAAAATAAAGAAACCAATAATGGTCAATAATTGTCAATAATTGAAGCATGGCGGACGGGCGGTCAGTTTGTAATTTTGATGATGATCATGATTCACTCCCAAAAACCGAGTCTTGTTCGCGAAACCCTGAGGTCTGTGAACTGGAATATCTTCATCTTAATGGCGACAAGTTAATGTGGTCAAACGACCTTGAATCGCTCAAGAATTTCGTGGCAGATGTTCTAAAACAGCAAGGGAAATGGCTGACGCCTGGTGGAAATACGAAGCAATTCAAAAGTTCCAACGGTAATGTAATTATTAACTAGTACAACAAGAAACAATGAACTCTGAACTTTCAGGGTCGTGATGGCCCTGCTTTAAAAATATGAGTTAGTGGAATTAGTACGAATGAAGCCGGGAGTGCCAACGGATTTGCAAGACCACGAACCTTTGGTATCAACCAAACAAACAACGCAACCATCACTATCAGAGGAAGCCAACAGTAATCAGCGTAATAGTCGAATATTGATCGACGACGGGAGTCCATCAAATTGCACTCAAGAGCGATCAAATCCAGTAATTGTGACCGACATTGAGGGCTTAAAACTTGATTTATTGATACTTCAAGTTGAAGAAAATACAAAGCTTTTGTCCATTATAAATGCCAAAAATCAAGACGAAAATGCTTCTTGTACCGAACTCCTTGATTACAAGAAAAGGTGCGAAATGTTATTATCCTCTGTTTCCAAAAAAGACAATGCAATCAGAGAGTTGGAAGAAAAATGTTTGACCTTTGAGAGCCGCGTTTTCTCATTAGAACAAGAGAATGATTCCCTTAGGCTTGCATTAACCATCATTATGCAAGAAAAGAGTCAAGTTGAAAACAATCAACCAAGGTCAAGCGAATGTTGGGTCCATGTGGATAAGTCGCGAGGCAACAGTGGAAATGCCAAACGTAGCCAGAAGCCAGTGCGCACTAATATCACCGAAACCCGAAACAGTTTTGAGCCCCTTCGAATTCACGAACAAGTGGAAGTGAGAAATGTAGTCAATCAAAAGGTAAACAGTGGTGACGATGGCCAAGGTACATCGTCGTCTTGGAGGTTAGAACGGGGAAAACTATCGAGACCGTTTCAACCGAATTGTCAGACGATCACGATCGACTACAGCCCGACCGCCGGAAGAAGGTTATCATAGCAGGAGATTCTACACTTAAAGATCTTCGAAGCCACAAAATGTCCAGAAACTCCCAAGTCAAGATAGCCACATTCCCGGGATGCACAACACGAGACATGAAGGATCACATTAAGCCACTTTTACGCAGAAACCAGACGAGATAATTATCCATGTTGGAACCAATAATTTAAGATCTACCAACTCCCCTCGTGAATGTGCTGAAGAATTGATTGACCTAGCCGAATCAGTTAGTTCGGAATCTTCAGCCATGGTTACAATATCCAGTCTCATCAGTAGATCAGACGATGAATCAGTTCCTGATGTGAATAAAGTTCTTAAGCAGTTTTGTAAGCAAAGGTCCTAGGTTTATATTGATCACTCAAACATTTCTGCGACTGACCACCTTAATCGGAGTGGTCTCCACTTGAACAAGGGTGGAACCTCACGTCTCGCTCAGAATTTTATTAATCATTTACGTTTAGATTAGGACAGTGCCGTCTGGGAATCCGATCCAGCTGATGTCTGCAATAGTCTGTGCGTCTCTAAACATAAATAGTCTACTGTCCCATATTGACGATCTTAGAGTTTTATGTCCTCTTCTAGAGTTGATATTTTAGTAATCAACGAGTCTAAATTAGACTCTACAGTGCATAATAACGAAGTCTATTTGTGTGGCTTTGAACTGGTTAGGAAAGATCGTAAAGTTAACGGAAGGAATGGAGGTGGTGTTTGTATCTATTTGTGCACGAATTTAAACTACCGAATACGTGACGATTTAAATAACGACGAGTTGGAGTGTCTATTTGTCGAAATCAGTAAGCCACGGAGTACACCATTTCTAGTCGGTACCTGGTATCGACCCCAACCTCTTCACCTAATCTTTTTAATGAGTTCGAAAAAGTAATCGCTAAAATTGACGCCGAAAACAAAGAATTATATATACTTAGTGATGTCAACTGCAATTTGTTGCCTGAAACAAATGCATATATTTCCTCCTTTCTGATTAATATTTTTGACATGGTCTTACTCAGTTAATTAGGGAACCAACACGTGTCCCTCCAGTTTCTAATACTCTAATTGATTTATGCATAACAAACTCCCCAGAGAAGGTTTCAAAATCGGGTGTCACCACCTTGGTATAAGTGATCATTCTCTTGTTTTCTTGACACGTAAGGCCCACTATGACCGTAATGGTCCTCGTATGATCGAGGCAAGGCAATTTAAGCACTTTGACAGTAATGAGTTCTTAAGTGATGTCAATCAAATGCCGTGGGGTAATGTCGATTTGTATTCTGATCCAAATGACGTGGCGTGAATGGAAAAAAAATGTTTCTCACCTGTGTTGACAAACACGCACCACTGAAATCGAAAAGAGTCCGTAAAAAGATATGTCCATGGATTACTGGTGATGTCCTGAGCAAAACCAGAAGAAGGGATTTCCTTAAAAAGAAAGCAATCTCTTCCAATGATTCAACCTCATGGAATCAATACAAGCATGCTAGAAGCCGGGCAATAACGCAATTAAGCTCGCAAAGAAACTCTATGTTGCTGACAACCTGGAAGCTAATAAAGGAAATTTGCGAAAAACATGGAACACAATTAACGAGATAACCTCCCGTAACAGTGGCAAGATGTCCAATATCTTGGAAATCA
>JAEMWC010000854.1:217500-232500 GCA_016490735.1 Pachyseris speciosa
ATAGTGGATTTCACGAGCTCGAGCTTCCTATCTAAAAGTGTCAAGGTATATTGGGCACCATACTGACTGAGGTTTCAGCAAAGGAGCGACTCTTGGAAACCCCTCGAAAAAAGAGCAATGATAGAAGACGGTATGAAGGTGAATCTTTCTGAAAATGTTGTAAGCAAACGAAAGCGCTAAAACAATCCTCACCCAGTTCCCATACCTATCATTTCCAGGTGCGACATTTAACGTCTTTTTTGTAATAAATAAATTATTTTGTCTTCTTTTTTCTCCAATTAATCTCTTGGATTATACTTATTTCGTGTTTCTTTTTTCTGTATATTTAAAGTTTTTTTAATTGATTTTCTTCGTCTTTTGGAGATGTTCCGGAATGTTCCGTGTTCCAGATCACTCGACAACCTGAAATGTGGCATGTTGTAAAACATACTGGATTGGATTTGTAAAACATGGATTTGTAAAACATGGATTTATAAAAGGTGGATTTTTAAAACATGGATTTGTAAATGAAAACAAATACTACGTTATTTTTTCGTCATTTTACTCCTAGATCGTTGCAAAAGAAATTTACCGCGGGAAAATCATGTGTCTACACCATAGGCTAATTTTATTTGGACTCAGTATCCGCACCCTAAGTAAGTTTTTGTGATGAATACATTTTACACAGATCGAGAAATGCGTGGCAGCACTGTTAATTGCTACCGTTTTGAAGAAAGAGATTAAAATTTCCCATGCTTCGCAACGCAGGTTCTTCGTTTCTTATCCATTTTCCCCTTCCCTTACAAAAAACGTCCCATCCAGGCTGACCGGAAGTAGAAGAATTCATTGAACTTTGACCAGAATAATTTTGCATAATTTAAAATGAGCGCGAAAGTTTGTATTCCTCGGGTAGAGATGGCGGCGTTTAAGTTTCCATCTCTCTCTAAAAAGCGAAGACCCCCTTTAGAGTTTCCAGAATTCTCGTGGAATTCCAGAACAATTAAGGAAGAGCTTGGAAGCGGGACGTTTGGGTCAGTTTATTTGGTCGATTTCAATGTTGCTGACAAGCAGCGCAGAGTTGTCGTCAAGAAATTGAAAGGTGAATCTGCAAAATCGAAGCGACGCTTTCAGATGGAAGCTGGTATTCTCAACAGTGTTAAAGGCCATAGAAATATCTCCTGCTTTTTGACATTTTGCCAAGAGCCTCACGCAATAATGATGGGAATACTCATGCTTCGACTTTGGTCCGCTTGGTGTGGAAAAAAGGTGCCCACTCTTGAAGACATCGTTCATTTTGTTGATGCCGAATTCGCCCACAGAGACCTAAAGCCTGGCAACACCCTCGTGTGCAACCAACACTACGATAAAGACGACCTGGAGACTTTGGCCTTAGCAGATCTCTAGACATCCAGACCTGTTCGTTTCTGGAGACAATTTGAACAACTGGCATCCCGTTCTCGGTGAACGCCATGAAAGAATTTTTGAGACGAAAGCAGTTGCCTAGACATGACAAAAAATACGAATACCTCCGGAAATCTCAGTGGTGTCAGCTTGAAGATGTCTTCGATTCATGTGTGCGATTCGACGCAAGGTCAAGACCCACTGCAGCAGAAGCACTTCGTCTCCTTGACAACAGCTAGCCCCTTCACGATTCCCAACAGTCTCAACAGAATGGGGAAATGGTAAGAGTTAGCTTTCTAGATTTAAATTCTTAGGAACCCAAATTAATAACATACATACATACATACATACATACATACATACATACATACATACATACATACATACATACATGCATGCATGCATGCATGACATACATACATATCCTTTATTTAAACACGATGAAAGTTTAAAGCATATGCTTGTGGGGTCGTGTATATAGGATATGAATAAAAATTAAAAATCAGATCAAAACATGTTAAAACTTAATTATTTCTTAAGAATAATGTTAAAGGAATAATGTAAAAACAACACACCCCAGGCTGAGTTTGATAAGTTTTGAAAGCGGAACAGTTAGTTGCAATACCATTTCCCAAACAAGTTGATAATCATATTTAGATGAACAATTCTCTGTGATATGTTTCCGGTCACGTACTCGTTGATTCATCGAAATGTGAGCTGCAGTTTAAACGTGGGAAACCTTACCGCACGACGTGGCTATTCCCATATCATGTAATATATTATCCCGCCCTCCAAACAAACAAAACGAACCGTAAGTCTACCAAGCTCAACGAAAAGCAGTAGCAAATAGTGATTTATACAGGTAACATCCTCGTTTGAATATCGGAAACTCAGGAAGGAAATTTTGTTCAAGGTAAACTGTTGCGTAGTCTCCCAGTCGTTATTTTGTCGTCACGCAACCCTTCTTCCCTGTCTGTACTCTATACAGCTGCGTGATTTCTATGAAAATAACTTTAACACAAACTTACTTTTCAGATAAAGATCCAGACGAGGATACTGTAGTTATAAACGAGGACGAATCATTGCCCAAAGTAAGTGTTTTTGATGCGTATTTAAGTAAACTTCCCCAGAGGAACAAATTAAAATAACAGAGGGGTGTGGCGATATTTAAGGGATAAAAATTACTCGCCCAAACGATGAGTTTTTTTATTTTTCTTATTAGGACGACGGGAAAACACGTTTACCTTTCAGCACAGAACGCGACGACAATGTGGACCAGCCTTGTGATAGATAACACCTCTCAAGGTAATTTATCGCATCTCAGTACCCTTGCATACACATTTGTACATCTTGACAAGTGTCAATACTGAGGTAGTCGCGTGGGTCCTGATACTACCTTGTCGTCACTGATAGATCGCTTGGGTCTCGATATTTTGCTTGCTTTGTGAATGACACGACATGTTTTGCATCGTAAACGTATCAGTTCAAACAGCAAACAAGTATAACAACATTGATGTCCACTATCAGCTGGATGAATTAATGCACATGTGAAGTAATACGCAGCAATAGCCCTGCAAAACACCCAAGCACCGCCCCACTAGTTATGTAAAAGAAAACCGTTGACGGTAATGGTTCCAGATTAACCTTGTCTAAATATAATTTAGCCTATTATGACAACGGACATGAGTTCTTGGACACTTTTCCTGGTTCACACTTTATTTGTACTATTAATGGAGTGTGACTGGGCTACGTACATTTTAATTCTAAATTTTCCCCTTTATGCTTTAGGGAACTTTGCTATTGAGAAATCCCGTGATAGTGACAGTGGCGAGGAGCTACCTCTTGTCCCATTGCCGAACTCAGGTTCTATGAGGGCGATCAAAGATTGCCGGTTTACAAGTGGGGCATGGGGAAAGGAATGTCTACCGATGAAGCGGTCAAAGTTCTACTGCAGTCATCTGTAGACCGCACACGTATAGCCACACATATTCCGAGCAATGTTTCCAAAAATACTGTGTTTGTAGTAGACACCTCCAAGCTCTTAGGCGTTGCGGATGTCAAGTGCGATGATTTGGGTTCCTGGCATTGTACGGGTTCACCCAATTTTTATTACTCGATCGATCAGGAGGGTAAAAGCTACAAACATGATGACCCTGATGGTTGCCCAGCTGGTCACTTATTGTACATAGTACAGCGCCAATATTTAAGTAATGAAAGCTTGCCTTCCCTACGAAAGTCGCTAATAAGTGCACGACAGGCTGCATCAACCTTGCCTCAAGACTTGATCTTTGTTCAGTACATTTTTGGAGAAGGCGAACAGGAAGTGAAGGTCAAAACCCAAGGAAACAGTAAAGGCGGGGCAGGATCGCGTGCCTTCAAGCGCACAATGAAGAGCACGAAGGACTCTGTGAAAGACAAATTAAAGGAATTGCCACCCCGTCAAGTCGCTCACGCGATTGTGGACGAGAAAGGAGGGATCATGAAGATTGAATCAGCGGGCGATTTCCCAGGAACAGAGCACAAGTTTACAACCTTAACAGAGACGTGAAACGACAGAAAGTTGTTTCACCAATCGCCACTGATGATCCACTAGTGCAAGTCTTGGCGAAAGCGAACGAAGAGCAGCAAGGGCGGAAAGAAGACATACTGATCCGAGAAATACCTCTGTTTCCAGAGCAAATCATCTTCCTCGCTACAGAACAGCAACTACTGATCCGAGAAATACCTCTGTTTCCAGAGCAAATCATCTTCCTCGCTACAGAACAGCAACTCACTGACATCGAACTCTTTTGTACTAATCCAGAGAAGTTTTGCATTCTGGAAGTGGACAGTTCCTTTTAAATTGCTGATTTCTATTATACATTTACCCTATACCGCAACGTAATGCTGACCACAGACAAATGGGCACCGCCCAGTCTGCATTGGCCCGGGAATTCTTCATAAACAGAAGCTCCTTACTTCGTACAAGACGTTACCCCTCCTCGTGACGAAATATCGTAAAGAAACAAGTGGTGTTCTTGTTTTCGGCACAGATGGCGAAGAAAACCTGTACAACGCAATGGCACAAGTGTTTGAAAATGCAAAGCATCTCCGCTGTGCCATTCATTTGAAGGACAACATAAAGAGAATGCTGAACTGGGGATTACAGGAAGTGCAGCCTTTGAGATCTTTTTTGATATTTTTGGCAAGGGCACGGGAGCTGTAGCGGAGGGTGGCCTTGTGGATTGCAAATCGAATGAGTAGTTTGACCTTACTCTCAACAATGCTACCACGAATTGGCGGGACTTGCACGAGAACGGAAAGAAATTTCGCAGTTATTTTGTAAAGGAAAAGGCGCAATTTAATCCGTAACTGCTGTACAGCTGACATCCGTTCAATGTGTGGACTTGGTTTTCCACCGAAAGTGTACACCAAGAACCCGAGTGAATGCATGAATCGCCTTGTAAAAGCGGAGGAGGACTCAAAATATGCCAAGAAAGCGGATGGGCTTCCAGCTGCAGTAGAACGTATCAGAACTGAAACAAAGAGGCATAACGATGAGCAATTCCTGGCAGTCATTAATCGAGGAGAGTACACGTTAACGGATGCATTCTCTCACCTCGGCGTTGAAGAAAAGGACTTCTTCAGGATGAGTGACCTGCAGAAGAAAGCCTTAAAGAAGAAGTTCTTTTCAACGTCCACGTCCGATGCCCGTAAAGATCTGAAACCGGAAGAAAGATCTAGTAACAACACAGTATGACCATTTTTGCAGAGAAAGCACAAATTATTGAGATTCCCTTTCCTATACTGAAAGGAATGTTTGAGAAAGCGGCATTAAAGGTCAAGGATGGTGCTGTGTGGAAAGTACCAAACGCAAGCAGTGAACCAACAGTTCGTTCCATGACTCCCAGCAAATCGTCACGGGACCCTCGTCAAGTGGAAGTTAACTCTAAAACGGGAAAAACATAAAGGTTGTGTCAATTGGGTGACCTATGGCATGTGCTCGCACACTTTGGCAGCAGCAAAAACATCTGGCTCCCTTAAACAGTTCCTTGACTGGTTCAAAGGAAGGAAGCGGTCAACAAGTCTGTCGGAAGTTTCCAACCTAAACTCGAGGGCCAAAAAGCGGGTACGAGGCGAAGGAAAGGTGCAAGCAACAAACCTTCATCTGAAGGAAGACCAACCGTTTGCAGTCGGGTTTTACAGCCTTCCAGCGACGCTACCAACGATGTGTCAGCAAACCATGTACATGTAGGTCCTGGCCAAACCGCAGCATGACAGAGTGGCTCTACCTATCCTCAGATGCAGCCTAGCATAGGTTTTGGCGTCTCAGAAAATTCACCTGCAGTCATGTACATGTATCCTCTGCCCAAACTCCTGCATACATATTGCCTTGTTTCCCTGATCAGGGCCAAGAAATAACAGAAAATACGCAGCTTCACTACCCCCAGCGTCCAAAGCCACCGCCAGGCATCTTTGCATTCGCTAGGTTAACATTTTTCGATAGCAGAGTGTCGAAATGTTATGGCTGCGGACAGCCGCTGAAGCCAGAAGGGATGGTACCACAAGCACCAGATGACCTTGTTGTAACAACAAGACTGAATCGCACGTTTTACAAGGAGGGCAGGCAGCATGTCTCTCCCGATGTTTCATCAGTATATTGTCATGTCAGCACTTACTGTGTCACCACAGCCTTTCCTGCCTTTCAACCTTCTTCCAGAGCACAAGCAAATGGCTGCCAGTAGGCTAGGAGTTTTCGTTTAGGTTGTTTCTCATAATGATTGTACCAGATGGAAGATGTAAGAGATTTTGAACTGTAAACCATTTGGCAAGGTCAAATAACTGACCTGTTTTAACATATGCTCAGCCATCAAAGTGGTTTCTATTACGCGTGAAACTTTCCATTGTTGAAACATGACAAACATTGGTGGCTGTGTTAAGCCTATTGTCATTTCATTCAAAGTCTACAGTTGGAGAGAATTAGGTTCAGCGAGGTTACCAATACCACATTCACTATTGTTGTTTATTCGTTTGATTCCAATTTGTCATTTTCCGTACTAAGGATGTTAGATAGACAGGACTATGGGCATGAATTTAAACCCGCAAAAGACGCAAAAAATAAGCAGAAAACCAAGCAAAAGAAAAAAAAAGCATTTCGGGACCAAGTGAAGGTTATTAAGGTTCATTCAGCCTGTGGTGAAGCCTCACGAAGGCAATCAGAGTGACTACCCGTACTACGGTACAGTCGATGACAACATTATTGAGAAAGTTTAGGTAATGACAAAGTATTTTGAAATTTCTAACATGTTCAAATAAATTATCAACCCTGTTTTCCCTCGAGAAATGTTGATGTTAAATGCGACCGCCTGATATACGGTAAATTATATTTATTCAGGAACAGGGTAAAAAGGTATTTAGGTCGGGATACTCACAAACGAAGTGAGGGAGAATAAAAAGGTGAAGTAGGAATACAAATCTCAAATAACTTTATAATGGGCGATAAAAGGGCACTAAACTGGGTATAATGTGACATAAGAATCAAATAAATAAATTGTTTTGTTTTGTTTGCCTTTCCTCATCAATTTTCTTACCGGTTCCCCTTTTACAAATGTTCCCCTTTTACAAATCCATGTTTTACAAATCCATTCTTCTACTTCCGGTTAGCCTGGATGGGACGTTTTTTTGTAAGGGAAGGGGAAAATGGATAAGAAACGAAGAACCTGCGTTGCAAAGCATGGGAAATTTTAATCTCTTTCTTCAAAACGGTAGCAATTAACAGTGCTGCCACGCATTTTTCGATCTGTGTAAAATGTATTCATCACAAAAACTTACTTAGGGTGCGGATACTGAGTCCAAATAAAATTAGCCTATGGTGTAGACACATGATTTTCCCGCGGTAAATTTCTTTTGCAACGATCTAGGAGTAAAATGACGAAAAAATAACGTAGTATTTGTTTTCATTTACAAATCCATGTTTTACAAATCCACCTTTTAAAAATCCACCTTTTACAAATCTGTTTTACAAATCCAGTCCATGTTTTACAAATCCAATCCAGTCTAATTTTACAATATGCCCTGAAATGTACGCACCGATACAGTTCCCAGACATTCTAGCAAGGAGCAACAGACAATGACCAATCAGGCGTAAGCGTTCCCACGCTCAATTATGTCAAAATATGCAAAGTGACTTTTCTGTGCTTTTTGGTCACGTAGCTTTAAAAATAAGAAGCAAAAATAGCTCTTGTTTGAATAATGAATAACAAAACAATGAAAAAGAAAAAAAAGTTGCTCGAAATCAAAAAAGGTGATCGAAAATCGAAAAGTTGCCGGCAACTTGTGGACAGGCCTAACACTTTTCATCGACAAAAGGAATAAGAGAAGGCGCTTTCAATTACAATGATTTGATTTTAAAATGTTCGAAATGCACAATACATTGATAAGTATCGTTGTGGTGTGATTTAAAGCCCAGTGCTTTAAAGGAATCAAGTGGTTTATCAAGAGCAAAACCAAAGTATTAAAATGCTGCCGGCTTAGAATAATCTTCGTGGGGTTGATTGCTGCAAAACTCAGGCTAAGTCATCATATAATTTGTTGATCAAGCGACTTCAACCTTTGTTTTACCAAACTTCTTCACATTCCGTTTTCCGGATTTCGTATTCCGGATTCAGTGATTCCGGATTCCAGATTTTTAGGTAAACTACTTCCTTCTTTCGCTTCTTTGAGGCAGTTATAATTCAGTTTGTTTGCCTCGGTGGGCACTTCACGTGGTCCATTCGCCTCGTTAGGCAAGTAATAATTACGTTTCTTTGCCTCGGTGGGCAATTTACTCGATTCATTAGCTTCGCTGGGCAAATAATAATTCAGTTTGTTTTTGCCTCGATGGGCAATTTGATTCATTTGCCTCATCACGTGGAGAGGTCAGACCGCTGAGACGTTCCACACATTAGGGGCCTGGAAACTGCTAACAAACAACGAAACAGAGAAACGGATAACTTCAAGGTTCAGGACGGGATTAGGGAGCTGCCCTGTGCGGGCAGCAATAATTTGGTTCAGGTATTAGAAGGTTTCAAATTACACAAAATACGTTGTTTAATATGTTGTTAGCGTTAACATAAACAAAGAACGTATTTTTTATTCTTCAGCAAGTACGTAAACAGCGTCTATTATTTGTTTGTGGCAAACTAACGAATTTGGAAAAGAAGACAACATACTGGATAAAATAACATACTGGATAAAATTTGACAGATAGTCTAATCACAGGGAGCAGAGGAGTCCTGACTCAGTCCTATTTGACCGTATTTCCAATTAAATACACCGTACAGTTGCAGCGCGAATTGATCTTGTTAGTTAGACTCACCCGTACGTACGTGATCAGACAACACAAAAAAAAAACAAAAAAAAAACAATCGTGTTACGCTGCTGTAGCTGTGAACGATACCGTTGAAATCTTATCCGCGAAAAGTAATGACTGTGGGTTTATCACTAGTGGTGACCAACAGCAAGGAAAAAGACAAGGGATGAAAGCGATTTTGGTGAAAATTTTAATCGCCCATAAGTGGTGTGGAAATAATATTCTTTTCTTAGCTTTAAAACGAAATTAACCAGAAAGCTCGTGAAATTCAACTTTCGGGGAACGATTTTGTAAGCGTTTTAGGTTCGCTTTCGTTATCTAAGTATTCCTTAATCCACGTGGTCTGAGAGATTTATTAAAGGAAATAAGATCTATTGTTCTGACGGTTTTCCCGACAGCCCTCAAAGTCCGTAAAATCGATTAGAAAACCCCCTTTAAATGCCGAAGAAAAAATACAACGCCAGTTCGACTCCGCAAAAATCCCAAATCCACTTTATTTTAGTACGCGCGAGAAAACATAATTGCGCCATTAAAATTTAAATCATTTGAATTAACCAATGAGCGCGCACGCCTGAAATTGAAACAATAGAAATGAAACAAAGTCTGTAACTGCGCGCGCGCCAGGGCGTAAGTGCGAACTGAGTTCTTTCAAAGTTTTTTATCATTTCCGTAAATGCAGAAAAGGTCGCAACATCTATCATTCCTAAGCCACCATCGCGCGGTTCATTGATCATAACGTTTCGCTTTATCTTGTCACTTTTTCCATTTCAGAGGAAACTGCAAAACAAATCGTTTATTTCATGCAAGATCTTATTATTTGAACTTAGAGGGGAGAGCAGATATACAAGCTGAGAAACAACTAAAGATTTAAGTACAGTGATTTTCCCTAACGGCGGGAGTCTGCGGTATTTCCAACAATTTAGAATTTCCTTGACTTTTTCTAATTTTTCGTCACAGTTTAAACGTGTGGACAAATCGGGGTCCGTCGAAATCCATAGCCCGAGAGTTTTGACCTTGGTTTTTGGCCATTTAAGGTTCTTGCCTGGTAACAGGATCTTGTCATTCCCAATACTTGAGCCAAACCAAAGTGCTTCAGTCTTCTTATCGTTCAGTGTAAGGCCGGACACTTTACTGAAATCGTCAAGCACTGCGAGTGATGATAGGAGAGAGTTTTTTGACCCATCCAAGATCATAGTTGTGTCATCAGCATATTGGCTTATCTTGATCTCTATATTGTCTACGGTTATTCCTTTTATATTACCAATGTTTGTTATGTGCTAGCACTTCCGCTGATAGGATAATAATAATAATAATAATAATAATAATAATAATAATAAGCATTTATATAGCGCTAAGTCGACTAATTCTTCATAGCGCTTTGCAATATCTACTATATGGTTAAAAAATACAAATTAATAAGAAAGAAATTACATAATAATTAAAAAAGGAAATTAAAATATAAATTTTTAACTAAAGGCAAATTTAAACAAATAAGTCTTCAAGTCCTTTTTGAAAACAGTCAAAGTATTTGATGATCTGAGTTATAAAAAGGTAAGGGGAGAGTGGGCAGCCCTGTCTAACCCCTCTCTGGGTCTCAAAAACATTACTTGCCCACCCGTTGTTCAAAATGCAGTTTTTAGTCGTGGATACGCGAAGCGTAGGAACGAGTATTGTTAGGGGGCAGATTATGCAAATTTGTCACTCACTCAGATGTAAACAAATCGATATGTCAACGGCATACCAATAGATATCGATTTTCCGAAGTATTTCCGGAACACCTCTATCGGCTTTCCAAAGTAATGTCTGAGGAGCAACAGTCGAACCGATGAACGGAATGAAAAAAGTAAAGTAAAGTAACTTTATTTCAGCTGGGATCGAAAGAAGTAAACGGCAAAAGGAACGTCCGATCAAACAGGCGAACGGCGAAAGAAATTATAATCAATATTCCGTCACAAGCGCAGCTTCTCCTTCGTTCATCCAATTCACGATCTGTGGAAAAAATATATGAGCCGTTCAACCCCAGATATTTTCCAAGTGTGTACAGGCATTGACGACGAAAACTTTTGACACCAATATAGCTGCATTGGCGAAGCCATTTTCAGCGTTGGAAATAATATTCTAACGAAAACAATACAATCTAAAATTAAATTATTTTTAGGTGGCGCCATCGCGTCTAGCCACAATGTAAACACAAGTTTGCTTTGAGAAATACTCTTCTTTTTAACTAAACGCGCCATTTTTTCAGTAAAAATTTTGAATGAAACTTGATTATTTTTATATCCAAAAGCATGGCGTCGATGGTTGTTTGTGAAAACGACGGCAAATGTTGCATTTCCGACCGGCAGTAAAAAGCATAATTTGCATATGTCAAATTTCGGTTGCGTTCACGTTCGTTCGACAGCTTTGTGTAACAATTTTCTCGAAATACTGCACTGTGTTTGGCTGGCTTCGTTTTGGCGAAATCGTCCTTTCGCCTGATATTTATCCGACCATACGGACAAGACAGAAACCTTTCAAAAGGAGCACATTTTTTTAACTCCTACGATACCTCCCTGCCTCGATGATTCATTCAAACGCGAATATGTATACCGAATATGAACCCCGAGGTTAAATTGTGTTAAGCTCATGAACAATAAAATTGATGCTCAAAAGAGCTGGACGTTTCGGAACGCATTAAAAAGTTGTTTAAACACTTTCGAGAAAGGGTTTTTACCCGTTTAAACTAGTTAAAACGCCGTTTTCTCGAGTCACCTTGGCTTAATCCCCCTTATCACAAATAAGGTCACATATCCGCGACTTCTTCACAGTTGTACTTTGATTAGTCTTGCAGTAAAACGTTTTCACCCATTCAGTCAAAGATTGGTCGAACCCGAAAACGTCAGTTAGTGCATTCAGTATAAATGACTATTCAAGAGAATCAAAAGCCTTTTCAAAATCAATAAAAGAAGTAAGCCTGGGATGTTTTTTTCTCTAGCATACTGGATTATACAATCTATTAGTCTAACATTTTTAAAAAAAGGTTTCGCATTCATATAAATATCTTGGTCCGAGATGACAAAATCTGATTCCGTAACTTTCAATTGCCTTATTGTGCCTTGTTTAAAGTGTCTCTTCTCAAGATTTAAAAATAGCTGGAATTTTTTTCACCCTCGTTATACCATTGCGTTTTGGATCTGATGATTGCACCTTTATCGCGATACTCCAATATCTTTTATTTTTTGCCCTTTAGAGTACTAATTTCCTCAACAACAGTATGATATGAAGGGTCGGTATTGTTCATACTGTCTAACTGCTTTTCTAACAAAATTATGTCACTTTCTAGTAGATATTCTCTCTCCTTAGTTTTAATTTTTTTTTGAAGCGGAGTAATTAAGATATTGACCTTTCTCTCACCTTTAAGGTAAGGGAAAAAGTAAGGCTGGGTTCACCGATTCGTCGTCCTTATACTCGTCCACAGTGTGTACGTTAATTTGATTTCATCAACGTAACCAATTTCTGATAGATACGAAGTGTTCAGTTTCCAAAAGCCATTTCCCCTGGGGTTAGAGTGTAAAGATAGGTTGAGGGTAATCATGGAGTGATCCGTTTTATAGCCAGGAACAATGTCTGCGTGAGTTACGAGGCATGGTTGATTTCGACGCCAAGTATATCTTTTGACATCTGGATTGAGAATTCTCCAAATGTCAACTAATCCGAGGCTTTCAGAAAAGTTGCGAATCACTTTTAAATAATTGATATGCGTTCTAGCGAGGCCACCTTTCTTGTCTATTTCAACATCAAGAACTAGATTGAAATCACCACCAATTATGATTTCTTCGCATTTAAAACTTGATAACTGTTCGAAAAAAAATTTGAAAAAACTCGGGTCGTCTTCATTGGGAGGGTAAATATTAGCTAGTGTATGACTCTTTCCGTCAGCTACGATATCACATATTATAATTAAAAGCGACCCATGGGATCGAGAAAATATTTATGAATTTTTAAGTTAAAGTTATTACTGAATAGAATACAAACACCTGCTTTTTGACTGTTGCAGCAGCTAAAGAGCGCTTTGTAGCCCCATTCACAAGTCCATAAATCAGACGTTTTATCGCAACGATGTACCTCTTACAGCATGAAGATCGATAGCGTTTTTGCTTTCAGCCAATTAAACACTTCTCTTCTTTTACCGCCGTTTCCTAATCCCCTGACATTTAGGGAGGCTATTTTAAAACTAGTCACGGTGTTAATAATATGTGAACTGAATATTGAATGAACTAATTGCATTTTCATAATAAAAGTGTGATTTTCTAGGTGACAACATGCCTTCATTCTAATATTCCCTGGATTATTAATGAATTCTATGTCCTGAAACCGGAAAAACAAACAAACAAACAAACAAACACACACACACACACACACACACACAACACGACTAAAATTTGATGAGCGCTTATGGCAAGAAATGGCTTGATATCCATTATCGATTGAAAAGGAACCTAATAGTTTCTACTGTAGCCGTCCGCTGTAAACAGGGTTATAACCTATCCTTTGGGAAAATAGCATGAAGGTAACGACAAAGCAGTGCTTGCAAGTTGCCTAGGCAAAGCCTAATAGATCTTAAGATACAAAAGTTTTTCCTACCGGTCATAATTTCGCTCTAATAAACAGCTTGTCCGGCTGTGACTGGCTGAAGGAAGCTGCGATTCCTAGCTTTCTTCCTTGCTTCTTTGAAAGTCTCCATTTAGAGTTTTCGTCGAGCAATGATTTCCTGTGGAAGATGTCGGAACATTTGAAAATCAGTCCCTTTAAGACGTTGGCCCAGCGAAAAGATTTGTTGGCAGTCTTTGTATCTTAAGAAGCGGGCAAGTATAGGCCCATCTTTGTTTTTACTGACGCGGTGTACTCGTTGGATCTCGACGCTATTTGTATCCTTGTTTTGTGTCTTCGTTGCGACCATCGATTGAAGGGACTTCTTTAATGTTCGTAAATTTAATATTTTCTCTGCGCGAATACGATTCTAGGTAAAGATTTGTGATATTAATTTCATTTATCAGCCCTTGGTTTTTCTGGGTCTCTCCAGCCGGCTCTTTTAGCTGAACTTCAAGCTTTTCATGTGCCTTCTTCCAAACTTTATCTTTCTCGTTTAGCTGTCATTCGCACTCTTTAGTTCATCCATGTCTTTCTTTGCAGAAGTTTGGAATTCTTCTAGCTTCTTGGTTCGCTTTTCCAGATTCTTTAGGTTAGCCTCAATGTTCTTAACTGCAACTTCTATGCTGTGACGCTTGTCGAGTTCACTTTGTATTTCTTGAAGCTTTAATCCGATATTTTCTGCCGACATATTGAACGCTGTTATTGCTTCGTCGTCCTCTTGTTCGACCACAGGGAGTTTTGGCGATAAGTACTGCTTCGGCTTTTTAGTTTCTGGAATTATTAGACTCGTCGGAGGAAGCCGAAGGAATAGATTTTCTTTTGTTTAACAATTGACCAAAAAATATGGTCATTCGCCACACAGTTCGTCAAAATTAGCGGACGGCTATCTCCAACGTCTTCACACCGCCATTTGGCAGGCCAGTCCCAAAAGCATATGTTTATATAACAAAACTAGGTATGCTATGGCCACCGAGTGTTTGTAAATGAATTTCCTGCGACCGTAAGCAAGGAAATAAGACATTTCCTACCCTCAAGCGCTTTAGATAAGGACCAAAAGCAACTAATTCGTTTGAATAAAGGATTGGAACATTTAGCATTGAATTGAATCCCCCTTCGAATGATGAGTACTGCGTGTTGTTGCATATCAGGTTAAAGCTTAGATCTTATGTTTGACACAACATACAACGTCGAAATCGTACACTGAATCAACATAAACAAAGTAACCAGCAGAGTTTTTCTACCAAAAAAACCGTATTTAGTTATGCAACACATTTGTTTTGGGAGAAAACTATGATCGATTTTACTGCTTACTGAGACAGGCACGTATAGAATTCTTATCGAAGAGGAAATCGCAAATTACTCATGATTACTGAAATGTCTGAAATAGCTTTCCAAGTCGGAGGCATATTACAATGGACGATATTGTTACTCAATGGTTTGTAAATTAAATAGCCGCGTATTCTGAAATCTGGCCGCCAAAACACCGATCTTGTTCAGAAAGTCTATCCTTTGGCTTAAATAAACGATCAGTATAAAAATTATTTTTCAAAGTAATTCAATGTTGTAGCAAAAAACAGTTACTATGCTGTAACTTACGGGTGCCACACAACGCTCTCTTTGATGGGACGTTGCGTGCGGGCGACAATACATCACAACCA
>JAEMWC010000854.1:245000-272500 GCA_016490735.1 Pachyseris speciosa
TACTCCGAAGATCATCCGGGGATTGCGGAAGATCCCTGAAGAGCAATTGAACCGCTGAAGAGTGATGGCGGACATAGTCGGACACTTCCGAAGATTTTCCGAAGATTGCACGAACTCCGAATATACGGCGTAATAAGCAGCAAATCATACGTCAGAATAAAGGTTAAACTGAAGACCGGCATTGGAACTGAGATCTCCGTAACCAGAACCCGGAATCCCGAATTTTGTGAAGTCTGATTGTTTTACTCAAAATGATTGATCAGCCAATGAAGATATTCCGAATTTAATCCGAAGATCATCCGGCGATTGTCGAAGTCAGCCGAAGAGGGATGCCGCACATGGTCGGTTGCGAAGTGCAGTAGTTTCTCTAACTTTTTCTCAATAGCGGTCAAGAGCGGCTAAAGTTCACCTAAGTCAGTAATCCTTTCTGCCAAGGTGAACCCTAAGTAGTGATGACTGTCCAAACTTAAAATTTGGAATGAAAACGGGGCGACAAAAGGTTCCTGTTCGTCCGACACGTCGTGAATCACGACTGTAGTGTGCAGTACACGTGTGTAAATCAATCATGTTAGGGGCCGACCATTTAACTCTTGAGGGGGCGAGTAGGTGATTTCTGGTCAGCAAGATTTTTTTTTCTAGCAACCTAGTGGGCAGGATATTTTTTCCCTTCCCGCTGTATTTTTTTTTCTATTAAAGAGAAACTCACTGTCAAAAATTCCGTGCAACTTAAATAGAAATATTCATAAGAAAATAGACCCGTCTAATCAAATATTTGACAACGAAAATCTTTTTAAAAAATTCCAGTATTCTTCACAAGTCTCTGGCATGTCTGACATGTCTGGCATCCCTCTTCGGCGGTCCAGTAGTCCTTCAGGGAACTTCAGCTGATTTCAGCTATCCTCGGATGATCTTCGCCGTATATTCGGAGCTCGTGCAATCTTCGGAAAATCTTCGGGAGTGTCCGAATATGTCCGCCATCTCTCTTCAGCGGTTCAATTGCTCTTCAGGGATCTTCGGCTGACTTCGGCAATCTCCAGATGATCTTCGGAGTATATTCCGAGTTCGTACAGTCATCGGAAAATCTTCGGAGTATATTCGGAGTATCTTCAATCACTTTGAGCAAAAAAAAAACAGTCCAGAAAATTCCGCCGGAATTCCGCCGGAATTCCGTGGAAATTCCGGATTCCGGATTTTCCAACTTGCCTGAACCAACGTTGGCGTCGTTTAGTACATACTGAATAAGGTGCCCTAGTAGAACATACCAGTAAGTGCTTTTGTGACATAAGATGCTGAACACATGTTGTATTGAACACGCAGGCTGAGTCTGAAGATTTTAATATTTGCTCCAAATAAGAAGTATTAGAACCAAATCCTTGTTTACACTCTCGTCGCAAGATCGGAAATATTACCGAATCACAGCTAAACGCCAGCCGACAAGGAAGCACACAACCGATCACAACCCTGTCACCTCAGGGTAGTGAATCACTGAAAAAAATGGTATTCTTTCTTTTCACTTGTGCGGTTCCAGAGAAATTGTGAAATCCACGTCAAATTTCAATTGAAAAACCCATTTTTCAAGCAAATGCAGAGGAAGAGTCATCCTAACGTTTTACTGTACTCTGTGTATTAAGACCCCCGGCTTTGTATGCTGTTTAAAAAGTCTGATTATGGTATAGGCTAAAGATCTCTTTCTTGAGAAAGAGCGAAGACCTTTGGAACGATGTTGTTTTTTAAAACGTAAGCTATAGATCATTTTCACGTGACGTCACATCATTTCCGGTCGCGATTTTCGATGGCGTAATAGTAGTTGGTAGTACGCAAATGCGAGTGTCTGCCTGTAAAAGTGAATAATTCAGCAATTGAAGCGAAGTCTGGCGGAATATGCCATTGTCACTTTCTCTCTTCCTATTTCTGAGTATGCCTAGAAGTTGGAACCACAATTTAAGCGGCGTTCTTTAGACAAAATTTCGGCGATTGGAATCGCTCCGTTCTTAAGTATCGGTTGAGGATGAGGATGGCGTAGAGACAGTGTGCAAGACATGCGACTCTTTCTATAAAGATAGCCCTCCATTCCTACACAGTATTTTAACAGAGCACTCAAACCAATCCCTAGTCGAAGCGCTTTAAAGAAATGTATATCGACGTTATATTCTGGAATATAAACAAAAAGCAAAGTCACGGAATTCATTGATCGAGCGAATTCTCTTGGCCACCACCCGACTGCCAAGTTTACGACTGTAGTATCCTGCACTGAAACTACGTTGCTTGACAAAGCAAACATTTTCAAAGGTGACCGATTCGCAAATGAGTCTATATTGGAAAAAAAAAAACACATTTCAAACCTACCGGTATTTCAGTACACGTACTTCTCCAGTTGCCACCTGCCAGGGGTCAAAAAGGGCTTCATCACAGGCGAAACACAGGAGAGTCTTCTCCGAAACATCCTGGAAAAAGATAAGTTATCGCATTTTAAAGCACATGTTATCGAACAAAGATACCGAGAACAACAAAACAAACAATTGCCCTTCAACAGAAATACAAGGAAAATAAGCGAATTTTGCATTATGTCACGTACAATATATCGCCCAACGGTGCCTAATCTAAAACAAATACTCATGCAAAAGAGGAATTTCATCCAACAACAATCGCTAACTTAGCGAAATATTCAAGATCCCGCAACTGTTTCGTACAAAAGGGGCAGATCCCTAAAAGGTATTGATACGCTTCTGTTCGAGCCAAACTCTAAGCTGGCTATTACACGTGGACTTTGTCACCGCTCGATGTCGATCCCTACGGCCATAGACAGGCTCTTCATTTGGGCAATACAGAGAAGATTTTTGTCTCGATTAATGCGCATGGTCAAAAGCTACGGAGGGGCGAGCGAGGGAAAGGAAGAGCCTGCAACGGTCTCTGTGTGATTTGAGATCAGCCCCTTTTTCAAAGTAGAATGAACAATCAGAAACAACCGGAAATGACCGTTTGGGTCACCGTTCATTCAACCGTGTCATTTGTAAGTGTTCGTTGAGGACAAGATATGATCTCTGGATCTTTTCTCAACTTTTTCAAGACCTTCATCACAGGCGAAACACAGGAGAGTCTTCTCCGAAACATCCTGGAAAAAGATAAGTTATCGCATTTTAAAGCACATGTTATCGAACAAAGATACCGAGAACAACAAAACAAACAATTGCCCTTCAACAGAAATACAAGGAAAATAAGCGAATTTTGCATTATGTCACGTACAATATATCGCCCAACGGTGCCTAATCTAAAACAAATACTCATGCAAAAGAGGAATTTCATCCAACAACAATCGCTACTTAGCGAAATATTCAAGGATCCCGCAACTGTTTCGTACAAAAGGGGCAGATCCCTAAAAGGTATTGATACGCTTCTGTTCGAGCCAAACTCTAAGCTGGCTATTACACGTGGACTTTGTCACCGCTCGATGTCGATCCCTACGGCCATAGACAGGCTCTTCATTTGGGCAATACAGAGAGGATTTTTGTCTCGATTAATGGCGCATGGTCAAAAGCTACGGGATTGGGGCGAGCGAGGGAAAGGAAGAGCCTGCAACGGTCTCTGTGTGATTTGAGATCAGCCCCTTTTTCAAAGTAGAATGAACAATCAGAAACAACCGGAAATGACCGTTTGGGTCACCGTTCATTCAACCGTGTCATTTGTAAGTGTTCGTTGAGGACAAGATATGATCTCTGGGATCTTTTCTCAACTTTTTCAAGACGTGTACCAGAGAGGGATTTCAAAATTCAGTTCTCGCATTGTTGTTCTGAGCGGCTGCACTTCGAGCAAAATAATTTCGAGAAAACTTCGGCTGACAAAACGCGCGCTGTGTGACCTTATGAATAGAATCCCTTAGCATTTGACCGAGCGCTTTTATTTACGACAACAGAACGCACTCTGGCAAAGTTACAATCCTTTATCCCGTCTACTTTTATTGCCACAGCTCACAATCAGGCTCAAAACCATCTTCGCTCGAAGGACGAACACATCTTGTATCGAACACGCCAATATGGCGGCGTAGCAACAGTAGTCAAGGTTTTGGTCACTGAGTGAAAACGATCTATAGGGCAGCTATATTGTCACGCTGTAGTCAATTTATTCCATCACATGGTCACGCTTCTATTCAGTTCTCTTGGGGTGTAACAGTCGGGTTCAATATGAATGAGGACTTCTTGTTACATTTTATCGTTGGCTGCCATCGAGTCACACAGACTCCAATTAAGTATACGGAAGTTAAGACTTGAGGTTCGGTAAGGTTAAATTTGATTTTATTTTGTCTTTTCCAGATGTTGTAGCAGCGAATCGTATTCCTGCTGTCCAACGTGGCCTGGATAACGCCATGGTTCAATACAATTTAATCCTCTAATGATGACAATGCCACCAAGAGGCTTTCCTGAAAATAAGAGTAATGTCCATCATTTAGCAGAGCGTACACCGTCCTACAGTACCCAGCATTCTTTTCCTGAACCTTGCTTTCACTCTAAAGGGGAAACCAGTGAGCGTGTTGAGAAACAAGACAGTGCTGAAAATCTGCAAGGACATTCGCAGAACTCACACCCACGTCGAGCCTGCACGACTTAAGGCTGAGAATGACGAGCCGTCAATGAAAAGAGAGAAAATCAGCCTTATTAACTGCAGTGGAGAAATAGTTGCTGTTTCAAAAGGGTATAATGGTCAGACTGTTAGAAGCAAAAAGGTTACACCTCTTAAGAACTCTCTCGTGATGGAAAGTGCCACCAGTCTGTCATGGGGTTCAGAGCCACCTTAATTTTTCCATGATTTTAAAGTGGCTCTGAACCCCATGTACAGAATTTTTTTAAAACTTCGCAGAAAGATGAATCTTCATATGCAAATTGCAATTCAATAATAAACATTGTTATAGGCACATAAAACCAAAATTTAGGGTGTTTCTAAGAGGCTGTACTGTTGCTATGGTAACCTTATATGTAAAAAATTGATAGCAAATTGTTGAGAAATAATTGGGAAATTTTTTGATACCATATTCAAGAAAGCAAACAAAAAATTGTGGGAGTATCGATCCATCAAAGAGTTGGTGTTTAAAAATAACGAAACCATTTTGAGCCACCTTAAGGTAATACTGGAAGAGGATTGTCTTGATTTATACGGAAATTGTTGTTGTTGGGAGAACTCGGCATTTCTTTTTTCGAGCACGCCTGTGTTAATTTTACTTAATAATACACCTTCCATTTATTTACTTGGCTTACCAACAAATCGCCAAAATGCTGGGTTTTTAGTTAGGCTCCGACGAGTCCCATGGACTCCTGTTGGAAGGACTCCGAATTTGTTTCCCTGAGAATGCTTGTGTCATTCACTAAATACTGCATCTTTCACTTTTTACATGATATTAATTGGCAGGAAAAATCTCAACTCCAGACGGATGACAGCAAGACAGAAGTCAAGCTTACCCTCATGTCTGACTGCTCTTGAGAGGAAAGAACAGCACCTAGACAAAGAAAAAAAAGAAGGTAACCATATTAAGCAATGCCTGCGAGTGCATACTTTTTCATTTTGGAATTTTTTTGTTTAGTATGAGGTGAGGCGCTTGTTACTGTTCGCTCACTTCTAGGCTCTGAAGTGGATGGATCTTAAAGAAGAAGAAGTTGTATCCATTGTCTTGGGTTGTCGTGGTTTATTTTCCTAACTCCTTCCTCGGTAAAACGTCCTGTAAAGATCATTGGAGTCAACAGGAATTGATCTGAATTTTTGTCTTGTGGTCTACGATATCCAGGTTGTTTTCTAGATTCTTTGACGGGGAAAGATGGAACGATCGAAAACCAGAGAGTTCAAAGGTCTACAGGGGTGCTTACCATTTTTCAGAAAAGCCGGAAATTCGGCTTGAAGTCAAATGGTAAGGTAATTTTCCGGAAAATCTTTTCGGAAATTGTGGATAACCTCCAGAGGTAGCCCTCTTTTTGCGTTGTGGATAACCTCCAGAGGTAGCCCTCTTTTTGCGTTCGGAACGAAATTTCGGAAATTGCTTACCATTTGAGCGAATCGTTCCGTTTCGATGTCCTTTTGTGCCAAAACCAGTGAGTGCGCATGACGGAACGCCTTGCAGTAAATGGTAAGCGCCAATCTCATCCCGTTGGTCGGTAAATTCGGAAAATTGCTTACCATTATTCAACGGTCGTTCCATCCGGAGTTCTTCTGACAAATGGTAAGCACCAAAGAATCAATTGTGCCCTCCCTATGCCTACCATAAGTTCTCTTGCTGTTGTTACTACCGACCTTTGCATTACAATCTTCCACTTTAGGGACCAGATTTCTAGATGACATTTCATTAAGGTAGTTCACCGAAGTTTTCCTTAAACACATTTTCGATTATCGTAAAAGTTCTATTAAGCCCCTCCCCCCCCCGGGGGGGGGGTATTTCATCATCTTAGGTCTCATTAACGGGGGGCTTATTAGAAAGGGGCTAATTTCAAATCTTTAAGACATCGTTTTCGTCTTAAAATCGGTTTTGTACAAAACTCAAACATATGCAGTGAAACTTCCAGTGGAACGGATTATTTAATAGAGAGCAGCCAACATTATTGGGTAATGAAAACGTTAAGCTTGTGGGATGTGGCTGGAGTGACAAGGATACTTCGCAAATTAATGTGATCAAGTAAGCTGAAGCCACTCTAAGGGCGCTAAGGTAGCGGGCATTACCCCTTAGATCCACCAAAGCAAAGATTTAGCCCAAGCATTAGCAGCCATGGACAGCTGTTTCGGCCTTGTTGGACCTCATCAGCATGGCATAGCTAATGCTCAGGCTCAAGTACCCACATATCAATAAAACAAGCAATGAAAACGTTAAGCTTGTGGGATGTGGCTGGAGTGATAAGGATACTTCACAAATTAATGTGATCAAATTAATGTGATTGGGTATATTTGTTGAAAAACAAACCATATGAGCCGCATGAAGTGGATTTCGTAAAAGAGAATACGAGGGACAAATTACAAAATCTCATGTACCTGGGGGGGTGAGACTGAAAACTGAAACCGAAGAAGAGAGGGGGGTTATTAAAGAGGGGAGGCTTAATAGATCTTTTGCGGGATATGTTTCTCTTCACGCCAGTTTAAAGAAAAAGCAGTAAGCAACATTTGAGAATTGGCTTCCATTGATCAGACGCTTTGTCCTGAACACGGTATCTTTTTGGAAAGGAATACTTCTGCACTTTCTTTCCGTATAGTTCTTTTTTTTTTTTTTTTTTTTACATTTTTCGTATGCAACGGTATTACTCTTTCTGGAGCGAATCATTTTTGTGGCTCCTGCTTCTAGAGAAGCGGTGAGGGTAAAAGACCGAATGAGTTTGCGGAATGGCATGCATCCTCGGAGACCCAGGGGCAGATAGTTGGGACGGGACAGAGATTCGGGACGAGCGAAAGTTTACAAGAGAGTCGGGAGAGCCCCTGGGAACATTTTCTTTATCGGACTCGTTCCAGAAGCTATTGAAATCCAGCTTCGTGATTGGGCGGAAATTGTGGCAAGGAATTTTTTTCTGCCCAATCGGCGATCAGCTTAGATATCGCACTCCTATCGTGACTCCTTAGACCAACAAGTAAGCGGTCAATCTGCTGTCGACCATATTTTTAGTGGTTCCACTTGTCTCGTTCGTTCGACAGATTTATCCTACGAGGGACATTTTGGTGGCAAGGGACCCACAAAACCCAGAAATCCACAAATTAAAATTTAACTCAAGCAACAATCACTTGAAAGGAACTAGAAAAATCAAGATGAAGACCGACCGCAGGCATCGTAAACTTCACGCGAAGAGCAGCAGGTAGTTAGGATCATTGTTGTTTGGTTTGGGCTTTTTTCTCTGGCTTACGTACGGGCAGTGGGCCGCTCCTGAAACTCTTCGGGGCGATGAAATTTCTGTTGCACGGGCAAGACAAGTTTGCCGATCGCGCGAGGAGCACGCAGCTCGGCTGTTTAATATTTTGCTCACGAAATCGAACCTTACAATCGACCGCCTTAGAGAAAGTGTACAGTTCCACTGTGATCTATTGCAATGTTTTGGTTTTCATATTTTTGACTGGTATCTGTTGGCCAATATGCTTTTCTTCCCAAGGTGTGCATAAAAATATGCAGATTGCCTTGCAGCTGTGATAATTGCTAATTGTGTTGTACTGTACATGCAAGATGCATGGTAATTTGCACAAGCTTTTACCGTGGTGCTGAGCTCAGTTAAAATGTTAATTTAAATTGTGAAAACATGTTTTAAAGAGGGCTTTTGCAAACCCTTATGTTGACTGTGCTGCAACTTTTAGGTTGCAAAGTTTCAGATTAAGTTGTTTACAAGTTGGTGCAGGATGTTTAGTGTCTTGTATGCACTCTGGTCTTTATAAACGCTCAAGTGTATCCATAATATAGCAATTATTAAATTCATTTTTGCATGATACAGTTGTAGTTGTTGTGACCGCTAAGCCAATGGTACACCAGGAAAGGACTTGATTTCTCCCGTGTGACCACACCAAGTTTGGAATGGGTTCTTCCTGTCACTGCCCTTTTCCTTGACAATTTTTAAAACATGAGAGAATGCTTTCAGTTAATTAAGGAACCATGTTTTCAGCTCCTCACATAGTGTAAATGTGTTTTGTACCGAAAGATCCTCGATAACCACCTACTGACAAATCATTCTCAACTATACAGTTCACTGAGTCAAACAGTTAGGCTGATACAATGGTATGGCTAAATATAGTTAAATTATTTTAAGGTAGGTTTCAAATTAAAGAACACTACACACAAACCATACCCATCACCTGAATACAATTACAAAATACGTTAACATGGTCACTCAAACGAGAAAATTTAGTAGCTTCCCAGTAAGATATCCCCTTTTAGATAAAGTGGAAACAAATAAAAAAAAACAATAAAATAAAACTAGAAGGGGTTGCTATTACTAGTTACTATCATTTATTTTTTGCTTGCTCAGAATTTTTTTGATAGTGAGATGTAACTTTAAATTCAAGTTTCCAATGTCATCTGTTTGGATATTGTGGTGATTATTTGTCACAAGCCTTATGGCCTCAGAGTTGTTATTAGGTTTTAGAGAAGCTGACTGGAATATAACAGAAGGTGGCTTTTTTATGAGAATTTAAACAGCCTTCAAAAAACGTTGGAAACTTTTCATTGATAAGCAGGTGGTTCAAAATTTAAAGAAGCCACTCCTTAGCCAGCTGCCAGCACTTCCGGAGAAGCCTACCTTGTACTAAATGAAATTTCCAATGAGTATACCCAAGATGCAATTACACCCTCAGTTTCAGGGGGGGTACAAAAAAACTAAAATTATTCTTAAAATTTAATTGTCCATCTGTTATCTGTTGGTCTTTCACTTTTTTTTTCTACAGCGGCCTAAAAGGGTCAATCACAAACCAATTTACCGAAACAAAAATCAGTTTCCCATAACACGAAACAGTTTCTCAAAACACAAATTTCCCGAAACACAAGTCAGTTTACCATCATCATTCACTGAAACACCTGTATAGGGGAGCAGAGTTGGCGCAGTGTTGAGAGCGCTCGCCTCCCACCAATGTGTCCCGGGTTCGATTCCGGACTCGGCGTCATAAGTGGGCTGAGTTTGTTGGTTCTCTACTCTGCTCCGAGAGGTTTTTCTCGGGTACTCCGGTTTTCCCCTCTCCCCAAAAACTAACATTTGATTTCATTTGATTTATTTAGAGTTAATTTTATTTAGTCTCCCCAATTAGTAGAGCATCTGTGCTCGGCTAAATACATTTGAGACTTAAATAAAGTGATTATTATTATTATTATTATTATTATTATTATAGGCGAATCATAGTAAGTGCACTGTACAAGATGTTCAGGAATACCATATCACACTGCATAATTCTTAGGAGCTATGAAAGCCCTGTGATGCTACAAAGGTTATCATGTCAATACCGTACCCCAATTACCATGCAAAACATCTGCCACAAATCTGCTAAGGTCTCAAAAATTATGCTAACTCTACCAATAGTAAGGAAAACATTAAGTGTCTATATGCTCATAAGAGTGATGATTTTTGTTAAAATCTGTTTTCATCTTAACATAATGCATGCCATTTTCCATTCCTTTCCCTCCAAAACACTGGAGTAGTTCCTATTCGAGTCTTATAGCCAAGGTAATCACCTATTTCAAAAGCATAATCTGAACTCACATAAACGTCAAAATGGCATCTGTATGCAAGAGAATGTCAGAGTATTTATTAGGAAACTGATTTTGATTTGATAAATAGGTTTGTGATTTCGGCCTCCGTACTTTTCCACACAAAAGCAGCCGTCAAATAATTAATAATAATAATAATAATAATAATAATAATTTAGAAGTTATATAGCGCATTTTCCATGTGTATATGATCAAATGCGCTTTACAAACAGCCCAATGACCTTGCATACAACATTACTTTATTTACCCTCGGATTTTAGAGTAGCTTGAATATCTCCGAGCATTTAACCATCAGATGAGAGATATAGCACCACACCGGGAACTACGTCCCCTACACTTTTCCACTTAACCTGGTCTTTCATGATTGTCATAATATAAGTGGATGGAGAGACAACCACGACTACGGGTAAATTATTGCGTTCGCAGAACGCAGTTCTAATCCAGACTGAATCGAGATTTTTGGACAACGGGTGGGTCTTGACAAGAGCTGCCCCTGCAATCTGCAAGCAATCTGCGGGGGCGAACAAGAATGACATCATCGCCAAGCCAACTCAAAAGCTTTCAAAATGGCGGCCGTCGGCGAGGAAGACGAAAGTGATGTCTAAATGTCTTAAATGAGCTGCTACAGCCTGGAAATGGCCAAAGTAAAAATGGTGGTGATACAACTACAATGAGTGGACAATTCATCAAGTAAAAGCGGAATTGAATCGACGAAATGTTTCGAAAACAAGACCTGTTTGATCGAGTTGTTGAACACGATGAAATTGAGATTCTGCCAGAGATCTCTGCTAGCAGGGAAGGTTCTTTGTGGTGAGGATTGGCGATTGAAGTGGATGATCTGCCACCTTACCTCTGAAGAAACGACCTCGACTGAAATTTGTTATATCAGGATAAACAAATGTCTGAGAAATATTTTGTACACCTTTTTACAACACGGATCGGTCATTTCGATTTCGTCACTGAAACAAACAATATGCCATGGGTCGGAACAAGTCCTGAGGAGCTGAAGGAATTTCTGGGGATTACTGTCTGGATAAAGCTCAAACAATTGCCGATTTCTACAATAATTTCTTCGTTGCCGCTAAAACTATTTTCAGAAACTATGTTTTAATATTGTGTTAGTCAAAGTTGATATTTTTGAGGCTTTCCAAGATGCTGTCAACGTGCTTTTAGTGTTCAAAGATCATCATGGACCACATGGCCCTCCACATAATAATAATAATAATAATAATAATAATAATATAATAATAATAATAATAATAAACGATTTTATTAGTAGTACTTCCACAAAGTGGCTCTTCGCCTACTAATTACAAATCTCAAATCAAATCAAATTAAATCAAATGTTGGTTTTTGAGGAGAGGGGAAAACCGGAGTACCCGAAGAAAAACCTCTCGGAGCAGAGTAGAGAACCAACAAACTCAGCCCACATATGACACCGAGTCCGGGAATCGAACCCGGGACACATTGGTGGAAGGCGAGTGCTCTCACCACTGCGCCAACCCTGCTCCCCCAGGGTTAACATACCAAACCTACCAATGCTCGAACGCACTTTCTAATCTACGATTACTACTAGTTTTAAACTAGATTTTCTCAGGCCATTTCAAGGTCTCTCTCGAAATCGAGCTGGGCTGAGCTGAGACGCGACTTCGAGTCGATTAATTGTAATTATAACAAGTGGACGGTTCGATTTCGTGAGCAAAACAAAATTCAACGGTTGCGTTTCACTCGCGCGATCGGTAAACTTGCCTAGCCTGTGCAACAGAAATTCCATCGCCCCGAAAAGTTTCAGGAGCGGCATACTGCCCGTGAATACACCAGAGAAAAACAAAAGCTCATACCAAACAACAAAAATTGTGGCCGAGTTGTCAACAATTCTTCGCGTGAAGTTTACGGTATCTGCGATCGGTCTTAATCTTGATTTTTCTAGTTCCTTACAAGTGATTTTTGCTTGAGTAGAAGTTGAATTTGTCGATATCTGAGTTTTATGGGCCCCTTCAGTTCCACCATAACTTTCCTCGAAGTGTCGGTACAGCGATCGAAAATATGGTTGACAGCAGATTGGACGTTTGACCCTAGGAAAGGTGTGCGATATATAAGCTGATCGCCGATTGGGCAGAAAAAAAATTCCTTGCCAGAAAATTTCCGCCCAATCAGGAAACTGTATTGGCTTGTGGAACAAGTCCGATAAAGAAATGTTCCCAGGGGCTCTCCTGTCCGTCTTGTAAGCTTTCCCTCTTCGTCCCAAACCGACTCTCTGCCCCTGGGTCTCCGAGGATGAATGGCATGTGGCATGACTTGCGGAATCGCATAATTATGCGGAATGTAATATATGCAGAATGGCCCGAAGAAATTAATTCAACTGAAAGAGTTAGGCCCCGTTTATATGGAGAAGTTGTCCCGGGTAGAAGGGTCACCCTTCTAGCCGAGCTACCCTGGGCGAGCCAATTTTTCCTACATTTCCTTTCAAAACTTGGCGAACCGTTTACATGAGTAACAAAAAGTTGGCTCGGCTGGAAGGGTGACCCTCCTAGCCGGGCCACCCTCTTTCGATGATAGGGTCACCTTACTAGCCGAGCCAACTTTTCTCCATGTAAACACTTTGGCTCGCCTAGCCGGGTCAACTCGGTCAAGGTGAGACAATCAGAGCATGCGCGAGTGCTGCTGGCTCGGGCAAAAGGGTCAACTTTTTCTCATATAAACGCTCGCTAAAGTTGACTCGGCTGGGAGGGTGACCCTCTTGCCCGGGACAACTTTTCTCCATATAAACGGGGCCTTAGTTATTCTACAGCCTAGAGAATAATCGCAAGCTAGCTACCGATCTCGGTCACAACTACTCTCCACTGGGCTTGCTTTCGTACTGATAAACATTACAATTATGAACTCTTGAGGTGATTAAATTTACCTTGAGTTTTGCCGTCAGAGGATTAGTCTGTTCGGGAAGGATATTTGCAGCTTATTTGTGCGAATCGTTCGCGGCTGCGAGACAAGCGAGCTTTTGCCATCTTGTCAATTTCACAGTGTTTTAGATATAATGTGATTAAGTATTAACTCTTTTGGCAGTTCTGAAATGGATTAAATAAAATTTTATTTTTCCGGGGTCGATTGTAAGAGATTTAGGAACGGAGCCTCGTATAGGCTCATTGTGGTTTTCAGAGTTTTATAATATGAATAATAATAATATGCTAATATGAATAACTGAATCGAACTTGAGCAGTGTTCGCGTTGATGAGTCGCCTCGTCGAAGATTTAACAAGGAAAATAATTGTAAATTTACCTTACAGAGCCAAATTCATTCGTATCATACAAGAAACTCTCATTCATATCGTTTGCCTTTTTGTCGGACTAATATAAAACAATTTTCCGTTTTTTACCAAGGACCTAAATTTTATAACTCCTTAAATTCTGAGATCGTCAACTCGTCCTCTCCTGTCTCCTTTAGGAAAGCACTTAAGGCGTTTATTTGTAATAACTATTAGTAGTTTTAGATATAATGTGATTAAGTATTAACTTTATTTACAGCTTGTAACCTATTGTATTGTATCCGTCGTCATGTTCTTTTTTCAAAATTTCATCTTGTAAATAATAACTGAGGAGGCCTAATTAACATAAGCTTCATAGTTTCCTTTAGGTCTCCTCGCCATTGTAACTTCTATCCATTCTATCTTTTTTGGTTTCCTTATAATAATGCTGTTTATGGTTTGGCAAAATAAATAAATTAATTAATAAATAAAATGTAATCGGCTGCGAACTGATTAATCCTATAAAAGCAAACTCTTGATAAATCTCTTCAAGAGTTCATTTGTAAAATATTTATATCAAGTTTATCAAAGCAAGCTCCGTGCATGTAGAGCAGTGCTCTACACCAGTGAAAAATTTCTCGGTCAAATCCAATTTGCTTTCAACATTTTGTTGTTACCGAGATCAACAAAGTCTAGCCCCTTCTCTAGATAATAATTTTACGGTTAATAATCTGGATCTTGCGTATTGGAACTCGCGATTATTAATTGCGTCTGACAGCCTAACACAGTGAATAATCGTAAGTTAGTTGCTGATAGATCTCTCGGTGACAACAAAATGTTGCGGAAAACAAATTGGATTTAATTTGAGCGAGAAATTTTTCAGTAGAGGGGATTGTGCTTTGATAGACTTGATATAAATATTTTACAAATGAACCCGCTTGTCTTGACTTTGCTTTTATAGGATTATTCAGTTCGCAACTGATTATATTTTCCTCATTTGTCGCTCGATCTTCGAGTCAGAGTTCAGTTATTCATATAACAACGAAGAGCAGCGCGATCGATGTGAGACTCTTGTAAGACTCTGAAAACCATAATAAGCCTCTGGGAGACGCCGTTCCTAAATCGCTTTCAATCGACCCCAGAAAAATAAAATTTTATTTAATTCAAAACTGCCAAAAGAGTTTGACCTACACTGTGAAATTGACAAGATAGCAAAAGATCGGTGTCTTGCAGCCGAACGATTCTTTCGTGCATAGCTTCACAAATATGCTGCGTTCATTTGCGAACAGACTAATCCTATGAAGCAAAACTCAAGGTAAATTTAATCACCTCAAGAGTTCATAATTGTAATGTTCATACGAAAGCAAGCACGGCGGAGAGCAGTTGTGACCGAGATCGGCAGCTAGCTAGGTTATTCACTATGTTTGGCTTTTAGAATAATTAACTCTTTCAGTTGAATTAATTTCTTCGGGCCATTCTGCATATATTATATTCCGCATAATTATGCGATTCCGCAAGTCATGCCACATGCCATTCCGCAAACTCATTCTGCCTTTTACCCTCACCGCTAGAGAAGCGGTAGCCATTATGTCACCCGGTCTGTAAGTGATGTAATGTAAGTAGTCAAACGGATCGGATTACAAAGTATCGGAGAACCATCGCGTCTCAGTGTTACCTGATCGGAGATTTTATTTAGAATTTTCACTAAAGAAAACACTTATCTGTTGTCTAATGCAACGAAATAAAAATACTGTAGTTTGTCGGTTATAAGGCACACTTTTTTTGGAAGGTCGATCGATCGATCGATCGATCGAAAATTATTCTTAAACTTGGGATGCACCTTTAATGAAAAATGCGAAATCGCATTTTCTGCTATCAGGGATTAAGCACTGACTTTCATAGATACAGAGAAATTCCGAATGCACTGTTTACTTCCCAAGGTGAGGGTACTAAAGAACTGGTAATGCGAGAAAACAATTTTCAAAACCAAGCCGTATTTGCATATCGGACGTGCATAAAAGCACGTGCTCTGTAATGTGACACTTATCGCGCTAACATCACAAATCTTTGCAAGACCGAGTATTGCAGCGTGTTTCTTTACAAATTATACAAACCTTCTTCGTTCATCCATCCTTGTTTGTGCACTGACATTTGAAGCCGGTTAACTCAAGTATTCTCGTCGCTGGCAACTCAAACCAAATCGTCATTAAGCGTATGTGACAATTTACGCTTTTGTGTAACCAAGATGAATCAGCTTTAGTTTTATTCGCTCGCAGAAGTGACAATTTCGCTTGAATGGAATCAGGATGCGACTTTTTTTGCTTTGTTTGGAGACATTTTGTTATTTATTAGGTCACAGGTAAATAAACTTGATAAAATGTGTTACCTCTAGTTTTTCAGTTGGATGTTACTAATACTGGGAACCGGGAACGGGGAACGGGGAACGGGGAACGGGGAACGGGGAAGGGGAACCGGGAACGGGAGTCTGGGAACCAGTGTACAGCGGTAATCCACAAAAAAATTCAAAATCGTGGAAGAAGGAAACAAAAATGATTAGGAAACCAGTTTTGAGCCCATGTCTGCGCATGTGCAAAGGTTGTGGAGGTCCTGGGCTCTAGCGTTGTACAGTTTGTAAACTCACATGAAGAATGATCCTCGCAGTTGTGAAACTGTACGGAAAGGTGAACATTTTGCCGATTTGTAACGCCGTTTCCGCATATTAAAGGCCGGCATTATGACCACAGGTAGATCTTTTCATGGGTTATTTAATTGCCGTTCCTACCTTTGTAATTTTTCCTACTTTTTGCTAGAACCATCCGAAGCTCGTACGTGGCGTAATTGAAGTAGACCTGGGACTCAAAGTATGGTACAGTCAAATGCCATCGATCGTAAAGATTTTGGCCACATTTAAGAAATCTTTGACTGATTTCAACAATACAGGATTATGTTAACCTTCTTATCTCGACGTGATTTTCTACCTGTTCAATTTTCGTTCCCTTTTGTGTTGTTAGCCCAGAAAGCTTTCTTATTTATTGGAAACACAGGAGTGCTGTTGCCCAGCTCAAGTGTATCATCACTGTATCATCAACACTTTGATCACATTTAAGTGCTACACACATATTTTCGCCATCTTTTACTACGTGAATTTTAATTCTGGTACCTTTTCTTTGCCCACAATGCTGGTAAAATGAACATATTATAAGTTTGAAAATTACTGAATTTTGCAACTTTGAAAAACCCAAGAAACAGTCAGCATGTCTTGATTTGATTGGGTTGGTGGTGTATTCTTTATACCAAAGGGCCTGTTTTCCAACATCATTCACTGAAACACCTGTAATAGCCTTCATAGCAAGTGCACTTTTATCAGGTTACAGCCCACTTGTTCAGCAATACCATACCAAACTGCCTACGTCTTAGGAGCTATGTTTAATGCTTGCGTGATTTCTATTTTCAGTTGATTAATAGTTTGTGATAAGCGTCAATCATTCGTCAATCATCAGTAAGATATCCGATATACTGGTTTTGATAATTAAGGTCGCAGAGTGTGCATTGTTATTAGAAGGATTTCAGTGAGCTCTGATTAAATACCTGATGTGGCAAAATTGCGTCTGCTGTTCTCTTCACAAACATTACATCTGGCGACAAGGCTATTCCAATGGCACTCACCTTGCCGCCTGCAGTTGCACCATTTTCGGTCGGCGAGAAATCTACATTGAGTAGTCGATGGAAGAAATGGGTGCACGGTTTCGAATACTACCTAGTAGCGTCCGCCATTGCCGATATGAAGCAACAGCGTGCGCTGCTTCTTCACCTTGCCGGACCAGACGTCCAGGAGATTTTCGAAACCCTTTCCAAGACAGGGGACGACTACAAGACAGCGTTAGAGAAGCTGAATGCCTACTTCGAGCCGCAGAAGAATATTTCCTTCGAGCGCCACACCTTCCGCCAAGCTTCGCAACAACAGCACGAACCAATTACCGATTATGTTACGCGCTTGAAACTCTCGCAGCTACTTGCGAATTTCCTAACAAAGAGGAGATGATTCGTGATCAGGTGGTCGACAAATGTTATTCCGCAAAGCTCAGACTGAGATTATTGCAAGAGCCGTCCCTTACCCTCGACAAAGTTATTTCAATTGGCCGCGCCCTCGAAGTTGCGTGCGAGCAGGCCAAAACCATAGAAAATGCCTCAACTTCAGGAGCTGCAACTTTAAACTCGGTTCATCAAAGAGGGAGACCGAATAACTATCGCATGAGACTGAAACAGTCCGTTCCCCGTTCGAGAAAACCACCAAATTCAGGAACAGATGGCAAAGAGCGTCCTGTTTGTTTTTGCTGTGGAGAATCGGGTCACAAAGCAAAAAACCCCAACTGCCCTGCGCTTAAAGCACCTTGCAACGAATGCCACAAGTTTGGTCATTTCTCTCGTGTCTGTCAAAGTTGTAAGAAGAAAATTGCCGAGGTTCGAGAAGTGCCATGTCCAGATGATTCATGCGATTCCATGAGCGAGGAACATGTTTTGTGGTTGGACCACACACGCACGACAAGAACGTCAAGGCTGTCATTTCCGGTGTTCCAATTTATATGATGATTGATTCTGGCGCGAGTGTAAATGTTATCGATTCAAATGCATTTCGAAAACTGGCCCGGACAGGCGTGACATTGCAGAAATCTAAAATCCGTTTGTTTACATATAGTGCGACTTCGCCTCTGGCAATATGAGGATCGTTCTTGGCAAAAATAACCGCGAACAAGCGCCAAACGACTGCAAAATTCATCGTTGTGCAAGACGATTGTGCTGGCTCGTTACTCGGAAACGGCGTAGACCTTGGTCTGCTCCAAATTGGAGCGGAAGTCGAGGAAATTCGCACTCTTTCAAACACGACTGACCCAGTAACGCAAATAGTGGCGAAATATGACAAAGCCTTCCAAGGCGTCGGGAAACTACGCGATTTGTCAATGCAAATTCATGTAGATCCTTCAGTTACACCTATTGCCCAGCCTCCACGTCGAATTCCGTTTCAGATTCGTGCCAAAGTCGAAGATAAAATACATGAGCTTGAACAGCTGGACATCATTAAACGTGTCGAAGCGCCAACACCGTGGGTTTCGCCGCTCGTTGCTGTGCCCAAACCCAATGGTGAAGTTCGAGTGTGCGTCGACATGCGCCAAGCAAACCAAGCCATGCTGCGTGAGCGTCATCCAATTCCTACAGTGGAAGAGACGCTCCAGGAGCTAAATGGAGCGGCAGTGTTTTCGAAACTTGACCTCCGCTGGGGATATCATCAAATCGAATTAAACCCTAACTCCCGAACAATCACCACCTTTGCAACCCATCAAGGCTTGTGGCGTTATAAAAGGCTAATGTTTGGTATCTCTTCTGCTCCCGAAGCCTACCAACACATTATTTAGCAAACTCTCAGTGGATGCCTAGGTGTGCGAAATATCTCTGACTATATTATCGTTTACGGAAAAGATCAAGCTGAGCATGACCGGAACTTGTAGCAAGTTCTGCAGCGTATCGTAGAGAAGGGACTTACACTAAATAAGGACAAATGTTTGCTTAGTGTACCGCAGCTCACTTTCTTCGGTTTCAAGGTTTCTTCTGCTGGCATAAGTCCCGATGACCAGAACGTCTCTGCCATCAAAGATCCTCGGAGGCCTACAAACCCGAATGAGGTTCGTAGTTTCCTTGGCCTCGTAAAGTACTGCGCTAGATTCTTCCCCAACCTAGCTACCGAAGCAGAGCCACTACGTAAGCTTACCTGACTGGACTGTGAGTGGGAATGGAGTGACCTGCAAGAAACAGCTTTCAACAAGTTGAAGAGTACCCTTACCAGTGATTGTGTGATGAGCCACTATGACTCAAATGCGCCCACCGAACTGACAGTTGATGCTAGCCCGGTTGGCTTTGACCGGATAGTGTAAGCCGTCCAGTTGCCTACGCGAGCCGTACGCTCTCCGACGTAGAACGTCGCTACTCACAAACAGAAAGAGACGATCTGAGTGTTGTTTGGGGCTGCGACCGCTTCAACCTTCAATCCTGCCGATGTTTTTTCAAGATTGCCCTTACCAGGTCAGCCAAGACGAGAGAAGTCGGTGGCTGATGATTATATTAACTTCATTGTCTCCCATGCTGCACCAGTTGCCCTCTCATTGCATCCGTAAAGAGACGACAGCAGATTCTGTTCTACAACAAATTCAGCAGTGTTTACAGTCTGGCAAGTGGCCCAGAACACCAGACCTACAACCTTATAGCCATGTTAAGGAAGAAATGTCTACTGTGGATGGTATCGTTCTGCGCGGCAGAGGAATAATCATGCCCGAAAGCCTCCAAAAGCAAACTCTTCAGCTAGCTCATGAAGGCCATCAGGGAATCGTGAAGACAAAACAGTTGCTGCATGAAAAGGTTTGGTGGCCTGGTATTGACAAGCAAATAGAAGAATTCATTGAGCACTGTCTAGCATGCCAAGCACAAGTCTCGTCAGCGAGAAATGTGCAGATGTCTCCTATGCCAGCAAAGCCTTGGGAAATTGTTTACGCTGATATTTCTGAACCATTCCCAACAGGAGAGTCAGTCCTAGTCCTGATTGATGGTTTCTCTCGGTGGCCAGAGATGGAAATTCTTCACAGCACTTTAGCACAAGCCCTCATACCTTTACCCAGAAGAACTAACAACAGACAATGGGTCTCAATTCGTGTGAAGCACCATGGAAACGTACCTTCTAAACAGGGGTATCAAGCATCGCAAAGCCAGCCCTTACTGGCCTCGAGCTAATGGCGAAGTACAACGATTCAATCGCACCTTCGAGAAAGCAATCAAAGCAGCACACATCGAGGGGAAAGATTGGCGAAAAGAGATTCCCACCTTTCTGATGAACTACAGAACAACCCCTCACACCACAACTCGAGAGACACCAGCAAAACTTCTAATGGGCCGTGCACTTCGTACAAAAGTACCTCAATTGATTGCTGCAGCTGAGTCACCAGAAATCACCCGTGCTATCCAGAAACAAAAATACAAAGAAAATGCTGACAAGTACCTCCGAGTTGCGCACTCAGCAGTAAGCGTCGGTGACAAAGTCCTTCTCAGACAGCCACGTCGTGGCAAGTTGACGACAAGGTTTGACCCCAGGCCATACGTTGTACTGGAAAGAAAAGGGCCAAGCCTCATCTTGCAAAGAGGGACATCCCGGCCCATCATGCGAAATGCCTCACTGGTCCATCGTATTCCAAAGGATGTGCGGACCAAAGATGAAGACGACGAAGACGAGGACATCGATTCCTGTGTGCTAGCACAACCGGAACAGAGTGTACACCACAACGTACCTCATGTTGGGGAGCAGAGTTGGCGCAGTGGTGAGAGCGCTCGCCTTCCACCAATGTGTCCCGGGTTCGATTCCCGGACTCGGCGTCATAAGTGGACTGAGTTTGTTGGTTCTCTACTCTGCTCCGAGAGGTTTTTCTCCGGGTACTCCGGTTTTCCCCTCTCCCCAAAAACCAACATTTGATTTCATTTGATTTATTTAGAGTTGATTTGATTTAGTCTCCCCAATTAGTAGAGCATCTGTGCTCGGCTAAATACATTTGAGGCTTAAATAAAGTGATTATTATTATTATTATTATTATTATTATTATTATTATTATTATTATGTTCCAGTTCCCACGAGGCCGCAGCGTGCCAGAAACAGGCCTGGACACCTGAACGATTTTGTCCTGGACTGAACTAGTGAACAATGGTCTGATGAAAGGAATCATGTAGATACAAGGACTGTGATTATTTTCAAATCAGAACTGAACTGTGAACGGACTTGTTTGAAAATTGTATATAATTGTTTTGAAGAAGCATTTAATTTTTTTCCCTTTCTTTTCGTTTTTTTTTTTCGTTCAAAGGAGGGATTTAATGTTTGCGTGATTTCTATTTTCAGTTGATTAATAGTTTTGTGATAAGCGTCAGTCATTCATCAGTCATCAGTAAGATATCCGATATACTGGTTTTGATAAATAAGGTCGCAGAGTGTGCATTGTTATTAGAAGGATTTCAGTGAGCTCTGATTAAATACCTGATGTGGCAAAATTGCGTCTGCTGTTCTCTTCACAAACATTACACTATGAAAGCCCTATAATGCTTCTAAAGGTGTCAGGTCAATATCCTGTTCCAATTACCAAGCAAAACATCTGCCAAAACTTTTCTCAGGTCTCTAAAATTATACCAGTACTAAGGAAAACATTAAGTGCTCATGACATACATACATACATCAGTTTATTCAAGGCATTAGAATAAAGTTGACTGTAAAAAAAAACTTGTTTTCTTCTTAACCATTCCGTTTTTAGCCAAGACACTATAGTAGTTTCTATTTGAGTTTAATGACTAAGACAAAAACCAAGGTAATCACTCATTTCAAAAACATGATCTTATCTGAATTCACAACAGAATGCCAAAATGGCATCTGCATGCAAGAGAATCTTGGAGTAACTATTGGGTTCAGCTGTGAGTGTTGGGGGTTTTGTTAGCCAATTACATTGTCAGCAAAGAAAGCAAAACTTAAGCAGACATAATAACTATTATTACTTCCAACAATAAGAAACAGTCAGGCGAAGTCGATGGAGAAGACAAATTAAAACCTGTCAAAATCACTTAAATTATCACTTCTGAGGCAAAAGGATGACAGTACACCACTGGTAAGGCAATTTAAATTTTATTTAGCATTGGTCAATACATATATTTAGCAATTCATCACCAAAGCATGAAAAATATGGTAAATCCCATACATTTACTATAAAAAACAAAGGGTTACATAAACAGATTGTCTGGGTGCACTGTGGTTGAAATACAGTAGAGTTTTTCATGACAGTAAGTTGTGTCATTTGAAAATGACTTTGTAAAAAAAGGAAAATATTTTCCAAGAAGGGAAATGCTATTTTCACTAAAAGACATTTTTTTAAACCTGGGTTAGCAAGCCCTTAGGGGCTTCCAAACAAGACAAATGACTAAAAATAAAATATTATTTTCAAGTTCTGTCAATGCTTGGTTTATCGATGCAAGGTTAACTGTAACTTGTATTTCCTGTTGTTTTGGCTTATTTAATACATTTGTATTTGTACAAACAAGGTTATTTATTCACTCGTTGTTCAGTGGTAATTGTACGTACCTTTGCATGCAGTAACTTGAATAAATATACCGTTTATTAATTTTCTACGTTACTTGTGTTATCTCGATCTGTTACCTCCTCGCTGCTTTTCTGCTGATAATGATGTTGGGCTACAGGAGCACTTTCGTGCACCAAATCCGGCGTAAAATGACGATTTCAGGAAGGGGAAAAGTGAATCGCCAAAACAAATGGTGGCAGCCATTGCAGAACCGTTGACTTCATAGTCTCAACCAGGAATACGAGTCGTCTAATCACATTGCAAACGGCAAGTTGGCTTCATATTTCCTCTGTTTACCTGTTTTCGTCCGCCATTTTGATTTTTTGCGGATTACCGCTGTACACTGGTTTCCAGACTCCCGTTCCTGGTTCTCTGTTCTCCTTTCCCCGTTCCCCGTTCCCCGTTCCCCATTCCTCGTTTTCAGTTTCCCGTTTCCCGTTTCCCGTTTCCCGTTCCCCGTTCCTCGTTCTTCGTTCTTCGTTCCTCGTTTTTCATTAACGGTTCCCGTTCCCCGTTTCCCGTTTCCCGTTCCCCGTTCCTGGTATTAGTAACATCCTTTTTCAGTTCTTTATTTATGCACGGCTTTTTCGCACTTGTTTATTACAACTTCTTTGTTGCTCCGCGTGCACCTACGGTAGCTATATAAAGATCTATAAAGTTGTGCATCAATTTCAATGATAAGCTCAACTGCGAATTCACAATTCTTGTCGAGTTTATTCAACATAACTTTCCACTGTACAATACAATACAATAGTCTTTCAACCGTTTGCATTTGGAAATAAAAATTGGTTAGTGCTAATTTTCGTCATATCCGTGTTGTTTGTTTTTGTCCTTCGGCTGGAAAACCTCCATAAACGGTCACTAAAAAGCTCGCAAAATGGGCTAGGAAAAAACACTTCTCACAGTCTAACAGAGCTGTACCTGGTTACAGTTGCAAAATAGTAAAAAGTGATCTTAAATAAGTTCACAACTTCTCTTTTGAACTTCGAGGGAGTACAACGACTCGAACGTTTGCACTGACTAGATAATTATTCCAAACTAGAACCAATGATGACGAAGGGAATCAAAGAAGACATTGGGCATTACCGAGTGCAACCGAAAGTGTGGAGTGCTTACTCACACTTCTTCGAGCCTCTTCTAGGCTGGTAGCCACACACACACAAAATACTGAAATTACGATTCACCACTGCTTTAACTATAAAGAATCCACTTTATTCACTGTTTTAGTTTATTAAGCAGTAGCCACATGCAGTTCTTGACTGCCTCTTGTTATAGTTGGTTTTCGCCGTCTACACTAAAACGCCTAGCTATAGTTATCACATTTATCCACTCTGGAGAGTGTTTTCAAGAAGTTTCGTTTTTGATAGCCGAAAACATCATTTTATTGTGGACAACTGGCCCCTGTTGTTCAAACAGTGGACAACTCTTATTCAGCGTATAGATCGCTATCCAGCGGATAAAATGTATCCACTTGCGTCATTCCGGTTGTTCGAAGCTTGGATAGCGTTATCCAGCCGCTATCCAGCGGATAAAGTTATCCACATCTAGGTAGGTTGTATAACTTTTATCCACTGGATAAAACTGTTAAAAAACAGACATGGCTGCTCGAACAATCAACCATTTAATTAAAAAATTGAAACAAAGTACCTGGAAAACCTACGGACGCCTTCCAGGTTAACTGCGAAATATAGAAATATGTAACAAGAGACTGGTCGATCTTTTAATACTGTTGTCATTTTATTTTCTGGGAGAAATACGGACTGCAGAGGAAACGGCTTTGTTCATGAGCTGGCGTAAATATAAATGACGATGTTTTTATCATATTCTAAACGTTTATCAACTGAAATAGGTATGGTAATAAGAGAAATAAAACCGTAAAACTTCGGGCAAGTCGTCAAGTGTATTATTTTTCAAAATATTTCAATTTCTGTGCTAGAAAAACCGACGTTTTGTAGTGTTATTTTCAACATGTCGATCGATTGGCTTTTCACAGACACGCAAGAATTTCATGACAGGAAAGTTTCTAACGAATGGTTCATTCTTACAAGTGTATTAGCAAGCCTACTCTGAAATCTATTCAAGAGGAATTTCGAGAAGGCAAAAGTTAAACAATCTAAGCTCAATCATTGTTGTGCTCCTTTGCATCAGTAGACCGCAGTAGTCTACTGCAGGAATTTCAAATTGTAAAAGATATTTAAACGAAAATGGCTTTATATGAGGGTGGATGCATTGACAAGGAACTTAATTATCACTGTGAAAGTTCAAGATATATAAAGATAGGCTGATTTACAGAATTTCTAATACGATTGTTTATCGTTATTAAAAGGTTTAATCTCACGCAGCCCCACGTAGTAGTTGCACGTGGTATAAAGTTGACGTTTGGCAAAATAGCTCTTTTTATAACTTGAGAGTTGTTTTCGGAGGTCTCCAAAATAATTTAGGGCACTTTAGGGATGCAGTTGACTTTGATTTCTCCATTTTCCAGGTTCCACATCCTCCGCCATTTTGTTATCATGCAATGTTTCATCTAAAAAGTGACTGAGATTCACCATGGCAACGGACCGGATAGCGGCTTTATCCTGTGGATAGTTATTCATCGCACTATCCAGGCTTTGTGCAACGACTTTTTATCCACTGGATAACTATCCGGTGTACAGCAGATTTATCCGGTGGATAGGCTTATCCAGTGGATAAAGTTATCCTTTGAACAACCGTGGCCTTGAGAAAAAAAACCCGGTTTTTAAGTTTATCGGGATTATTATTATTATTATTATTATTATTTGCAGTAAAACTATCTGTATGCACAGTGTTATAAAGCGACACAGGGCGCAAAGCGTAACCTGTGCGCACAAGCGAAACTTAAAAGGAATAACCATATGAGTAAAAAAAAATAATAATAAAATAAAATAAAAAAAAAAAATAAAATAAAATAAAATAAAATAAAATAAATAAAAATAAAAATAAAAAATAAAATATATATCTATATATATATATCTCTACATGGCTAAAAACTATAATCTAGGCATATAAATGTTTGTAGTGTCTCTCGTTCTTCGTGGCTGATAGTCAGGCTTTGATCTTAGGTCTTCATATCATAACCTTGAAAGTTCTCGCTATATTTAGGGATGACGACAAGACTGCCTTTTGCATGGCCTCTAAAACTTGATTCGCCTTACGTCCTACCAGTGACTGAATTGAGGTTTCGGTTTCTCTCGACCAGCCTCCCAACACGTCCATGATAATGTTATGTTGAATCACCTCGTAACCTCTATACTGCTGCTTCAATTCCCACCTTAACGGGCCATACTTCATCGTCTTCTCCTCGCTCTTTTTCTCTCGGTTACTAATCCAAGGGCAGCTCATCTCTAAGGTCAGCACTTTCTTGTTTGCATGATCCACAATCCTCGCGTCTACACGGTTGGCTCGAACCTCCTGGTGGTCCGCATACACGGGTACATCCCACCATGCTTCCACTTGTTCTGACCTGTACTCCGGCTTGGGCATTACTGGCGAGTACCACGGTGGTACTTCCTCGAGAAGACCCTGGTCATGTAAGATCTCATAAAACAGGACCTTTAGAGCCATGTTGTGTCTGAATAAATACTTGGTCTGAGCCAACGCAGTGCACCCGGACAGGATATGAGAGACACTCTCTTGGGCGTGTCCACATATTCTACACTTCACATCCCCAGAGCAACTTGTGTGAGTCTTTTTGCTAGTGTAGAGCTTTGTTGGCAAAAGTTGCTCGTACAGTTCAAACGCACCGGCAATAGTATACGTGGGACATGATCTCCATGTTCTCAGCCAGCTGAAACATCCGTTCGTGCACAGCTGTTCATCGTCCTTTCTCTCTCTCAATAGCTTCCCCTGCCATTCTAGGCTACGTACGTCCCTCTCATACTTCTCCTCCACACATTCTTTCAGCACTCCCTTCACACGTTGCGGTGGGATGGCCTCTCCACTGGTCATAACACATACAGGTTCCGGGTGTTTAAGATGAAGGTCAACACCCAACTCCGCCGCAAACTTTGCCGCATCTTTCACTACTGATTTATGGCCGGATGACTCGGCTCTTTCGTCAAACTCTCTCACCATTTTCATCGCCGGGTCTTGGTTCTCATACATTCGAATCGCTGCTTTGACCTTGGTCACTTTATACTCCATCTCCACCGCACGTAGACCTCTTCCGCCTTGTTCCCTCGGGAGGTACAAGAGAGCCGTAGAACCACCTGGGTGTTTCCCGCCATTTTCCACTATGATCTTGCGCACTTCCCTGTCCAAGATCTTCAACTCTGTTATCGGCCAGTGTTGAGTCCACATTAAGTAACCCAACACCGGCAAGGCAAACTGGTTAGAAGCTGCCACCCGGTTAAAGTCTGAGAGGGGACTGGACCAGATGATCGACAGTCGACGCAGGTACTCCCTTGCTGCACATTCAAGTACCATTTTCTCTTCCTGGACTAAGCTCTCAAGAACACCAAGAAACTTATACTGTTTTCCTTCTTCAAGTGATGGTAATCTTCCTCCAGCTATATCTCCTCCTAAATTCTCCTGGGAGTGGATCCCTCTCCTTATATGGACCACAGCACATTTCCTCGGATTCCACTGTAGTCCGATGTCTTCCATAGCCACTTGCGTTGATTCTAGCACTCGGTTCAACTGCGAATACTTTAAGATCGTCAATATACAGCAAATCAGTCACTGTGGCACTGATTGGTTTAGATAACTTGTATCCCTCGGAGGCACTTATCTTCCAGGCCACGGGATTCAAGCAGATCGTGAAAAGCCTCGGGCAGAGCGCATCTCCCTGTGGTAATCCTTTCTTAAACATAATAGGATCAGACACTTCCCACCCATGCCGCGTGTTGGCGATGATTCTCGTCTTCCAGCTCTTACACAACTTACTTATCACCTTAC
>JAEMWC010000854.1:280000-285000 GCA_016490735.1 Pachyseris speciosa
CTAATTCCACTTCGCCAGAGCCCAAAAGTGCAAGTTATACTGGAAACAAGAAATTCTCCAAGAATTTTTTTGACCATCTGAGCCGGAGTAATGCATTGGATGTAGTTGAAGTCAATCCCAATCATAACAAAAATGAAATAAAATAAAATTAGAAAAACTGAAAGTTTTACCCATTTGTAGGTTAAACTTCCTTTCCTCAAATTTTCTTTCAAGTTTGGAACTCCTTGTTGCGTTATAAGTTCCATCGATCTATCGATCACATTATGGACCCAGATGAACGAACTTAAGCCCCGGCTACACGTTCTAACATTGTTAGAAGAATACGTCCCAACATTGTTGTAAGAACGCTTCTAACAATGTTGGATACGCATATAACATTGTTGGAAACACGTCGCTTAGGCGGTCTGACTTCAACAATTTCCACCTCTGCCATCTGCCATTAGGCTTTCGGATTGGAGACTGGGCCTTAACTCTGATTGGTCTTTGCAATACAACATTGTTGAAAGGGCGGCTACACGCTTCAACATTTGTTGTATGTTGGAGAAAATGTTTGATCGAAATCAAAACATTCTTCCAACAAAAAATGTTGAACAAACGTCATCAAACATGCATGCTACACGTTCTAACATTGTTCATCCAAAAAATGTTTTATAACAATGTTTGAACGTGTAGCCGGGGCTTTAAGGAAGGCGAAAGCTTTGCGAAATGTTTTCGTTGGGTCATGTATCATTTCGGCGCCAACTTGAATGACGTGATGCTTAGTGCCATTGCGCACACTAGATGGTTTGTTTGAAAATTATTAGCAACTGATGAATACACGCGCAGTTCAATTTTTCACGCATTGAGCAAAATTTAACAAGTTGAAACCGCGTTCATTATTTTCTCGTTGTTCGTTTTGATTAAAGTCCAAAAGATTTTAATAGCGGAGCACCATGGTTAAGAAAATATGGTAACCCATCTATTCGAGAAAATGTGGTTTTCGTCACCGTACGCACGTCGTAAGCCGTACGTCCGCCTTTCCATGTATGCGATGTGAAATGTCGGCCATACTCCAACTAACAGGCTAGTTTATAGCGCACATCTTTGATATTGGACATCCATGTTATGGCCAATTGACACCTGTCAAAACAAGATATCCGCTGACCAATATTACGTGACCATATCGCGGGCTCAAGTTAAGACCTCATTGAGGGCAGCTGTTTTTCTGAAGTTGACCGCTGACCAGGTACTGGTTTTTGATTGTATCGCATGCTCAAGCAAGGTGTTGGACACCCAAAACAAAACGAGGCTTAATTTTTCGAGCGCCTTCTGCAGCTCGAGATTTCACATTCAGTTGGTTTCTTCATTTTGAGCAAAACATCTTCATCTTCTTCGAAGTTCAGTTTCTGTCTTTTAATTCGCGTAAAAGGCTTAAAAATCAAGAACTACTTAAAAGATACTCCGGAAGGTGAATTTTCAACTGATAAATTGGAATAGCAAAAGGTTTTTCTTTGGAAATTCTTAAATTTTGGATCCACTTGTATGCCACTTGTATTCTGTCACCTGTACAACTTACGACTTGGTGGTGCAATCGTTTGATAACCGGAATATGTGAGTCCAAGGTAATGTCGGTAGTTCGAACCCAAGTCAAAGTTTTTCTTTGAACTCCTCGTTTTTTCTTTTTTTCTTTTTTTTTCTTGTCAGCGCTTAAGATGTAAAGCGATTTTCCATGTTGACAAGGAAACATGTTGATAATTCTTTGGAAATTCGCGAGCCAATACAGCCGGTGAAGATTGAACCGATCAAAAGAAACGCTCTCAAATAAATGCCTTTGCTATGGGATGACTTGTCTCTCTGGCCGAGCGGGGTACGGAACGACTGACGGAAAGACGAAGAGAAAAAAAAGGGTAATGCTAGAAGCGGCGCGTCGCCATAGCGACGCCGGCTTAGAAAACTTTGATATTTGCGCAAAACGCATATCTCAAAACTTCTTCGAAATTGTTCAGAGTATTCAAAACCTTCTTCATTGCAAAAAATGTCCTCTAATGCCCGAACAATCAAGAAAACTTTTTGCTTCAGCATGTGCCGCTATACCGGATATCCCAGCATGCTCAAGGAAAAGAGATGCAAATATTTAACTTACTGGGGAGGGGGTAACGCAAAAATTGTCTCCCCAAAACAGTGCCTTAAAAGTAGAAAATAACCAATATAATTTTAGAAAATGCCTGGTGACCCCCATTTTTTTCCTTACAAAACGAAAGTGGTAAGCTTACTAAACACATGGTGATTTTTTCAAAGTTTGCAAAATGTATTTGGCCTGTTTATTGCTCAACTAGAAGAGCGCAGTCAGGACCAAAAATGACTCCAGTGCAATGATTTTTTAATAAATACCACATAAAAAGTAGTTTTTATATCACCAATTGTTATGTATTTAAAAGCTTGTGGTTTGTTGTTTCCTTGGTGTGGGTTCTGTCCTCGTGTACCGGTTCACAAGAGCCGATACAAAAGACCAAACAATACACAACAGCTAACCAATGACTCCTAAACAAAGAAATAACAATGGTTGTTCCCTTGTGTACAGGTACACCAGGACAGAACCTTGCGTGTGTAAACAGGAATTCTAAGGAAAAGTTCAGAGAAACATTTCAGTCCTTTCCTTTCCTTTTTTTCGAAAGTCTCCATGTTTTCAAGCTTTTGGCTTAATTATCCCTGAAAAATGCGTGGTTACCCCACTTTTCTTTTCAATTTTTAATGGCTTTTACAGACATCATACTTTTTTGCATAGTGATAATCCGCAAAAAATATCTTCGTATTGGGAGGCACAATAAAAACCAAATCTTGAATTTTTATAGGCTGTGAAAGTTACAAAATGTAGCCATCATCTGTCCCATGACCGAGCTAGTAAGGGGCAGGGGTCTATTCCTTACTTGAGGTCACAAACTGATTTGCATCGCGGTAAGTCTTTGTAAACATGCATGCAAATCAGTTTGTGACGTCAAGTAAGGTCCTTACTAGGTCAAGTCTTACTAAGGTCAAGTAAGCTCCTTACTAGCGCGGTCATGGAACAGATGATGGCTATATTTCGTAACTTTTACAGCCTATAAAAAGTCAATATTTGGTTTAAAAAGGCGTAATGCGTTTCAAACAGGTGCAAAGATTTATTTAAGAGAAAAAATATTTTGGGATTAGTTGCACTTTAACTGCTTTTACATTCGATACAATAAGAGGCCATGCAAGAACGGTTTGCTTAAACGTAAAAAGTAAGCGTAAGCAATTCGCATGTCGTCTCTAATTTTATATACGTACGTAAAGCCACTTAAGACCTGAAAGCGCGATCATAGAAATCCACCTTTAGGGTGGCCTTGCACTGTCTCAAGGGTGGATTTCAACTATCGCGTAAATTCAACTGGCTTTAGATACGTAAATGAAATTAGGGAGATACGCGACCTTACTTACGCTTACGAAAATCGCTGTTATATCGCTTCCTATTTTATTAACGTGCGTAAAAGCAAATAATATTACGCAGACTTGGGTCCAAATAAATGAGAATGAAACAAGCTATTGCCCCCATCACTACCTACCTAACTATTTGCAGATGTCATTACAAAGGCAGCAGTTTCTCCTCAATTATTTAAAGTCCCTGAGTGTTGGTCCGGCCGGTGTTTGAACCCACAACCTCCCGCACTGATGTCCTGTGCTCTGCCAACTGAGCTAACCGGTCGGCGGTCTTACCCCGGGAGTACTAACTATGTGCTCCAGGATTCCCTTTCGCTGTGCTTCGATCCCTATGTTTCTTTTGTTTCTATAGCGTAAAAATGTCTTTGCATGAATATTTTTCTATATTTTGCTCCTACCAAAGAGACCCAGTCCTGAGATTTTGATGTCTTCACCACAAATGAAAGTCACATTCGCCTTCTCGTTCCCGCGATCATGAGTGGCCATCTCGAAAACGTCGTTTTTAATCAGACAATAGCGGGACGAAAGCAACTCTTCTGCGTTGCAGTCAATTGAAAGCCTGCAGAATGTAGTCGGGGAGCTAATGTATTACCGTGGGCATTTTATAAAAAAAAGCAAGTCATTGGCCTAGTTATGTTCAGTGGACCATAAGGAACCCAAAAAATGTTGTCGACAATTTTGAAAAGCGTTAACAGGATATTTATGGAGCCTTAAAAAATGACCTGTGTGATCCTGCATGAAAACGAGGCTAAAAACTTATAAGAGGCCATAACTTCTTTCTAGTTCAAGGAATCTCAACCAAACTCTCCATATGCACTAAGTAGACAACCCCGAATGCAGCAGTTTAGATATATCTATTAACAAGGGTCACGTGATGGACCGAGCACGAGATCGAGGCTGATAGGCTATGCGTAGAAATTATAAAGCTGTATAGTGGAAATCGTGGCCAAACTCAAGAGATATACCAAGTAGACAGCCCTGAAGCCGGTTAAATTGGTTATCACACTTAACTGGTTATATTCATCACGAGATTGACCTAGTATGGAAATGAGACTGCCAATCTTTGGTTAAACCCATATATAGAAACCAGACAAGCTTGATATGAACATACAACTATTAGACTGGGTCAAAGGAGAGAGAGGGAGTTGCGTGACAAGGAAGGAAAGTGGATACACAGATTAGGAACATTGCTCCCGCATGGATTAAATGATGATGATGGTTTTTATGGGCAAAACAAGAAAAACCGTGTGAGCGCGAAGAAGATGACGTAAAAATTGAATCGTTAGGCTTTGTGTTATTGGTTATTTGTTTTCATGCACGCGCGTTACCTTGACAATTCAGCAATTTAAAAAGTGTTCAACGGTTACGGTTAGTTAGTCACCCTGAAGAAGATCTCTGAATGTGGTCGAAATATAGGTGTTACAAAAAGAAATTGTCGTCTCTCATATATCAAACACAAATGAAGACAGGACACAATTTTCAGGATCACCTATATTTCGACCGACTTGTCGGTCGAATTTCAGGGTGAATGAAGGAAACCGTATATATATATATATATATATATA
>JAEMWC010000854.1:292500-315000 GCA_016490735.1 Pachyseris speciosa
TCGTACGGCAACCACGACTTTGTTGTTGTGCATTCGTAAGCTTTCGTCCAGTTTTCGTAGCTTACCCCTGGCCCGAGATAGTTAATGATGTCAAGGAAGCGGCAGCCTTTCGTGTAAATGAACATTATTTTGTTCCCGTTTTTGGTCACTTTGACTTTGCTGGTTTTGTCAGTAAGGCGCTCTGCAAAATGTTTGTCTGACCCCGGAGATGAACCCGAGAACAGGCACTTGGTCGCACCATTGTTCGATTCTGACGCGCTGCGCTTTCGGGAGTCGGAAAATGTTTTGAGGTATGAACTCCGCTCTTGATTTGGTTCGGATGTTTTTCCCGCGCCGTTCCAATTCTTCCATGAACGTGCGGGACAACTCAGCGGGGTCGTTTTCACAGATGTGTGTGGGCTCACGTTCGAGTGTGTCACCACCCGAGACTGAGATTGGCACGTGTGTGTTCTCAAATGGGGGCATGGGTGTCGGCTCCTTCCGCTGATTATTGTCCCCATATGATTCGAAATCATACAGCATCGCTTGCGGATAACTTCTTGTGAAGGGTTGAGGCAGCTTCTCTTCCATTTGCCTGACAATCGGATATGCGGCGTGTATTATCTGGGACAAAGTTCCCTTAAATCTAACTAAACATATACCAATTCTCAAAACAACTAAAACCTTATCTACTATCAGAACAGCATAACTAAACGCAACCTAAGCATATACTCTTTCATTCCTATTATATTGTACACTTAAAGTTGCTTCTTTAAAAATAGTTCCTATCTCACTTATTTACAACTTTTAAATCTGGAGAACTGGCTAGAAAATCCTAGGATTATTTCAGCTCCAGGCTTTACCAAGTACAAACAGAAATGTTGTTTATTATTTTTTTAAACTTTATCAGCGTATGTATGTACAAGGCAAATAAAGGTGTTGTTGTTGACTTTACAGTCAGGGGAGCAGGGTTGGCGTAGTGGTGAGAACGCTCGCCTTCCACCAATGTGTCCCGGGTTCGATTCCCGGACTCGGTGTCATAAGTGGGCTGAGTTTGTTGGTTCTCTACTCTGCTCCGAGAGGTTTTTCTCCGGGTACTCCGGTTTTCCCCTCTCCCCAAAAACCAACATTTGATTTGATTTCATTTGATTTCAGTTCAGTTGATTTAATTTGACTTTATTTGCTTCTGCATTTGCTCGGCCCCACTAGCCTTTGTGCTATAAATACTACCGAGGGTAAATAAAGGTTATTATTATTGTTTATTATTACAACCCCTCGATTGCGGGGTAATCTGCTTTTCGAAGTGCTTTTGTGCGATTCACAGTTGCAAGAAAGCGATCTTCACGTGTTACGTCGTTGTGGTCAATGATTTTGTCACGATCGGGGAAACATTTTCGACATCCATGCCAATAAAAGAAAAAAGTGTCCGTAAAAAGGCGATGTCCATGGATTACTGGTGATGTCCTGTGCAAAACCAGAAGAAGATATTTCCTTAAAAAGAAGACAATCTCTTGCAATGATTCAGCCTCATGGGATCAATACAAGCGTGCTAGTATTGAGCAAATAACGCAATTAAGCTCGCAAAGAAACTCTATGTTGCCGACAACCTGGAAGCTAATAATGGAAATTTGCGAAAAACTTGGAACATAATTAACGAGATAACCTCCCGTAACAGCGGCAAGATGTCCAATATCTTGGAAATCAAAGCTGATAATAAAGTAGTTAGTAATCCGGAAGACATAGCCGAAGCTATTAACGAACACTTTACTAATATTGCGCAAGTATTAGTAGAAGATATTCCTGTCGTAGAGGTAAATTCTGAATTTTATCTGGAAACTACTGATAAATCGTTTTCTTTGCAAACTCCTAATATTGATATTGTATTAAGTCTTTTAAAGAAAATTGATGACAAAAAAGCCGAGCAAGCTGTTGGAGATGGCTGCTGGTATTATCGCACCTTCGCTTACCGCTATATTTTCTAATTCTATTCTCACTGGGATATATCCAAACGAATGGAAATTGGCCAAAGTAACTCCAGTTTTTAAAAAGGGTCTTAAATCGGATCCTAACAATTGTAGGCCGATTTGTGTTATTCCGATAGTTTCTAGAGTTTTTGAACAAATTGTTTACAATCAACACTACCATTATTTAAATGATAACAAATTGCTATCAAATTGCTAATCAGGGTTCCGCTCCTTACATAGTAATGTAAGGAGCGGAACCCTGATTGGCTTTGCTTGAGGCGACAAATGATTGGTCAGTTGACATCGACAATGGGCTACTAAATGGCGTCGTTGTCATCGACCTTACTAACGCATTCGACACCATTGATCACGAGATTATCTTGCGTAAAATGTCATACATGGCTGTTGACCAGGCAGCTATCAGGTGGTTCCTGTCGTATCTAAGTGGCCGAACCGAAAGATGTAATGTCAACGGCAAACTAACAACTGCCCGCGATCTCAAGTGCGGCGTTCCACAGGGCAGTATATTGGGTCCTTTGCTTTTGCTGCGCCAAGGATGTTTGCAGATGACACAAACATTACACTATCGGCTGAAACGTTAACGGATCTCAAACAAGCCTTAACCCCTGAACTAAGTAACCTAAGCTGCTGGCTTAAAGCCAACAAGCTTAGTTTAAACGTTGCCAAAACAGAGTTAATTATAATTGGGTCAAGGTAGAGATTATCTGTCCAAAATGAAGACGTCGAAATAAGAATTGACGATCAAATCATCAAGAGGGTTGGACATACCAAATCCGTGAGGCCGACGTATGTCTCATTGCTTTCAGCAGTAGTGATAGTGGCTTGGTACACTACTTCCTTGACTAGACATTGTCCTTTTAAAAACTAAACTAGCTAAAAAGAATACGATAATGCTTCTTCAGTTATCGTATTCGTTTTAGCCAGTCTAGTGTTTACTTTTCTCTCATCTTTTGTTATTATATAGTGACGTCTTTTATTCAGTATTTTTTGTTTCACTGATTTTGTTTTCTTGTCGGCTATTAACCCATTGACTACCGGCTGTTTTTACATTTTCGGAGTGATTTTCCACCTATAAACGATGAATAACAATTCGTGACTCTTTATTTGAACTACCAGGAAAAAGTGGTGCTGTCCTAAGCCACTGGAGGCTCAAGGTTTCTGAAAACGTCATTTTGACGTAGCTATTTTTTATCCGTGAAGCGACAACAATGGCCCAAGTTGGATTTGCTTACGATTTCTGCTAAATTTACAGCCATTCTTCATCTTTAGCGGCTGCCTGATGAGCATCATTAAGCGTGACGGTAGCTAAGAGTCCACTTTCTCAAAGAATCGAGCAAGGTGATTTACTTTGTTGTTGAATTTGGCTTGTTACTCGACGAACTGGGAATTTGGCCGGTCGAACACTTAGTACCTTTGGGACTCGACTATTGATGAATTTCTCGACCTACCGCCACATATTTTGGAATTTCTGAGTCCTGAAGATGACCACAAGCAGGAATTTTTGGCAGTAGGTCGGAGTGGCTGTAGACTTAGTTTATATATGAAAGAATTGGGAGCAGGAACGGGTGCTGTCAAAAATTGTCGCCATTTCCCAGCATTCAATGTGGTCTAGATGTTGAAAATGGCGGAAAGGCCCGAATGCACTGGAACAAAAGGCTCGGGAGAAGAATATGAAGAAAAAAAGTCATTTCTTAGCTAGAAAAAGGACTGAATTTCGTTATGATGGTTGAAGTTTGGTTTTTCGGTGATGATTTCCTTAAAAAACAGGGCATTTTTGTCGTTTCTCTTTAACGTTAAAAACGGTCAGTTTCGTTCTTGTCCAAACTCAAAAGGCCATCTTTGGTAAAAATCGCTACGTTTCTTGCATTTATTGGATATCCAAATTTAAAGGGCATTCCATTTCGTGCTCACAGCTAACAGTTAAGGCACTATTCGTGCGATTGAGAAAGTTGCAATGTTTTGAAGCATGGGAGTTTTTTACGGCAGGTTTTGGCCGGCACGGGTGCCAATGGGTTAATTAGCACATTTTTTTGTTATTTTTTGTTGTCTCGTACCTTTTTTATAGTTGCCACTTGTAATTACGTAATCACTAGCACTTTAATCTAATTTAAGGTTCGTTTTTATTCAAAAGTTGTAGTAATTGAAGAAGGTCTTGGACCGAAACGTTTTATTACATTTTTTAACCCAAAAACTAATAAAAGAAAGGGGCCCTCTTTTGGGGATTCTGTTGTTTTTGTGCTAGCCTGGTCATTCAAAGGCTCTTTGTTGGGAAATTATTGCTTATTGTTTGAGGGCTCTTCTTAGGGATTTTGTTGTGATATTGACAGGTATGGTAATTCAGAGGCCCTTGATGGGGAACCTATTGCGCGAATTACATAACATTTATCACTAGTTCAATTGTTGTTAGTTATTTCGCATCCTGTTAATTTACCGTAGTTGTTTTACATTTTTTGTGCACCTATTGTTTTTTGTTCCATTTTCTATCTTGTCTAAGTTACGTAACCTGTATCTAATTTGTAGCCATTGTTGTAAAACCGTATTTAAGTCGTAGCTTTTAACACTCCGTTGTATTATCTGAACTGAAATATCGTTCAGACCATTGTGTCCATCTGTCTTTATGAATGTCTTTATGAAAAATCATCATTGTTCTTATCCCTCGGCGCCAGCATGGAATGCGCATTCACCCTACTCCTATGGTTACCAAATGTAAGCCTAAACTTGGTAGCTGTTGATCCTACATACTGCTTTCCGCAAACTTACAACTTAGCAAATTGATAACATTGTCACTATTACAATCTAGGTCGTAGTTAATGGTGTAGGATTTCCCAGTGGTGTGGCTGACAAACGTATTCCCAATGTTCAGGAAGGTTTTCTTTCTGCAAATTTCACAACGCGAAGACGAACACTGCTGATTTCCACGCACAAAATGGTTGCTCTCGGGTCTTATCCCTGCTATTGGTAAATCTGTAAATGAATAAATAAATAAATTTGTGGTATAAGCTGCATCAGTTCTGTTTTGTTTGTTTATTTCTTTTTTCTTCACTGAATACTGTCCTTTTTGGTGCCTATAAAACGGCAACAACACTGCCATCACAAGATATTGACCTTGGAACGGTGACGTTTTGTTATCTTTTACCACAGCTTCTTCTTTTCTCTTAGGAATTTGCCTTCCTGGATACCAATAAAGTTCCCTCGGAGGATATGGAGAGGAAAGTTATAGAAGTCCTTGAAAAGGAAAGAAAAGTCACTGCTTTTATTGCCGAGTCAAGTAAAGGATAAAGTACCGCGAACAATCAAATCTTTTATTGATTTTATGGCCTTTTCCAGTTGGTTCATTTCATCTTATTGTACAGAACTATCGAGGCTATACTGCTGTGTTACAAAATAGCGTTTACAAGTAACGTTTGCTGAACATTGATTAAACATTACACAAAATTAGGATTAGGGGAAAATTTGCTTGTGTAAAACCGAGAATTATCAAGTTTCCTCAACAGAATTTCCCATCGCAAAGTATTTACCCCATTTTCGTCTTTCCACCGTTTCAACCCTTTCAGCAGTTTATACCGTTTTTTTACTTGTTATATTTTTTACTTGTTATTTTTTTATTGTTCATTAAATGGCTAATGTTTCTAGCTGATATAACGCGCGCTCCCGTAATGCCCACGGGCCGATTGCGGATTATGCAAATTATGAAATGCAAAGTATTTGCCCCATTTTCGTCTTTCCACCGTTTCAACCCTTTCAGCAGTTTATACCGTTTTTTTACTTGTTATTTTTTTTACTTGTTATTTTTTTTATTGTTCATTAAATGGCTAATGTTTCTAGCTGATATAACGCGCGCTCCAGTAATGCCCACGGGCCGATTGCGGATTATGCAAATTATGAAATGAAAAAACAAAAGGTTATCCAGAGGCCTCATTTGTTTTATTTACATTGCAAATTGTTGCTACTAGAGCAAAAAAGTGAAAACACGACCAGGAAAACTGTCAGTGAAAAGGTTGACCTGGGTTTGGAACGATTAATGAATAGATAATCTTTAATCTTTAATCTTTAATCACAGTTCGTAACCATACATAACTGATATAAATGAACTAATACTAACATATACAATCGAACAAAAATACAAAAATGGTTAACAGGACGGTGGTAGGGGGAAACCAAATTCCCATGCTAGGACATACCTTCCAAAAAAGACAAAAAAAGAAAAAAATTAATAAATAAACATATATTAAAAGACTATAAATTAAACTATAAATTATTAACCTAGGTGCCTAATAATAATGCATAAACTTTTATTAAAGACACAATGCCTAGTATTTTAAGGTAAATTATGAGCGAAGGTACTTAAGCAGTGAAACTTTAAAAGACTGAAGGCCAGGAGATGACATTACTTCAGAAGGCAAAGAGTTCCAATCGTTAATATATCTATGAAAAAATGAATATTTAAAATAATTTGTACAGGCAACTTTGGGCCTTATTTTATACTCGTGCTTACTTCTAGTTCGAGTTATTCCAATAATATCAAAATAATGATGGCAGTTGATATCACAGTAACAAAATATAATCTTATACATTTGAACTAGGCTAAGATATTTCCTTCTCAGTTCTAAAGAGTCCCATTTTAACTCTAGAGGTCTTTCAGGATATTCTTTGTCGGGGCCACATATTAGTCGGGACGCTCTTCTCTGAATTGCTTCGACTGCCTTGATATGCTTCACCAGATAAGGGTTCCAGACTGGGCAGGCGTACTCGAGGATAGGTATCACTAACGCCTTGAAGGCTGTCTTGATACCAGTCTTCTTTGAGTAACCAAATGTCCTTTTAATCAAGCCCAAAACCTTGTTAGCTTTAACACAATTGAGTTAATGTGATAATCCCATGATAAAGACGACTCCAACCAAAGTCCCAGGTGTTTGTTGTGGTCCACTTCCGGTAGTAAGATGTTATTCAACGAATATTGACCTGTTATTGGATCTTTCTTCCGTGAAATGTGTAGGACTTCACACTTCTCGGTCTTAAGAGTAACGAGCCAACTCTTGCACCATTCAGAGGCAGATGTCAAATCCTCTTGAAGTAGATCGCAATCCGATCTAGTTTCTTATGAGGCGATGATGGACAGTATCGTTAGCAAACAAATCTGAGTTGCAGGTTACTGAGTAAGGAAGATCGTTGATGAATACAAGGAACAGCAAAGGCCCAAGTATGCTGCCTTGGGGCACACCAGATGTAACACTTAACCAGTCGGATGCTTGACCCTCAATCACTACACGCTGTTTCCGTAACGTGAGAAAATCGCTTAACCAATTTAAAATCTGACCTTTGATACTATAGCATTCCAATTTGTTGAGGAGATGGGCATGAGACTTTATCGAAAGCCTTGGCAAAGTCTAAAAACACTGCATCAACTGATCCGAGTTTATCCAAGGCCTGAAACCACTCATGTACTAATTGCAGTAGCTGGGTAACACAAGATCTTGATGGTCTAAATCCATGCTGATTGTCGTTAAGCAGTTGGAAGTCTGTCAGATACTTCATAATTTGCTTGCGGATCAAGCGCTATAACGTTTTCACAACGACGCTAGTCAATGAAATTGGACGGTAGTCATCTGCCAAGTTATTTTTGCCACATTTGAATATTGGCACAACATTTGCAACTTTCCAATCAGTTGGGATATTCCCCCGAGACAAAGTGAAGTTAAAAAAGTTTGTCAGTGGTAGGGCCAATTCCATGACACATTCCTTGAGTATTCTTGGAGGAATATTGTCAGGGCCAGATGCTTTGTTGACATAGATTGATTGAAGTAGTTTCGCCACTTCTTCTACGCTACTAGATAAGTCACTGATAACATGTTCGGTCAGCTGTCTAGGATTCTGGAAATCACTTGCATCCGAGTCCTTGATGAAAACAGCACGTGAAGCGACGACTTCCGCTTGAACTAAAGTTTTTATTATGTTAGCCATATGTTAGCTATATTTGTTTTTTACCTTTATAATACTTACCTATAATACTCACAATACAAAGGACAAATACTTAGTTACATTCGTTACGATAAAACTGCAAAAAACAACAACAACAAAACAAACGCTGCGCTATATCCTACAGTTTACCAAGAAAAGGTAAAGTACGGCTTTAAGTTACAAACTTATTGACGATTAAAGGCCTCCATTTATTGTAGTAACGTTCAGGTGAATTGGTCCTCGTTGATATTTGTTTTTCGATTTCAACTTTGTCTTTCACTATTGTTAGATATACACTAATAGACAAAGGTTCTTCATTGATACTACAACAGTATATATAGTATTTCGCAAGTAGTAGGAAGTGATTAGTTAAGTTAGTAAGGCAGTCTTTCTCAGTGATTCCATATAAGATTTTGACAGTTGACAATTTTAATTTTGTTGCTGTGTAAGTCTCATACGAATCCAAAGAAAAGTTTCCAGAACTCCGATACCACTGGACATAAAACTAGCATAGGCTCAAGATCCTGTTTTGTTTTTGAGCATAAATAGCAAAGATCGCTGCTCGCATGTTAGCCATATAATAAACAATTTAATAACCTCGACCGTTCGGTCGTTATGGGAAAACTGAGGCAATACGGCGAGGCCTCAGTTTGAGATTTTCCCGTAACGACCTCAGTCTCTGTTTTAAGTAGTTATTAAAAACGAACTAATGGGAAGCACACAGCAACTTGAAGCGACAAATCTTGTTAACTGTCTTTATTTCTCCTACCGGTTTCGTCTGATCATTACAGTCGCATTCAGGGAGTTACCGTTATAACAAGATAGCCTAAGGGAACGTATTTTATAGCTAGTGCTGACAATTCGCAAACAGCACAGGTGACGTTCCCGTAAACGTGTGAACAACAAAACACCCATGAAATTGCGTGCAGAATATGACTAAAATCCTGCGTAGAGGTGTGTTAAGTATGAATCTGGGGCTCACGGATTGAACGTTCAATGTGTTGTTTGACGTTGCTGTATGCTGCCAACTAGTTCTGAGTAAAAAATTAAAAATTCCCTTCCACCAGTTTAAACCGTATCCTCTCAGGCTGTCCATCCGGACATTTTGTCTCTCTCTTTAAGGATGGTGTCTCCTAATAAGAGGGTAATTTTTCGCGGATTAATGAAATACATAAGTTAATGAAATACAGTTCAGGTTAATGAAATGCATAAGCACAAGACCAGGAGCTCCTCTTCAGGCATCAAAGGTCCTTTGCCAGATTTGGACCTCAACTCTGAAATTCCTACCGGGACAAATTTCGACAGCTCCCCCAAAATTAAAAAGCATGTACATAGCTTGTTGCTCTCAATAATGGAGATAATTACTTCTGCATGAAATTGCAAATTTTACAAAATTTATGTACACGAAGGATATTTTTGTTTGACTTTCTTAACCTTCTTATCCTCCCGTTTTGGTTTTCAGATCCTCTTGTTTCATTCCTTTAATCTGATATTATTGTAGCTTGTATCGTCACTGTACTGACAATTACTGGTAATGCCCAATGGATTTAAGTTGTTGTACCACGGACTGCAGTACTATTGTAGCTCCGCCCACCACATTAGCCTTTGCTATTTGTGGGCAGAGATGGACTATAACGTTTCGTATTTGTCTCATTGCCTGTTTTGATCTATTTATTTATTGTGATATATTATGATTTTATTGCTATTACTATTGAACTCTGTAACTCTATATTGGATTATCACTATGCAAAAAAGTAGATGTTAGTAAGGGGCTATTCAACATTAAAAGAAAATTGGGGATAACCATGCATTTATCAGAGATAATTAGTTTAAATCTGGAAAAATTAGGGACTTAGACGTTTTCCGAAAAAAAGAAAAGGAGAAATATTTCTCTTAACATTTCCTTTGAATTCCCGTTTACATACACCAAGGAAACAAAAACCACAAGCTTTGAAATGCATAGCAATTGGGGATACAAAAACTAATTTTTATGTGGTATTTATTACAAAATCATTGCACTGAAGCCATGATTGTCCCTGACAGTCCCTCTAGAGACTTGGTTTAACCTTTAAAATAAAATATTCCTCCGACATGCGATTTAATATTAACATACATCATATACCATCAGGACGCCGTTAGACATTTGCATTTTTATCTTTTGCTGAAGAAGGCAACAGCAGTTGCCGAAACGTTCAACACAACATTTTAGCCAGTGTCAACTTTATATATATATATATATATATATATATATAGACAAGGTTAATTTGGGAACAGAAATCAACAACTAAGTAATTAAGTGAAAATGTGGCTCAGCCAGGAATCGAACCTGGGTCTCCAGATTACCGGTCGGATGCCTTAACCACTAGGTCACTGAACCAACCACACTAGTTTCACATATTTTTTTAATGCACAACACATACACAATGCGACCTTATTTTTATGGTAAGGTCCGAGGAGACAATTTCACACATTTTCTGCAACCAGGATCACGTCACTACTCCCGGTCGATCGGCAATGCACGGCCAAATCCCCTGGAAATTAATTAAGTACAGCAAGGTAGGGAGGGGATATATTAGCAACTGATTGCCTTAATTACTTAGGATCACCAGCCTATTCCCGTTTGGATGGCGATTCATTAGGGATTTCTGAGAAATACAAACAGACAAGGTTAATTTGTTGATTTCTGTTCCCAAATTAACCTTGTCTGTTTGTATTTCTCAGAAATCCCTAATGAATCGCCATCCAAACGGGAATAGGCTGGTGATCCTAAGTAATTAAGGCAATCAGTTGCTAATATATCCCCTCCCTACCTTGCTGTACTATATATATATATATATATATATATATATATATATATATATATGTGAAAAACTGTGAAAAACTCATGATGTGTTGAGTGGACTTACCATTTTCGTTCTGTAAGGTAAAAAGTTGGGTCATCGCTCGTTTTTGAAAACTATATTGGTTATTTTCAACTTTTAAAGCACTGTTTGGGGATTCAAAACAATTTTTCCGCTACGCTCTCACTTGCTAGTTAAGTATTTGCATCTCTTTTCCTTGGCGGGTATGCTGGGATATCCGATATGCAAATGTCGGACGGAACTTAGAGGTCATTTTTTAATCAAGATTAGACTTTTAATCAAGTGCAGAACATTTCTTATTTATCAAGCAGCGTCTTCTTCCTTTGAATCATTTTTTTGTGTTGAGGTACGTTGCCTAGGGAGATTAACGAAAATGGACATACGAGGGTCACCAGATTTATCATTGTCATAGAAACCGCAGTTGATATATCCGCCTCCAACCCATGTTTTGAGCTCTGGCTAAGCGAGGCAACAATTTGAGTTCGCGCATGTTTATATGGCCCAATGGTAGCTGTATTACAATTTGCCACTCCACAAACGATAGGAAGACTGGTACTAGTGGAGGATTCTGGGATCGTTTGGGTAGACGAAAGATGACAAACATTTCATTTTTCGGTGTTTTCAAGGCCTGTAGCTCTGTTCTTGTTAATTCTGGCCTTCAAAACGCCGAAAAATGAACTGTTTGTCATCTTCCGTCTACCCAAACGATCCCAGAATCCTTCACTAGTACCAGTCTCCTCATCGTTTTTGGAATGGACAGTTATGTTGTTTGTTTTAATTACGAAGACGTGCGAGCAATTAGCGTAATTAAGAACGGATTTGTAATTTAAAATGAAAAAACCTCTCTTTGATCTTTTTCACATGATGTTCTCCGAGGGGCTGAGAATCTTGTAAAACGGAGATGTAGTGTAATGAGGTGTTAACAGGGGTGAGGGGGGGGGGGGGGCAGAACACTCCAGTAGCGGGTGGCGCTTTTTTTTCTTCAATCATCCAACAAAAACTGACGTCATATCCGGTCCAAGAACAGGTGAGCGGTGAAAAATCAAAATGGACGTCAACCACAGCGCTCTACCGGTAAGAAAAGGTACAATATTTCAAGATCGGCTGTAAATGGTGCGGTTTCCTTTGGTCGTGCTAAAGAAAATTAACTCTTACTTCTCACAATTTTATACGTTTCGAAAATACCCTAAATAATTGTTAAAAAACGTGTTCTTTACAACGGGTAGTTTCTTCAAAGACGCCTTCGTTTCTCTCTCGCTGAACTTCACAGGAAAGGATGTTGTCGTCCATATAAAGCGTCCAAGGTGAGAAACACTTTTAAATAGCCTATCGTGTAGAGTGGGTATTTAACTTCAAGAAAATCGCAAACAGGATGTCCTTGATGTGTGAGACCCCATTAACACTCGCAGTCTTCTTCGCACAGTGATAACAGAACAGAGCCTTCAAGACTTCACTTCGTTTTCACAGACTAAGTGAAACCTATTAAGACTGGTACGTAACATCAGATTTTCTTTTTTTAACTGTAACGGAGTTATTTCTTTTGTTTGCGACAATATTTGAACCATAAATCACTTCTTTTTTCTCTCTAAATTCGTGGAAAAGGTGAGAATTAACCTAATTACGTAGTTTAGCAGCCTAAGTTTAATTATATTCCACCTCTACATATGCTTTAATTAAGGCCTTTTTGCTTCGTTTTCCTTTTGATCTCCTTAGCACATAAGGATTTTAAGTTTTGCAGGTGAAATGAGACCACCTACTGTTAGTAACAACAGCAGCAGCTTTTCAGTGCTAACAATATACCCTGTATCACCACAAAACTCTTTATTTGATGCCTATGTTACACCTGAACAAAGTAGGAAAGTACATTGGAGGCCTTCAACAGTGTTTTAGGAAACTGAGCATATCAGAAAAGAGAAAAGATACCAAGATTTACAGAGTGGTGGAAGTTCAATTTTAAAGTGACAGGGGTGACTATTATTCTTTTAAGGACTGATCAGCTGCATGTATATTATATACTGTTATAATTTTAGCTTAAACTTTACAGAACAGGGAAGTTTATTACTAAATAGGTTTCATTTATGTAAAAAAAAAATAAAAAATAATAATAAATAACAAAACAGATACAAGCTACAGGTATGTGCCATTCTAAGAACACAACAAAGCAAAAAAAAATTAAAAAAAAAACATAGCAATTACAGGTTAATATTCAAGAAGCTTAACAAATACACCCAGAAGAAGAAAAATATTTAGCACAAGGACATGCATGAGAGAAAGAAAAATAACTTAAATGGAGAGAAAGTGTAAAACTGCATTAATTTAATACAATAAAAGCGCTATTAAGCCCCCTCTCTCTGATATGCCCCCGTTTGGAAGTCGAGTTTTGTAATACGCCCCTCTTTTTGGGACATGCAATTGTATAATTAGTCCCACCTATTCCCTCTTATAAAATCCACTTCATGCAGCCCAGTTCGTTTGTTTTTAAACAATTATACACTCAAACACCCAGTACTGTTTGCTGCTCTTTTTTTTTTGTTAAGTCTCTCAGCTGTTGTTTAACTTTGTACAAAAACTATCTTGAGGCAAAAACAGCTTGTTTTAGATTTTAAATAACCCCCGTTAATGAGGCCCCCTGCGGGTAAGACAGACAGGGATTCATGATCAAGGATACATACCGGTAGGTGTAAAGTTCATTTACTACTCAAGAAACCTTTTTGCTCAGATTATCTTAAAAGGGTAAATGAAGTTGAGCTAACTAAATTGGTTTACAAAATAAGTGAAAGAATTTCTGTCCAATGGAGGACACTGGGAGTTGTCAAATGTCAGTGCAGTATTAGGACTATTAGTGTAAGTCAAATCAATAATGGTATGTTGTATTAAAGAGTTTGGATTCTCAATAAGAAACTTTTTTTATTTTATTTTGTGTCAAAAGAGAATTCTTGAAAGAGTTCATTATTAATAATATTTATTATTGTTGACCTAGCTGTGGCAAATGTATGTTTATATGAATGATCCTCACACCTGACCCCAGATAGGGCAAAGGTCCTGGGCAAGTGAACAAGAAAGAGTCTTTCCAAGAAAGGCAAGAAACAAGAAACACAAACCCAGATGAGTTCAACAATGAAAACCTTAAAATTTGTTTATAAATAATTTATTTCATACACAAGGCTCACCCTCTAAACTTTGATTTTCAATTCTTTCATTGAAAACATTCACAAGTATAAAGGACTTATAGGGTTAATTGTCTTAACCCAATGGGGCCCGTGCCGGCCAAAACCGGCCGCACAAGACTCCCGTGCTTCAAAACATTGCAAGTTTCTCAATCGCACGAATATTGCCCTTACTGTCAGTTGTGAGCACGAAATGGAATGTCCTTTAAATTTGGATATCCAATAAACGCAAGAAACGTAGATTTTTACCAAATATGGCCTTTTTAGTTTAGACAAGAACGAAACTGACCGTTTTTAACGTCAAAGAGAAACGACGAAAATGCCCTTTTAGCCTTTATGTTTTTTAAAGAGATCATCGTCGAAAAACCAAACTTCAACATCTTCATCTTGGTCATCTTCAGTGCTCACAAATTCCAAATATGCGGCGGTAGGTCGAGAAATTCATTAATAGTCGAGTCCCAAAGGTACTAAGTGTCCGACCGGCCAAATTCCCAGTTCGTCGAGTAACAAGCCAAATTCGACAACAAAGTACATCACCTTGCTCGATTCTTTGAGAAGTGGACTCTTAGCTACCGTCACGCTTAATGATGGTTATCAGGCAGCCACTAAAGTTTAAAAATGGCTGTAAACTTAGCAAAAGCAAACCGAACTTGGGCCGTTCTTGTAGCTCCACGGATGAAAAATAGCTACGTCAGAATGACGTTTTCAGAAACCTTGAACCTCCAGTGCCTTAGGACAGCACCACTTTTCCATGGTAGTTTCAATTAAAGAGTCACGAAATGCTATGGATTGTTTATAGGTGGAAAATCACTCCGAAAACGTAAAAACGGCTGAGCGCCAATGGGTTAATCTGTTTCTGTCATGGGTTTCATACATGAACCTCTGCTCGTATACACAGGGCAACATGATCCCATGCATTGACATTAATACATTGATTGATTGATCGATTGAGTATTTGTAGGAAATTATCTGTGACAATAATCTCTTGAAATCAACTGCAGAACTTTATCTTCACGAAATCATCAGTGAAACATTCCTCTGCATGTGTTCTACACTGTATTGGTATTCTTAACAGCATATTCAGCTATAAAACAACAAGAAAAGAATATATCATTAAAACTCATCCACAGAGCCTGATTCTAACCCTGATTAAACCTTAGCAAAAAAGGGGTTTATAAAATCATTTAATACTACTCTGATTAGCAGGTGACAAAAAATATATATACCCTAAAAACTCCATTAGGGGTCTTATCTAGAGCTCTTGGAAGGTTTGACGTAAAGGAATACTGTCATGGATCTTGCACATGTGCAGTAGTAATACATCAACTTGAAAAAGCTGGCAAGTATTTTCAAGTTTCATCGCTGTGAGGGAGATATCAATGGCTGAAATATATTTTTGATTATCAACACTGTGACCGACCAAGGCCGAAACGGCCACGAAAATGGAAAGGAAACGCCACAGGTTGAATGCACTTTATTTTAACATGTACAACTGATCCAAAGGTGAGAATGAATACGACAACCAAACGCCAGTGATTCAACTGAAATAAATAAACATTCAGAGTGTCAAGAACTATACAGACCGAAGCTATGAAGAAACGAAACAAACCGAAAATATAACAAGAACGAAACGAATACTTACAAAACTGTGGCGAATTAAAAGTTTAAAACCACGCCGAACTCGACGGACTTTTCTTGCTCGTAATAACGACGCTCACAATTATCATCTCCCAGAAACTGCTTAACACGTGAATAAGCATATATATATATATATATATATATATATATATATATATATATATATATATATATATATATATATATAAAGAGACTGTAAACTTCTGTGTTGAATGATGATACTAAAAACAATGAAAACCCAAAGTCTTCTGTTACTTTGCTTTAGCGCAACGCGTTTCACCGCTGTTGCGGCTCTTCAGGCATAGCAAAGTGTGTTTATTGACTTATTGCGTCACAGATGTAATTGTAATTACAATTATAATGGCTATTGTAATTCTAAGCGCGCGCGAGCAATTAGCGTAATTTTAAATCATTAAGAACGGGTTTATACTTCAAAATAAAAAACCTCTCTTTGTTCTTTCTCATGCCTTCTGAGGGGCTGAGAATCTTATAAAACGGAAAGATAGTGAACTGAGGTATCAATCCCGCAGCACATTCATCAATATGCTTGCTGACTCCTAGCATACGTGTGTGCGGGTCTCTAATTTGCTGTTTATGAACTGTCACTCTATTTCTCAGGACATCACCCGTTTCTCCTATATAATTATGTCCACATCCTGCACATGTTATTACGTAAATCAAGTTCGTTGAGGTGCAGTTCCTCGAGTGCTTTATCCGAAAGGATTAAGGACCACCTATATTTCGACTGTGTAGAACAGTCTTCCTCAGGGTGAATGACTGTTACAAGCGTTACACGCAATTATAAAAGTGCGGCTTACAAATCTAAACACGTGAGCGCTAACAATTATACCGGTAACAAAAAGCGCGTGCAATACAAACACGAACGCTAACGGTAATAATAGGCGCGTGCACTAGAAAAGCCTGACAAGAAATTAATTACGCGCGCGACTTCTGCGGTTCTGACAATAAAAAAAGTCACTTTCGTTAAGACCCTCCGGCGCTATTGTTCTCAATCTGTATGCCCATTGGCCCTCTTTCTCCAGCAAATTGTCTACACTACCATAAACTTTATCAATTATTTGAACTGAGACATCGTCCAAACCATTGTGTCCCTCTGTAAAAAAGTGCTTGTAGATTAAATCATCGCTGGCCCTATCTCCTGGTTCCAACCTTGAATGTCCCCTCAATCTACTTCTATGGTTATTAAATCTAAGTCTAAATTTAGTCTAAATAACAGGACGCCGTTTGTTGTGACTTACCACCCTTGATTGCCGAATATATGGGGAATACTTCGAGATCTGCATCCCTTATTACATGTCTGACAGATGTAAGAAGGCCATTAAAGAATGTCCTATGGTGGCATTTCGTCGCCCTAAAAGCCTAAATGATTATCTTGTGAATGCTAGAATACGACTTGACAACAATAATTCTGTGCCAGGAAATTACCGTTGTTCTTCTACGCGCCGCGAAATTTGTAGAAATAAGAACTATCTGAACATCGGAAATACGTTCGTCAGCAACACCACTGGAAAATCATACAACATTAACTATAACCTAGACTGTAACAGTAGCAGTGTTATCTATTTGCTAAGTTGCAAGATTTGTGGTAAAAAATATGTGGGATCAACAGTTACTAAATTTAGACTTAGATTTAATAACCATAGAAGTAGATTGAGGGGACATTCAAGGTTGGAACCAGGAGATAGGGCCAGCGATGATTTAATCTACAAGCACTTTTTTACAGAGGGACACAATGGTTTGGACGATGTGTCAGTTCAAATAATTGATAAAGTTTATGGTAGTGCAGACAATTTGCTGGAGAAAGAGGGCCAATGGGCATACAGATTGAGAACAATAGCGCCGGAGGGTCTTAACGAAAGTGACTTTTTTTATTGTCAGAACCGCAGAAGTCGCGCGCGTAATTGAGATTATCATATATATATATATATATATATATATATATATATATATATATATATATATATATTGAAAAATAGAAAAAAAACTACTCTTTTATCCCTACAAGCCTTTTTCGTGATTGCTCACTGTTGCAACCTTTTCTGCATTTACGGAAATGATGAAAAACTTTGAAAGAACTCAGTTGGCACTTACGCCCTGGCGCGCGCGCAGTTACAGACTTTGTTTCATTTCTATTGTTTCAATTTCAGGCGCGTGCGCGCATTGGTTAATTCAAATGATTTAAATTTTAAGGGCGCAATTATGTTTTCTCGCGCGTACAAAAATAAAGTGGATTTGGGATTTTTTCTTCGACATTTAAAGGGGTTTTCTAATCGATTTGACGGACTTTGAGGGCTGTCGGGAAAACCGTCAGAACATTTTGGTCCTTCGAGTCGGATTGTAGAGGTTATTTCGGGTCAGTTTTGCAAGATTTTGGGTTTGGAGTGACGAGTCGGCGGATTGACGAGTCGAAGACAATCGAGACGGACAAGAAAGGTACGAAGACGAAATTGGTCAATTACATACATAAGAAAGGTACGAAGACGAAATTGGTCAATTACATACGGTAGTTGGAGTGTTGAAACGAGAGAAAAAGAATGCTAAGTCGAATTTAACTCGGATGCTAAATCAGATAGCTGTATTGGTATCAGATGGGAAGTATGATAGACGCAAGATAGTGGAGGTAATAGAACGCTTACAGAGGTTGAGAGATGAAGTGATGAGGATTTTGGAAGAACTAGAAACTGTTTATTCTAAGTTACAAGACGAGGAGAATGAAAGGAAGACGAGCAAGGAAATGGAAGAAGTTAGCGAGCAAGTAGACCGAGAGCTTGGTGAAGCTCGCGTCATCATGCTAGCACAAGTAAATCGTAGTATAAGTAGAGCGCGGAATGGTGGTTCTGAAGATAAGGAGAAAGCTCAGCGTATGTGTGAATCACAGCACTTTGGTGAAGACAAACGAGAGGACAACCGAGTCCCAAGTGAAGAAAGAAGACCCATATGCATCGACTCACCAGAACGTTCGCATTCACAGACACCAACAAGACATACAAGTAATCCACAAGTGGGGGATTTGTTTAACTCAAGCAACGCGGTGAACGGACAACTAGAACGGATTAAGATCCCTGTATTTGGCGGAAACAAGCTAGAATTTCCCAGATGGCATGCTGCATTTTCAAGCTGTGTAGATTCGTCTTCTCTTTCCGCGCAGTTTAAGATGTTGAGGTTGGAAGGATGTCTGACTGGTGAGGCGGCAGAGACGGTCAAGGGATTGGGCTACTCTGAAGCGGCATACGAGACGGCAAAAGCTAGGCTGCAAAGGAAGTACGGAGGAAGTCGACGTCAAGTGCAAGGGCTAAAAGAAGATGAAGATACTTCGAGAGGATGACGCTAAAGCGCTAGAAAAATTTGCGGATGCTTTGGAAAGAGCTGTTATTAATCTGAAAGAGAATGACCGTCAATCAGACTTACAAGACGGAACTTTGTACACTATCATGCTCGAGAAAATACCAGAGAAATTGTTGGCTCAGCACTACAGATGGATAAAGGAAAATCACCAGCTGAGTCGCTCGGGAAGTTGAAAGACTGGATTGCAGAAGAAGCGGAATATCGGGTGCAGGCTTCTGAGATACGAAACGGAATCGTATCCGACGAAAAGGCGGGAGAGAAAACGGTGCCCTGGACGCGAAGCGAAAACAGCGCTAAATCATTTGTCTCAAATAGGGGCGGCGTGGAACCGAAGGTTCAGAATTGTAAGGTCTGTGGTCACAGTCATCCTGTTTGGCACTGCGACGTGTTTAAAGGAAGACCAGCAGAGAGAAGATGGGAGACAGCCAAGCGCCTGGGGCTCTGTTATAGATGTCTGGGTAATGATCATCTCGGAAACTCGTGTCCAAATTACCGAGAATGCAAAATCGACGGGTGCATCGATACTCATCACCGTTTACTCCATGCAGACAGCTACCCCTCAAGAGGAAAAGGACGTTCATACGGAACAAGTCCTCTAACCCAAGTGTCGACTCACGAAACTATAACAGTCATTCAAGAAAACGTAGAAGGACGTCAGGGTAACATCAGTGCAAATCAGAGCCATATATCCCAAGAAAGTACAATTTCTCAGATCACGGAGGGGGATGCAAGTACTCATACAGCCACAATGGAAACAGCAGCACAGACGCGCGAAAAGGTAGTAGCTCTTCAGACGGTCCCATTGATACTGAAGAATGGAAACAAAAGACTGCTAGTGAACTGTTTTATTGACGAAGGAAGTGACACAACGTACATTAACGAAGATCTAGTAGAGGAACTGGGAGTAAAAGGCCGTTAGGAACCCATCACCGTTAACGTCGCGAACGACCAGCAAGTAAAGTTTATGTCAATGACTTTTCAAGTCGGATTGGAGAGTGTCGATGGCAAAGTGAATCGAACCTTTTCAGCGAAGACGTCTCAAAAGATTTGCGGAGGAATGAAGCCTGTGAATTGGCTGGAAATAAAACATACCTTTCCCGCAGCTTGCAAAAAGAGGAATGATTGATGTCCTTCTTGGAGCAGACAATCACGAATTGACGACCACGATAAAAGAAGTTCCAGGCAAAGTCAACTAACCGAGTGCAAGGCTCTGCCCACTGGGATGGACAGCGATCGGACGGCTCGATAAAGAGGACGTAAGCGAGGAGAACCACACGGGACTTATCAGAACCTTCCGCGTTCAGCAGTCTGAAGAATCTTCGACCTTTCAGGACGCTGATGTAAACGTCACACTGAGAAAATTCTGGGATCTAGAGCACATTGGAATCCTAACTTCTAAGCAGCAGCTCACTCCAGATGAGCAAACAGCGTGGGAAAAGGTCAGCGAATCGAGAATCTTTGGCGGGAAACGGTATCAAGTCGCAGTTCCATGGAAAAAAGAAAGACCACTTCTAGTCAGCAATAGACCCCTGGCTGAACGACGGCTACGGCAAGTCGAAGGCAAATTGGCTAAATACGAAAAGACAGCGACTGCTTATCAACAAGTTATTGACCAGTACCTACAGAAGAACTATATTCGACGTATCCCACCCACTTAAGAAAAAAGTGAATCTGAATGGCTCTTACCTCATTTCCCAGTGATTCGACCAGACAGGGCAACGACAAAGGTCAGGATCGTGTTTGACGCCTCAGCAATGTACCAAGGAAGAAGTCTTAACACAGAGACTTTACCAGGTCCCAAGTTACAAAGTAACATCTTTGACATACTAGTGAGGTTCATGAAGGAGTTAATAGCCCTTGCTGGTGACGTTAGTCAGATGTACCATCAGTTGGTCCTACAGCCCGTGGATCGGCCTTACCACAGATTCCTATGGCGAAATCTCGATCCAAGTAGACAGCCAGATACATACGAGTTTCAGCGATTTGTATTTGGTGGGTGCTACTGTCCGTTTTGCGCTCAGTACGTTTGGCAGCAACACACACGTGACCACAAAGAACAGTTCCCTTTGGCAGCGGAGGCAGTGCAAGATGACTGTTATATAGATGATCTGATGCCGTCCGTTAAGAGTATAGAAGAGGCTAAGACGATGAGGAAGCAAATTACGGAGCTAGGAGACCTGGCTGGATTTCATGTTCGAAAGTGGATTTCACATCGATCTGAGGCGATGGAAGATATTCCCGAACAAGACAGAGCCGCTGAAATCGATTTGAGTAAGACGGAGTTCCCAGTAACAAAGACGCTAGGCGTTTTGTGGATCGCGCAAGAAGACAGGTTTTCGTTCCGGTATTCAGCTCCATCAGACGACTTCGTATTCACGAAAAGAAACGTACTAAAGAAGACCGCCACTATCTTTGATCCACTTGGATTTCTCTCACCCTTCACCGTAAGAAGGAAGATGTTGATGCAAGAAGCATGGCTTGAAGATGTAACATGGGATGACGTTCTGCCACTTCAGCTGACAAAGAAATGGAAGACATGGTTTGGAGAGTTACCCGACCTCGAAAAAATCAAGATTCCGCGATGCCTTAAAGATTCCCACAGCAATGAGAAACATTTAACAGTTCACACGTTCACTGAAGCGTCAGAGAAAGCTTATGCAGCAGCTGTTTATGCCCGATACGAATTTGAAGACGGATCCATTGGCACACGTTTGGTCGCAGCAAAAACAAGATTGGCACCACTCAAGGCACTGAGTATTCCCCGTTTGGAACTTATGGGAGCAGTCATTGGTTTACGATTAACCAAACAAGTGTGCGAGGCTCTTGGAGTTCAACGAAACGAGGCAACCTACTGGGTTGATAGCTGTAACGTCGGTTGTTGGATTCATAGTCAAAGTCGAAACTTCAAGCCTTTCGTTGCACATCGAGTAGGAGAGATACACGAAGATTCCAACCCCGATCAATGGCGTTATGTTCCTGGAAAGTTAAATCCAGCTGACTATGGTACGCGAGGACTGACAGTTGAGGAGTTAAGTGATGACGCATGCTGGTGGCATGGGCCAGCGTTTCTTAGTCAAGAAAATGACAACTGGCCTGAGCGGAGGTTTACAAGATCTGCAGAGACCCTTGAGGAGCTGAAAGCTGAAGTCCGTGAACAAACGAGTTGTTCCTAACAAGTCGTGCTAAGCAGTTTTGCGACCAACAGTCAAGAAGAAAGTCAGTGGCGGCTGGACCCTACCCGTTTTTCCAAATGGTACAGAACAAACCCAGCGAACAAGCTCGAATTTGGAATTTCCATGGTACGAGTACGAAGTTGGGTTCACCGATTCACAGACAATTGTCGAAAACCTGTTGAACAGCGCGCTACCGGAGAACTAACATGTGACGAATTGAAGAGAACGGAGAGTCGGATCATTAATGAAGCACAAAATAACGCATTTCCTGAAGAGATCAAGGCATTAACCAGTGGGAAAAAAGTTCCAAAGAAGAGTTCTATTCTCATTTACACCAATGGTTATTGACGGTATCCTACGCTCAGATACAAGA
>JAEMWC010000854.1:320000-379678 GCA_016490735.1 Pachyseris speciosa
AAACCTGCGAAGAGCGTTAATGAATGAATCTGTATCCAGCGACTCGGTGACCATTCAAGATGCTTTCAACTTCAGTCATGAATGTTCTAAGCGCATCTCCCGTTAACAGCTGTTCTTTCACAAGGGATCTGAGGATTTTTCGTATTGATCCGATGACACACTCCCATACTCCTCCCATGTGGGAAGCTCCTGGGGGGTTAAATCTCCATTGGATATTCTTTTGTAGCAGGAAATTCTCTGGTTGTTCCAGGCACCTATGGCTTCTCGAACCCTTTCTCACCCAGCGATAAGTTGGTTCTGTTGTCACTTCTGATAATCTTCGGATGACCTCTGCGGCTAATAAACCTGCGAAGAGCGTTAATGAATGAATCTGTATCCAGCGACTCGGTGACCTCGATATGAGTTACCCTCATTGTTAGGCAGGAAAAAAGGCATCCATAATGCTTTAAGACGCTTCGTCTGCCTTTCACGTACATGGGCCCGAAAAATCAATTCCAACTGAGGTAAATGGTGGATCATCAGGCGCCAGCCTGTCTTCAGGCAGATCTGCCATCATCTGTTGTCCGCGAACAGCACTGTACCTTTGACAAATAAGACATCTTCTAATTATCTTGCCAACCATGGCACGGCCTTTAACAACCCAGTATCTTTGACGTAAACTGGCAAGCACATACTCTTGACCAAAGTGTCCGACAAGTTCATGATGTTCCATGATGACGAGTTTGGATACGTGATGGTTGCTAGACAACAGGATCTGATGTTTAGCTTCATGATCAATCGGAGCATTTGTAAGTCTCCCTCCAACTCTGAGGATCCCCGACTGGTCTAACCAAAGTCTCAACTTGTATATCGAACCAAATGGCTCCAAACAATTCAAGGCATACTTCTGATGCTTGCCAGGGTTGGTTCCCTTAAGGACGCTCATAATCTGAGAAAATGACGATCTCTGCACGTATTTCACTTAACTGGATTTCTGCGGCTCTTACATCTTGAACAGAGAGCTGTTTAGTCGGTTAGTGACAAAGGTACGGAACCTCTTCTCTTCGTTTCCAATACATGAAGCACAACAGTGGAATCTGACCAAAACACGGACACATCAATCGTAAGCTCCATATTCATCGCAAAGCACCCGGTCAATTCTAACTTCAAGGACAGCGGCAGACAGTTCCAACCTGGGTATTGTCGTGGGTATTGTCATTGTCGTGAGCTGGACGGGAGTTAGCTGCAAGAAAACTGCAATGAACCTGGTCGTCTTCATCTTGAAATCGTCCGTATGTGACTGTTCCGTAGGCAACTTGGGATGCATCGGCGAGGTGATGAAGACCACAGGATTTTATTTGGCCTACTTTTTCCGGCTTAAGACGCCTAGGAATGGAAACCTTCGACAACTTGGGCAAGTTTGAGAGCCATGTGTTCCAACGCGCTAAATCTTCCAGTGGGATTACTTCATCCCATCCTATCTTTTGCTGGCAAAGGTCTTGCAAGAGTTTCTTGGCAGGAACAATAACAGGTGACACCATGCCAAGAGGATCATATACGGAGCTTGTTACGGACAGAATGCCACGTCAAGTAAAAGTTTTGTCCTTTGCCACTACTTGGAATGTAAACGTTTCTGAATCCATATTCCACTGGACACCAAGTGTTCTTTCAGGAGGAAGACTATCGTTTGTCAGATCTAAATCCAAAACTGATCGCGCTCTTTCCGATCTTGGTATAGTTTGCAAAACATCTTTATCGTTAATGATATATGAAATGAATCATATATGAACTGCGGAAATGAAATCAAATGAAGAATGATCCTCGCAGTTGAGAACGCAATTTATGTAATTGCGAAAAGAAGCCTGACAAAAATTCAGGACTTCAACTGGGTGTGAACCCGTGACCTCGCGATTTCCGGTGCGATGCTCTAACCAACTGAGCTATGAAGCCACTAACGTTGGGAGCAGGTCAATTGTGGGTTCATATGTTCCCGTGAAAGAAATGAGTGTGAATGATATATGAAATGAATCATATATGAACTGCGGAAATGAAATCAAATGAAGAATGATCCTCGCAGTTGTGAACGCAATTTATGCAATTGCGAAAAGAAGCCTGAAAAAAAATTAAGGACTTCAACGGGATTTGAACCCGTGACCTCGCGATTTCCGGTGCGATGCTCTAACCAACTGAGCTATGAAGCCACTGACGTTGGGAGCAGGTCAATTGTGGGTTCTTATGTTCCCGTGAAAGAAATGAGTGTGAATGATATATGAAATCAATCATATATGAACTGCGGAAATGAAATCAAATGAACAATGATCCTCGCAGTTGTGAACGCAATTTATGCAATTGCGAAAAGAAGCCTGAAAAAATTCAGGACTTCAACGGGGTTTGAACCCGTGACCTCGCGATTACCGGTGCGATGCTCTAACCAACTGAGCTATGAAGCCACTGACGTTGGGAGCAGGTCAATTGTGGGTTCATATGTTCCCGTGAAAGAAATGAGTGTGAATGATATATAAAATGAATTATATATGAACTGCGGAAATGAAATCAAATGAAGAATGATTCTCGCAGTTGTGAACGCAATTTATGCAATTGCATAAATTTGATTTCATTCCGCAGTTCATATATGATTCATTTCATATATCATTCACACTCATTTCTTTCACGGGAACATATGAACCCACAATTGACCTGCTCCCAACGTCAGTGGCTTCATAGCTAAGTTGGTTAGAGCATCGCACCGGTAATCGCGAGGTCACGGGTTCAAACCCCGTTGAAGTCCTGAATTTTTTTCAGGCTTCTTTTGGCAATTGCATAAATTGCGTTCACAACTGCGAGGATCATTCTTCATTAGATTTCGTAACCTTTGGTGATGTATTCGCTGATCGCATCTTTGTACCTTTGAAAGAACTCTTCATCACGCAGAAGTCTCTTTCTCAGTAACTTGAGCCTTTGTTCAGCTGCAGTCCGATTGTTGGGAAGATATGAGGGCTGATGTCTCCGAGGGAGGGCAACTTGGAAATGTTCAGAGACTTTCACGACTGAATCCTCCATTATCTTTAGTGTCTTTTGATCTTCCACAGATATTGCCACCTCAGAGCTACATAACGCGTCAACAAAGTCCGTTTTCCAGAACTTTTCTACTTGATGCAAGAAGGCTTCATCACGACAGTCTCGATAATCTTCTAAACGGACAAAGTTCACACCAAAGCTAGAGTCCTCTTCAATCTTCCCATGTCCAGCCAAGTAACGACCTAACGGCGACTGGTTCACCTCTTGCACCCCTTCTCTCTTCCATCACCCAGAAGGCCTCTGGAGCATTACATCCAATAAGCACTCTGAGATCCTTGCTCTGAATCTCTGGAAGCACAATGTTACTAGATAAGGCCATCCTTGTACATCCTGAGTGGTAGGAATGCTGCGGCTTAACACATTTAGGCGATCGTCCACACCCTTGGTATCTCCAAAGTCGAAGTGCCATCCAAAGAGCTAACAGTTAACTTGAGTTCCAAGCCAGACTTGGCACTGTCCTTCTTCTCTTGAGTGGTTAGAAGGAAATCGCGTCTTTCACCCTGAAGATCCAGCTCCTTCGCCAACTCAGCATCACAAAGAGAAACGTCTGAACCATTGTCCAAGAGGGCGTACGTCTCTAACGTCTGACCCGACGTGTCATCATGCACTCTAACCGGGACGATTCTGAGACACACCTTCCTAGCAGTTGCTTGGTTACAATTTCTGTGGTCATACGCGCCGGCCCCAATTGCGTGACTCTGCGTCAAGTGGTTTCCACTGGAATTAGCACTTGCTCTATCGTGTGACCTTCAATTAAACGATCTCCAGCTGAACTTGAACAGGATCCGGAAACACGATTCTCACTGACAGAACATAAGGGAATGTTATTTCCACGGAAACTGTTGGTGTAAACGCTACGATTCGAGATCAAATGTTCGGGTGGGTGGATCACCATCATATGTTTGCTGTTACACCCCTCAACATAATAAGCGCTCTTCTGCAAGCATCCTCTGACTGTGTGTCCCACCTTAAAGCAATTGTCACAGAGTCTATGCTCCCGCAATGTCTTAATTCGATCAGCATAAGGTTTTCGCTTGAACGCCTCACAGTTTCCATAGTTGATTAAGGCCGTTACACTCAAGGCACTTCCCGGGAACATTACGAACACCAACTTGACTTGCTGCAGGGCCACAAGTACTGTCTCGTAAATAACGTTCGCTGGAAGGAACAAATTTCACAGAACCTCCTTGAGACGAAAAGCTTGTCCCTTTAGGTGGACCACTAGGCTTGCTTATCTTCTTACTCTTTTCTCTGTCGCCGGTAATGATATCCCCAAAGATAGGATCATTCACTGCGCGAGCGTTCTGGGATACAAACTCAGAGATGTGGTGGATTCTTGGACGAAGTCCAGATTCTCGCAAACGGTCCGCAACCTCTAATCGCTTGACTTTCAGATGCAACGGAAGTCTGTCGACCACACTCCTCAAGTTGTCAGCACTATTGATCTCATTTAGGTACCCAGTGGATTCCAAAACATTTTGACAATCTCTCTGCTGGTTTGCAAATGTTAGCAACCCACGCTGGTCATGAAGCTTTAAGGGCGGGCCACGGGTTATCCTGTCAAAGTGTGCAACCGCGATCTTGTAAGGATGACCAAAGCGCTCTTCGAGCAATGTTCTAGCTGTTTGATATCCAACTTGAGAATCCGAGGCTAAACAACTTTTAATCACATCTCTTGCGGCACCAGTACAGTACTGTAACAAGTACGACAGTCTCTCACTATCGTCGGATGCGTTTCTTGCAATGCCGTTCTCGAATGAGCGAACAAAGTTCCAATAATCCAGAGGATTGCCGTCAAACTTGCTTATATCCGGTTCAGGATCTGAACGCGCGTATAACGTGTAAGTCTCGTCTCTCGCGTTAGAACCGAAATCTGGACGCATACGCGACGCGTGTAACGTGTCAGGACTCAAATCTGGACGCGCGCGTGATGTGGACACCTCATCTCTCGTTGGCAAAGGAACTTTAGCTGCTGGATTTAACTCAGATTCCAGAACAGTTGCTGCAGGTGAATCATAGATGCGCTGGAAACCTCTTCCTTCCGGTTGCTCTCCTTCCTCCAGAATGCGAACTGAGTGACGAGCTTGTTCGATTGTACTTTTCACCTCCAACAGCTCTTCTTCTCGCATAACATCTTCGCGTCTTTGCTGTAATTCGAACCTTCTCCGAAGTTGTTGCAACCTCAACTCAGCTAGGGATTCTTCTGCTCTGCCATCTTTGATCTTCACCGATAAACGTGTACTTGCCTTGGAAACAGAACTCGGTGAAATCTTCGAGACCGTGACTTGACTAGCGGAGTAGGTGGCAACGTCTGAGCGCTATCAAGCCACTCCCACACACGCTGAACGAATCCATTATGAGCATCTCGCTCATCGTCAAACCACATCGTTGCTTGAAAAATTTCCCCTGGGTCGTCAAGACACCGCAGAAGAGCATTGTGCGCTCGCCCAACGTTCGAAAACGCCGATTCCAAATTAGTCAATTTGTCTCGAACAGTTTCATGTTTTGTCGCAAGCATCAAGGCCTCGATTTCCCCTCGAATTCGGACCGCGGAGCCTTCAGTCTCTCCAGTAGTTCAAAGCGAGGAAGGCCAGACTCCAAAGTATCAACACCTCCCTGGTCTTGAGAGAACATGTGGCTAGGATTGTTATCGACGCCCGCGACGGGTTCCACACAGTTTTTTGAATAAATGTGACCGACCAAGGCCTTAACGGCCACGAAAATGGAAACGAAACGCCACAGGTTGAATGCACTTTATTTTAACATGTACAACTGATCCAAAGGTGAGAATGAAAACGACAACCAAACGCCAGTGATTCAACTGAAATAAATAAACATTCAAAGTGTCAAGAACTATACAGACCGAAGCTATGAAGAAACGAAACAAACCGACGGAGCGGTGGGGACTTTTTAAACTCGCTGTTTTCATCTTAAAAGAGTTTTTGTACAAAACTCAAACAACTGCAGGGAAACTCTAGTATTTAATAAAGAGCAGCAAGCAGTATTATGTGTTTGAGTGTGTATTTCTGTAAAAACAAACCAACTGGGCCACATGATGTGGGAATAATAAAAAAAATAATTACAAAAATAATTATTAGAGGGCGTATTAGAGATAGGGCGTTAAAAGAGATTGGGGCTTAATAGAGCTCTTATGGTATGTGGACCACGAGTAGTCCGTTATTTGTTTCCGAGCTATAGTTCACGACTCGTGTGTTCCATTTGCTGTACAATCCCTGAGAGGATTGCTTCCCAAAATTGCTGCTACTTAAGTTGTCAACTAAAGAATCCAAAGAGATCAGTCCATGTTAGCTTATAAAAATATACATGTACCCTTAGAAAGCCATAAAACAATCTGGGAACAACAGCTGTAGTATTTTGCTTAAATTTTCTCATTTGGAAATGTGTTGAATTGGTATTAAAACCAGATTGAATTGGAGACAAATGTACCCTGACAGAAAAGAACTGTGCAAATTGACTCATATCGTATTTGTTTACTATTACACTTTTCCACTGTTGAAGGTTATGGTTATGGTTATGGATTTCTGAATATTGGTTTCCAGATATTACCAGATTCCAGATTCCAAGTTTTAGGGTTGCCCTGCATTACAGCCAAACCTGGGGGATCAATACGCAGAAAATTCTTGACCAAGTAGAGCCAAAGATCTTTCGAGAGAGGAGAGATGATGACCATGTCTATATATAGATGGAAACATTTTTGCAAAATGTGTCGACCCTTCCCCAAGGTTGGGGGAGGTTGGTTACAGCTTACAAGCACATACCGGTACCCGTAATTTAAAAAGATGATGAACCCCCTTTCAGAGGCTATAAGCTCCACTAAGGGGTCAGTTACTACTTTCAGGCTCTCGAAATGGTGGCCACTTAATTTGCACTATATTCATGCATGCAACCTAAGAACAAGACATGAACTCTTTGTCTTCCGGCTTACCAAATATCGACCATATGCGGTCGATGGCTTTGAAAACCTGCAACTTTCCCAAATCCCGGACTTTCGTTCAAATGCACCACTGTCGTTGCCAAAAGGTCACTTTTGTAGACTTTATCACCCTGGAAAATGACCGAAACTCCCAATTTTCATTTAATATGACTGTTTATTCTCTTGAAAACCAAAATCGCCCTCGGACAACAGCAAAATTCACGCAACTTTCTCTTGAAGTTTTGAAAACAAAAATTCCTATTGAGTTTAAAAGTTTACATTGGCAGCAAACTTCGACTCCACTTCTTGCAATCTGTTCCACATTTCCTGCTCACTCCTTTATCGCGACCCCGATAACGCTATTTGATTTCACTTGCTCTCAGTGGTCTGTCATGTTCGCGTTTGTGACCCAAAGGAATTCTGAAACTTTCTTGGATTACGGGCGCATGATAGTCCGCCAATTTCCATTTCAGATATTTTTTCTAAGTGTCAAGTCACCCGGTCCTGCTGGCAAAATATTGCACCGATTGCACTATTTACAAGTCAAAACTCGCAAGATTTTGAATCTCCGTAATAGGTTCACTCTATGAAAACTTGTAAGAGCAAGTTCAAAGTAATTGGATTTGACTAGCTGTGATGAGTACTACTTGTGCGCAAGGTATAGAGCACGTCACATAAATTCCTGATTTCTGAGATTTTGACTCGGTCTTAATCTCACTCTTTTAAAACTTGTAAGAGCATTTTAAAGTAGGTGGTTTTTCTTCGAGTGTTGAGTACTACTTGTGCATACAGTGTGGACGGCGTGCCATCAATTCTTGATTTCCGAGATTTTGACTCTTGGTCATAATCTCAGCCTTTGAAAACTTGTAATAGGATGTTGAATGTAGGAGGTTTTTACTAGCTGTCATGAGTAGTACTTGTGCTCAAGGTGTGGAGTGCCTCCCATCATTCCTGATTTCCGAGATGTTGACTCTCGGTTATAATCTCACTGTTTGAAAACTTGTAAGAGCTTGTTGAAGGTAGGTGGTTTTTACTAGCTGTGACGAGCATTACTTCTGCGTAAGGTGTGGAGCGCGTCCCATCAATTCCTGATTTCCGAGATTTTGACTCTCCGTCCTAATCTTACTCTTTGACAACTTGTAAGAGCATGTGGAAAGAAGGTGGTTGTTACTAGTTTTGATGAGTACTACTTGTGGGCACGGTGAAACGCGCGTCCCATTAATTCCTACTTTACGAGATTTTTACTCCCAGTGATAATCTCCCTGTTTGAAAAATTGTAAGAGCAGCTTGAAAGTAGGTGGTTTTTACTACCTTTAACGAATACTACTTGGGCGCACGGTATGGAGCGCATCTGATAAATTCCTGATTTCCGAGATTTTTACTCCCAGTGATAATCTCCCTGTTTTAAAAGTTGTAAGAGCAGCTTGAAAGTAGGTGGTTTTTACTACCTTTGCTGAATACTACTTGTGCGCACGGTATGGAGCGCATCTGATAAATTCCTGATTTCCGAGATTTTCACTCTCGTTCATAATCGCACTCTTTAAAAACTCTTAAGAGCATGTTGAAAGTAAGTGGATTTTACTCGCTGTGATGAGTACTACTTGTGCGAACGGTGTGGAACGCGTCCCATGAATTCCTGTTTTCCGAGATTTTGACTCTCCGTCATAATGCCACTCTTTGAAAACTTGTAGGAGCATGTTTTTACTAGCTCTGATGAGTACTATTTGTGCGCACGGTGTGGAGTCCGTGCCATCAATTCCTTTTTTCCGAGATTTTGACTTTGGGTGATTATCTCATTCTTTGAAAACTTGTAAGAGCATTTTACAAGTAGATTGTTTGTTCTTCGTGTGTTGAGTACTACTTGTGCACACAGTGTGGACTTCGTGCTATCAATTCTTGATTTCCGAGATTTTGACTCTCGGTCATCATCTCAGTCTTTGAAAACTTGTAAGAGGATGTTGAATGTAGGAGGTTTTTACTACCTGTGATGAGTAGTACTTGTGCGCACGGTGTGCAGGGCCTCCCATCAGATCTTGATTTCCGAGATTTTGACCCTCGTTTATCATCTCACTCTTTGAAAACTTGTAAGAGCATGTTGAGAAACGATGCGACGAGTATTCCTTGTGCTCAAGGTGTGGAACGCCTCCCATCAATTCCTGATTTTCGAGATTTTGAATGTCGGTTATCATCTCACTCTTTTAAAACTTGTATGAGATTGTGGAAGGTATGTGATATTTACTAGCTTTAAAGGGTACTTCTTGTACGCATGGTAGGGAGTGCTGATTTCCGAGATTTTGAATCTTGGTAATAATTTCACTCTTTGAAAACTTGTAAGAGCATGTTCAAATTAATTGGATTTGACTAGCTGTGATGAGTGTGCGCAAGGTATGGAGCACTTCACATAAATTTCTGATTTCTAAGATTTTGACTCTCGGTCTTAATCTCACTCTTTTAAAACTTGTGAAGCATTTTGAAAGTAGGTGGATTTTACTAGCTGTAATGAGTACTAGTTGGCGCACGGTGTGGCGCGCGTCCCATGAATTCCTGATTTCCTAGATATTGACCCTCGGTCATCATATCACTCTTTGAAAACTTTTAATAGCATCTCGAAAGTAGCTGCTTTTTACCAGCTGTGAATAGCAGAACTCGTTCTCAAGGTGTGGAGCGCGTCCCATCAATTCCTGATTTCTGAGAATATGGCTCTCGGTCATCATCTCACTCTTTGAAAACTTGTAATAGCATATTAAAAGTAGCTCGTTTTTAAGCGCTGTGATAAGTACTAGTTGTTCGCACGATGTGGAGGGCGTCCCATCAATTCCTGATTTCTGAGATTTTTAATCTCGGGCATCATCTCACTCGTTGAAAACTTGTAAGAGCATGCTGAAAGTAGGTGGTTTTCACTAGCTGTGATGAGTACTACTTGTGCGCTCGGTGTGGAGCGCGTCCCATCAATTCCTGATTTCAGACATTTGACTCTCCCTCATAATCTTAGTCTTTGACAACTTCTAAGAGCATGTGGAAAGAAGGTGGTTTGTAATAGCTGTGATGTGCCCGGTGTGACTCGCGTCCCATGAATTCCTACTTTCCAAGATTTTGACTCCCGTTTGTTGAAAGTAGGTGGTTTTTACGAGCTGTGATGAGTACTACGTCTGCGCACGGCATGGAGCTTGTCTCATGAATTTCTGATTTCCGAGCTTTTGACTCTCAGTCATCATCTCACCCTTTAAAAACTTGTAAGAGCGTCTTGAAAGTAGGTGGTTTTAACGAGCTGTGATGACTACTACTAGTGAGCACGGTGTGGAGCGCGTCCCATCAATTCCTGAATTCCGAGATTTTGACTCTCGGTCATAAACTCCCTCTTTAAAAACTTGTAACATTATGTTGGAACTCAGTGATTTTTCTAGCTGTGTTTAGTACTACTTGTGAGAACGGTCTGCAGCGCGTCCCATGAATTCCTGATTTCCGAGATTTTGACTTTCGGTCATAATCGCACTCTTTAAAAACTCTTAAGAGCATATTGAAAGTAAGTGGCTTTTACTCGCTGTAATGAGTACTACTTCTGCGCACGGTGTGGAGCGCGTCTCATCAATTCCTGATTTCCGAGATCTTGAAAATCGTAAGGCAATATTGAAAGTAGGTGGTTTTTACTACTATTGATGTGTACTACTTTTGTGGACGGTGTGGAGCTCGTCCCATCAATTCCTGATTTCAAAGATTTTCACTCTGGTTTATAATCGCACTCTTTAAAAACTCTTAAAAGCATGTTGAAAGTAACTGGTTTTTACTAGCTGTGATGAGTACTACTTGTGCCAACGGTGTGGAGAAGGTCCCATGAATTCCTGATTTCCGAGATTTTGAGTCTCCATCATGATCTCACTCTTTGAAAACTTGTAGGAGCATGCTGAAAGTAGGTGCTTTTACTAGCTGTGAGGAGTGCCACTTTTGTGCACGGTGATGAGCGCGTCCCATCAATTCCTGATGTCCGAGACTTTGACATCTCGTTCATAATCACACTCTTTGAAAACTCTAAAGAGCACGTTGAAAGGAGGTGGTTTTTAGTACCTGTGATTAGTGCTACTTGTGCGCACGGTGTGGAGCGCGTCCCATCAATTCCTGATTTCTGAGATTTTGACTTTCGCTCATCATCTCACTCTTTGAAAACTTGTAATAGCACATTGAAAGTAGCTGGTTTTTACAAGCTGTGAGAAGAACTAGTTGTGCGCACGATGTGGAGCGCGTCCCATGAATTCCTGATTTCCGAGATGTTCAATCTCGGTTATTATCTCCCTCTTTGTAAACTTGTAAGAGCTTGTTGAAAGTAGGTGGTTTTTACTAGCTGTGTCCTTAAGGTGAGGAGCGCGTCCCATCAATTCCTGTCTTCCGAGATTTTGAATCTCGGTCATAATCTCAGTCTTTGAAAACTTCTAAGAGGATGTTGAATGTAGGATATTTTTACTAGCTGTGATGAGTAGTAGTTGAGCTCAAGGTGTGGAGCGCCCCCATCAATTCCTGACTTTCGATATTTTGACTCTTGGTCATCAAGTCACTCTTTAAAAACTTGGAAGAGCATGTAGAAGGTAGATGGTTTTTACTCGCTGTGATAAGTACTACTTGTGCTAACGGTGTGGAGCGCGTCCCATGAATTCCTGTTTTCGGAGATCTTGATTCTCCGTCATAATCTTACTCTTTGAAAACTTGTAGGAGCATGTTGAAAGTAGGTGGTTACTTATAATAGGGATGGAAGGCCTACACTTCTCCTACTCACAGGTTTGTCGCTTCTATTTCGGTCTTTTGACCCATTTAGCTTCTTGTATATTTTCAGCGGGTTAACATGATGATTTAGAGGATTTTCATGTTAGTGACTAAATGCAGCCATGTGCTTAGAGGTCGCATACATGATCTCAAAGGTCATTTCTGGGCTACAAGTTTCAACGCCTGTTTGATTGAACCCTTGCGGTTTCTGTTTAGCGACTGTGGTTTTCACGCCCTTTGAGACATTTTATCTAAGTTTGGTTTGGCTCATTTAAGTGCTTCCGGAGACAATACAGCCAGTTATCTTTGTAAGAATAGGATTTTGAGCCGTGTAATAATCTGTCTTGCAATTTTTGTTTTGCCGGGCCCGGCCGTTTGTATTTGCAGCAAGATGGTGTGCTTCTATCACGGCTTTTTGTCTTTCGATCCTTTCTTTAGCACTGTAGCTTATTAGAGAGCTATGCAGCACTTGAAATTGATCGTTTAGCTTTAGTCACGGCAGTGTTTTTGTCATCGTTTCCGCGCTTCGCTCTGTGATTGAAGTTTCTGTTGCGGGAGCTTAGTACTTTCGTCCTTTTTTTAATGCCAGTTTATGATAGGCAAGACCATGGTTCGATCCTCCCTTGTGGATCTCATCAGTTGCCGGGAATGGCTTGATTCGAGTTGCTCTTTAGGCAACGTCGTTCTTTTTGTGAGAATGACACCGCATTCTGTTTGGCATAAGTTTTCGCTTGTGCCTTTATACACACTAGGCGGATCGAAAATACTGGATTTCTATTGGCTTTCCAGGTTGCCAACTGTGGACTGCGGTTTTCGATCCTTTCATGTTTAAAGCTAGTACATCTTTCCGCTCGTGCGACAAGCTAGAAATTTCTAGCACTTCGTTGGTTTCGTAGAGTTGTGGAGATGTCTAAGTTAGCGCACATAATTTCGCGTAAAACGCAGTGTAAGTGCTTTCAATGTGGTGCGCGTTGTCTAGTTTACTCCTGAACAATGAAAACGTAAAGCTTGTGGGATGTGGCTTGAGTGACAAGGGTACTTCACAAATTAATGTGATCAAGTAAGCTGAAGCCACTCAAAAGGCACTAAGGCCACAAGGTAGCCATCGCCCAGAATGCTATTGTCTTCCGCGACATTTACTTACAGCGGCCAGTTTCTCAATGGGCGGAATATAATAATGAAATAGATTGAGCTTTCGGAATACCGACTGCTCTCGTGAAAGAATCGGTGGCGGTCAATCAAACGGTTTGATATGTGAGGTAATTCTCATGGTGTGATAACACCTAATAAAGGCGGTGCGCGCTCTTTATAAACTGTTTTGTCGGCAAATTGGTGTGCAGAAAGATTCTCTTCTTCTTTTAACATATACTTGGAATGGTCTGATCGGGATAGCCAAACAATTCTCGGAAAATTATCGTCTTTTTTTCTGAGCGCGATAGACGAAACATTTCTCTCAAAACAAACTTCTTTTTTAAAAACGTTGCCGAAAAGCAAACCCGATGCGCTGAACATATCATGTGTTTCATCGTTGCGCTTTTTAAAGACGCAGTCTTTTACTTGATCGTTTCAGATTGTCTATACGTTGATCGCGGACTTAAAAAAAGAATATAGGTCTTTTCCATTCGTAAAACGATCGGAAAAGTAAAATGAATGACATTTCTCTCTGAAATCCTATGCCGGTCAATAAGCAGACGGCGTCTTACGCCTGAGCGAATATTGTTTGTGTCAGATAATTATTCAGATTTCGATCACTGATCTGATCGTCGTTTTTCAGCGGTGTAGATACGTACGAGAAACCAGGTTGCCTTTCTTGCACGGAGGGCATGATACCTCAATTAACAAGCAATATTGAGTGTGTAGAAAAGTTTACTGCATGCGAACTTTTTCGAGTGGTTCTGTGCGCGCTATTGTTTGTGCAGGCGGACCTTAGAATACATTAATATACTCGCGGGAGTTTTGAAATAAGTCGATTGTGTTCTCATGGGATTCACCACAGGCAAAACCGAGCGAGAGATCATAACACGTTTCAGAAATTCCGCGAAAGCCAGAACTTCCAACCGTCAAAATCATACGAAAATTTTATGTGAAGCTTTCTAAATAGCTAGACTGTATAATCACATGCTAAAACAGAAATTGGGGTATTAGTTCAAGAGAAATCCAGCCTTAATGTGAAGCAGCAGCGACTTCCCATACTAACTTGTGACTAAAAAGGCCAACTTTAATATTAAAATAGCCAGAGTTTATAGAAGCACAAGGAAGTTGAAAATGGTAAAATATTTTTTATTGAACTCTCTTCTGTAAAAGCCATATGCTAAAACTAAGAAATGTTGCGTAGTTTGGACGAAAGCTTGAAAAACGCAAGCACTACTCGACCTTTTCGGAGCAATTTCTCTTTTGTTTTAACCCCTTTTCGCTGATTAACTTTCAAATTTACCGCCGTAGCCATTGTCAAGGTCCCGGATATGTCGCTGCATTCTGGGCGATGCGGGCATTACCCCTTAAATCTACCAAAGCAAAGATTGAGCCCCAGCATTAGCAGCCATGGACAGCATTGCTTGTTTTATTGGTATGTGGTTACTTGAGCCTGAGCATTAGCTATGCCATGCTGATGACGCCTAACAAGGCCGAAACAGCTCTCCATGGCTGCTAATGCTTGGTCTCAATCTTTGCTTTGGTAGATTTAAGGGGTAATGCCCGCTACCTTATGGCATTAGTGCCTCTCAGTGGCTTCAGCTTACTTGATCACATTAATTTGTGAAGTACTCCTGAACAATGTTTACCAAGTGCCGGTATGTAATTATGTAATGGGGATGGAACGCCTACACGTAGAAGCGAGAAACATGTGAGTAGGAAACGTGTAGACCTTCCATCCCCATTTTACGTGATTGATTTTTTTCAGGAAGGCCCCGTCCTGCTGCGTGTGAGAAATTACATACCAGCACTTGGTAAACATTGTTCAAGCGGAAGGATGTACTAGCAAGGATCGAAAACCGCAGTCCACAGTTGGCAACCTGGAAAGCCAATAGAAATCCAGTATTTTCGATCCGCCTAGTGTGTATAAAGGCACAAGCGAAAACTTATGCCAAACAGAACTCGGTGTCATTCTCACAAAAAGAACGACGTTGCCTAAAGAAAGAAACTCGAATCAAGCCATTCCCGGCAACTGATGAGATCCACAAGGAGGATCGAAACCATGGTCTTGCCTATCATAAACTGGCATTAAAAAAAATAGGAAAGTGCTAAGCTCCCGCAACAGAAACTTCAGTCACAGAGCGGAGCGCGGAAACGATGACAAAAACACTGCCGTGACTAAAGTTAAACGATCACAAGTGCTGCATAGCTCTCTAATAAGCTACAGTGCTAAAGAAAGGATCGAAAGACAAAAAGCCGTGATAGAAGCACACCATCTTGCTGCAAATACAAACGGCCGGGCCCGGCAAAACAAAAATTGCAAGACAGATTATTACACGGCTCAAAATCCTATTCTTACAAAGATAACTGGCTGTATTGTCTCCGGAAGCACTTAAATGAGCCAAACCAAACTTAGATAAAATGCCTCAAAGGGCGTGAAAACCACAGTCGCTAAACAGAAACAACAAGGTTCAATCAAACAGGCGTTGAAACTTGTAACCCAGAAATGACCTTTGAGATAAAGTATTCGACCTCTAAGCACATGGCTCCATTTAGTCACTAACATGAAAATCCTCTAAATCATCATGTTAACCCGCTGAAAACAAACAAGAAGCTAAATGGGTCAAAAGACCGAAATAGAAGCGACAAACATGTGAGTAGGAGAAATGTAGGCCTTCCATCCCCATTTTACGTGATTGATTTTTTTCAGGAAGGCCCCGTCCTGCTGCGTGTGAGAAATTATATACCAGCACTTGGTAAACATTGTTCAGGAGTAAACTAGACAACGCGCACCACATTGAAAGCACTTACACTGCGTTTTACGCGGGAAATATGTGCGCTAAATTAGACATCTCCACAACTCTACGAAACCAACGAAGTGCTAGAAATTTCATAGCTTGTCGCACGAGCGGAAAGATGTACTAGCTTTAAACATGAAAGGATCGAAAACCGCAGTTCACAGTTGGCAACCTGGAAAGCCAATAGAAATCCAGTATTTTCGATCCACCTAGTGGGTATAAAGGCACAAGCGAAAACTTATGCCAAACAGAATGCGGTGTCATTCTCACAAAAAGAACGACGTTGCCTAAAGAGCAACTCGAATCAAGCCATTCCCGGCAACTGATGAGATCCACAAGGGAGGATCGAAACCATGGTCTTGCCTATCATAAACTGGCATTAAAAAAAGGAGGAAAGTACTAAGCTCCCGCAAACGGAAACGATGGCAAAAACACTGCCGTGACTAAAGCTAAACTATCAATGCCAAGTACTGTATAGCTCTCTAAGAAGCTACAGTGCTAAAGAAAGGATCGAAAGACAAAAAGCCGTGATAGAAGCACGCCATGTTGCTACAAATACAGACGGCCGGGCCCGGCAAAACAAAAATTGCAAGACAGATTATTACATCGTTCAAAATCCTATCCTTACAAAGATAACTGGCTGTACCGTCTCCGGAATCACTTAAATGAGCCAACCAAACATAGATAAAATGTCTCAGAGGGCGTCAAAACCACAGTCGCTAAACAGAAACAAGGGTTCAAACAAACAGGCGTTGAAACTTGTAACCCAGAAATGACCTTTGAGATCAAGTATGCGACATTTAAGCACATGGCTTCATTTAGTCGCTAACATGAAAATCCTCTAAATCATCATGTTAACCCGCTGAAAACATACAAGAAGCTTAATGGGTCAAAAGGTCGAGATAGAAGCGACAAACATGTGAGTAGGAGACGTGTAGGCGTTCCACCGCCATTTTACGCGTCCCATATATTCCTGATTTCCGAGATTTTGAATCTCGGACATAATCTCACTCTTTGAGAGCATGCTGAAAGTAGGTGGTTTTTCCTGGCTGTGATGAGTACTATTTGTGCGCACGGTGTGGAGTGCGTCCCATCAATTCCTGATTTGACTCTCGGTTATAATCTCACTGTTTTGAAAACTTGTAAGAGCTTGTTGAAGGTAGGTGGTTTTTACTAGCTGTGACGAGCATTACTTCTGCGTAAGGTGTGGAGCGCGTCCCATCAATTCCTGATTTCCGAGATTTTGACTCTCCGTCCTAATCTTCCTCTTTGACACCTTGTAAGAGCATGTGGAAAGAAGGTGGTTGTTACTAGCTTTGATGAGTAATACTTGTTGGCACGGTGTAACGAGCGCCCCATTAATTCCTACTTTCCGAGATTATTACTCCAAGTGATAATCTCCCTGTTTGAAAAGTTGTAAGAGCTGCTTGAAAGTAGGTGGTTTTTACTACCTTTGACGAATACTACTTGTGCGCACGGTATGGAGCGCATCTGATCGATTCCTGATTTCCGAGATTTTCACTCTTGTTCATAATCGCACTCTTTAAAAACTCTTAAGAGCATGTTGAAAGTAAGTGGATTTTACTCGCTGTGATGAGTATTACCCTTGCGAACGGTGTGGAGCGCGTCCCATGAATTCCTGTTTTCCCAGATTTTGACTCTCCGTCATAATGCCACTCTTTGAAAACTTGTAGGAGCATGTTTTTACTAGCTGTGATGAGTACTACTTGTGCGCACGGTGTGGAGTGCGTGTCATCAATTCTTTTTTTCCGAGATTTTGACTTTGGGTGATAATCTCACTCTGAAAACTTGTAAGAGCATTTTAAAAGCAGGTTGTTTTTTCTTCGTGTGTTGAGTACTACTTGTGCACACAGTGTGGACTTCGTGCTATCAATTCTTGATTTCCGAGATTTTGACTCTCGGTCATAATCTCAGTCTTTGAAAACTTGTAAGAGGATGTCGAATGTAGGAGGTTTTTACTAGCTGTGATGAGTAGTACTTGTGCCCACGGTGTGCAGGGCCTCCCATCAGTTCTTGATTTCCGAGATTTTGACCCTCATTTATCATCTCACTCTTTGAAAACTTGTAAGAGCATGTTGAGTCAGTCGGCAGAGTAACGGTAGATCTAATCCGGAGGTCGTGGGTTCGATTCCCACCGAGGTCAAAAGATTTTTTCTTTGCCTCGTGTGGTTCCCTGTTTCCCTTTACTAGGGCTAACGCCCAGTGGGTTATTCATGGGTTTAAGTAGCACTTTAACTTACACTTCAGAGTTAATTCTCTATTCCACTATTTGTGTTCCTAGTGCTACGCGGCACAACATTCATATGTACCCTTACTTTCTCTTTGCCGCGATTCACCATCTAAAATCGTCCCCGAATTTCTCTGTGCGACCTTGTAGCTCAGTCGGCAGAGTAACGGTAGATCTAATCCGGAGGTCGTGGGTTCGATTCCCACCGAGGTCAAAAGATTTTTTCTTTGCCTCGTGTGGTTCCCTGTTTCCCTTTACTAGGGCTAACGCCCAGTGGGTTATTCATGGGTTTAAGTAGCACTTTAACTTACACTTCAGAGTTAATTCTCTATTCCACTATTTGTGTTCCTAGTGCTACGCGGCACAACATTCATATGATTTTTACTAGATGCGACGAGTATTCCTTGTGCTCAAGGTGTGGAACGCCTCCCATCATTTCCTGATTTTCGAGATTTTGAATGTCGGTTATCATCTCACTCTTAAAACTTGTGTGAGATTCTGGAAGGTATGTGATATTTACTAGCTTTAAATGGTACTTCTTGTACGCATGGTAGGGAGTGCTGTTTTCCGAGATTTTGAATCTCGGTAATAATTTCACTCTTTGAAAACTTGTAAGAGCATGTTCAAATTAATTGGATTTGACTAGCTGTGATGAGTACTACTTGTGCGCAAAGTATGGAGCACTTCACCTAAATTCCTGATTTCTAAGATTTTGACTCTCGGGTGGATTTTACTAGCTGTAATGAGTACTAGTTGGGCGCACGGTGTGGCGCGCGTCCCATGAATTCCTGATTTCCTAGATATTGACCCTCGGTCATCATATCACTCTTTGAAAACTTTTAATAGCATCTCGAAAGTAGCTGCTTTTTACTAGCTGTGAATAGTAGTACTCGTTCTCAAGGTGTGGAGCGCGTCCATCAATTCCTGATTTCTGAGAATATGGCTCTCGGTCATCATCTCACTCTTTGAAAACTTGTAATAGCATATTAAAAGTAGCTCGTTTTTAAGCGCTGTGATAAGTACTAGTTGTTCGCACGATGTGGAGGGCGTCCCATCAATTCCTGATTTCTGAGATTTTTAATCTCGGGCATCATCTCACTCGTTGAAAACTTGTAAGAGCATGCTGAAAGTAGGTGGTTTTCACTAGCTGTGATGAGTACTACTTGTGCGCTCGGTGTGGAGCGCTGAAAGTAGGTGGTTTTTACTAGCTGTGATGAGTACTACTTGTGCGCTCGGTGTGGAGCGCGTCCCATCAATTCCTGATTTCAGAGATTTTGACTCCGTCATAATCGTAGTCTTTGACAACTTCTAAGGACATGTGGAAAGAAGGTGGTTTGTAATAGCTGTGATGCGCCCGGTGTGACTCGCGTCCCATGAATTCCTACTTTCAAGATTTTGACTCCCATTTGTTGAAAGTAGGTGGTTTTTACGAGCTGTGATGAGTACTACTTGTGCGCACGGCATGGAGCTCGTCTCATAAATTTCTGATTTCCGAGCTTTTGACTCTCAGTCATCATCTCACCCTTTAAAAACTTGTAAGAGCATCTTGAAAGTAGGTGGTTTTAACTAGCTGTGGTGACTACTACTAGTGAGCACGGTGTTGAGCGCGTCCCATCAATTCCTGAATTCCGAGATGTTGACTCGGTCATTATCTCCCTCTTTGAAAACTTGTAAGATCATGTTGAAACTTTGTGATTTTTATATCATAATAATAATAATAATAATAATAATAATAATAATAATAATAATGATCGTTTATTCAACCGTTTTGCAGCATAAACTGAATTACAAGGCGGGTCATTAATTAATTACATACAAATACATTAATTACATACAAATGCCTCGGAATTATGACACGTAAATATAACTATTAATGTTAAGACATATCACATTTTGCTATTTTAAACGTAATTCTGGTATTTGATGGTGCAAAAATTTCCAAATCTATTAGTTCTTGAGGAGGCAGGCACAGAAACAGATTCTCCTGTTCTAAGGGCATACGGTCTTGTATGCACAACTCGCGGCACTAAGCTTCGTAGCAGGTCGGAAGAAGAGTATAACTTCGCTTGAGAAATATTATGCACGCATCCTCCTCCTCTGGCGCAGCAAAATTAAGCCTGATTTCTTAAGCGCGTCCTCATAGCACAGAGAAGGAAAAATAATTTTTAGCACCCTCTTTTGTACTGATTCTATTTCATCGCTTAAGTATTGCGTGAGGCCAGCCCAAGCGGGGCTCGCGTACTCTAAAACAGGCCTGATTATACTACAATAGACAAGAATAAGCTGCCTATCAGTTAGTCTGCACTTTTAAGGGCGCGTATTGCATATAACCGCTTACTCCATTTCTTTACAATATGAGTGACATGCTCGTTCCATGTTAAGTTATCGGACAAGTGAACCCCTAACAGCTTGTAACAGGAAACCTTTTCTATCAGAGAGCCACAAACCATGAGAGGGGCTGGGGGAAACGGGCAATACTGCAAAAAACTAATGCACATTTTCTTGCATTTTTTACCGTTAAGAACCATTCCCCTAGAGGAAGCAAAAGAGTAAATATCCGAAACAGTAAATTTCAAATATGAAGGAGAGAGCCTGGGAACAAATTCCATGACTGTGGCGTCATCTACATATTTAACTCTATTTGTACAGTTAGAGGCCATTCTTTCCATTCCATTCACAAGAATACAAAACAGAAGAGGAGCCAGTTTAGTTCCTTGAGGAGTTCCGCCATTCAGCCATATGGGTGGGGACAGAGCCTCCCCTACCGTCACCCTCTGGTTCCTGTTCGTGAGAAAGGCAGCAATCCACCTCATTAAATGTGGGTCCACATCTAGGTTATCCAGTTCACGCAGCAGCACATTATGGTCAACGAGATCGAATCCTTTGGAAAAGTCAGAGAAAAACATTCTTACATACATCTCACCAGCATCAACCGATTCCAGAATTGTGTGAAGTAAATAAACCAAGGCCTGCGTATTGGATCTTCCTGGAAGAGCAAACTGCTTACTGTCCAACTTGTCCCACACACACATGAGTAGGGACTTAGCTGAGAGTCCTTCCAGTACTTTGGCTACAGTTGAAGTTAACGACACTGGTCTTAAGTCACTTTCAACAGACGCTGGAGGGCGGCACTTCGGGACGGGAACCACAATAGCTTGCTTCAGTTGTGCTGGAACATAACCCTGTTCAAGCGAAGAGATGTATATATCAGCAAGAACAGGAGAGAGTTCAAAGGCAAACTCTTTCCAAACAATATTCGGGATCAACTCGGGACCTGAAGATTTTTGAACCTTCAAGGCACGTAGGGTCTTATAAACTGTACGCTCGGAGACATACAGGTGCGCAGGCACCGGCCCAAATACCGTTGAAAGAGGCTCTAAGGGACGAAAGTGAGCCGTCAAACTGCAAAGAAATTCGTTAAACTTCATTGCTAGTGTAGCTTCATCAGGAATTTCGCTGCCAATCAGCTGAGATGACCAATCACCAGGGCACGAAAGACCACCCAACTCTTTAATGTCCTTCCACCAACGAGAGATATTCGAGTCCTGCAGACCAGATACTTTGTTCTCATAAAAACGTTTCTTACATTTAGAACACGCTTCCTGGACTCTATTCCGAAGTTGCTTGTAGTTGTCAGAAGTCTTTCCCCATTTAGCGAGGGCTTTTTGGCGCTGTGCAATAAGGAGTTTCAAACTTGAGGTGATCCATGGTTTGTCGGTTGCCGAGGTTTTAACTTCCTGGGTGGAAAAAATGTGTCAACAGCCTTCATCAGACAACTATGTAGGAAATCAAACTTCGCCTGCACCTCCGAGGTGTTTAAAATTTATATCATAAGTTGTTATCCATGCCCCAAAGTCCCGTAAACGACTGACCCTAGTGTCACGTAATATTTTAGATTTAGCCTTCACATTTAAGGATTGATTACCATTCAGTACTGGTTTAATCAGAAGAGCGTTGTGATCACCACTTCCAATCTTAGGTAACTGTACTAGTTTTGACAGTAGTTTAGGCTTGTTGGTAAAGCACCAGTCCAAAATAGAATTATTTCGCGTAGGCACCGTTACAATCTGCCGCAATCCTGTTGCCATAGTAACGTCAGTTGATTTAATTCGAGCACATGTTGGGTTAAAATCACCAGTTATAATCACCATTCCCTCAGGGTAGCTTGCTAGGAAGTTCCCAATGTTCTTTTGTAGATGAGCTATTACCATAGAATTCTGCTCAGCAACACTGCTTGGAGGATGGTATACAGCAGCAACCAATAACGATGAAGTGCCTCTCGGAAGACGATGCGGCCGAATCTTGAGCAAAATTGATTCAATTTCTGTGTCTTCAAAATCCTGTAGCCTGATATAAGGATGAATGGTCCTGACGTACACGCAGACCCCACCGCCCATAGCAGACTGTCGATCATTCCGATAACAAGTGAAATCAGTAAGATCGCAGGCAGAGTTCGGTATGTTAGAATTCAGCCAGGTTTCAGTTAGGCAGACGATATATGGATTATTGATAGAAACAACTGCCTGCAGCTCGTCGATCTTACTTAGTGACTGAGCGAATGTTCGCGTAAATGACGGAAGGGATAGACGCAGGTGATCTTACATCTTGTTGTCCTTGTTGTCCCTCATTGCTCTGGTTGGAATTCTTAACATTCCAAGGACCACGGTTGATTGAATCCGCCTCAGATCGATTTCTACATTTCCTCCTGTGGCCAGCGCGCTTCGACCTGTTCGGTTTCCGTATTCCCAGAGAAATTATACACTCCCGCACTTCAGTTGGGATTCGCGTCCGAGGCATGGAAGTTCTAATTGCCTTCAATTCACGGGGAGAATACGAAACACGACACCGTCCTGAAACAACATGGCGGATCGGTTCCAACGCTAACTGAGATCCAGTTGCAGTACGATGGCCATAAATGCCGGCGAAACACAGAATCCAATTCCACCGCAGTAAAGTTAAGCTTATTAGTTGTGATGTAGGCCACATTGTTGGGATTGAAACTTGAAAACGAAACGTAAGACGAAAATTACACGGAGCACATGATACAAGTGGTTGCCGCCATGCAGCGCCGCTGACCAAGCTGTGCCTAGTACTACTTGTGAGAACGGTCTGCAGCGCGTCCCATGAATTCCTGATTTCCGAGATTTTGACTTTCGGTCATAATCGCACTCTTTAAAAACTCTTAAGAGCATATTGAAAGTAAGTGGCTTTTACTCGCTGTAATGAGTACTACTTCTGCGCACGGTGTGGAGCGCGTCCCATGAATTCCTGATTTCCGAGATTTTGAGTCTCCGTCATGATCTTACTCTTTGAAAACTTGTAGGAGCATGCTGAAAGAAGGTGCTTTTACTAGCTGTGATGAGTGCCACGTTTGTGCACGGTGATGAGCGCGTCCCATCAATTCCTGATTTCTGAGATTTTGACTCTCGGTCATCATCTCACTCTTTGAAAACTTCTAATAGCACATTGAAAGTAGCTGGTTTTTACAAGCTGTGAGAAGAACTAGTTGTGCGCACGATGTGGAGCGCGTCCCATGAATTCCTGATTTCCGAGATGTTGACTCTCGGTTATAATCTCACTCTTTGAAAACTTGTAAGAGCTTGTTGAAAGTAGGTGGTTTTTACTAGCTGTGACGATTATTACTTCTTCTTAAGGTGAGGAGCGCGTCCCATCAATTCCTGTTTTCCGAGATTTTGAATCTCGGTCATAATCTCAGTCTTTGAAAACTTCTAAGAGGATGTTGAATGTAGGAGATTTTTACTAGCTGTGATGAGTAGTACTTGTGCTCAAGGTGTGGAGCGCCTCCCATCAATTCCTGACTTCCGAGATTTTGACTCTCGGTCATTATGTCACTCTTTAAAAACTTGGGAAGAGCATGTAGATGGTTTTTACTCGCTGTGATAAGTACTACTTGTGCTAACGGTGTGGAGCGCGTCCCATGAATTCCTGTTTTCGGAGATTTTGATCCTCCGTCATAATCTTACTCTTTGAAAACTTGTAGGAGCTTGTTGAAAGTAGGTGGTTTTTACTAGCTGTGACGAGTATTACTTGTGCTGAAGGTGAGGAACGCGTCCCATAAACTCCTGATTTCCAAGATTTTGAATCTCGGTTAAAATCTCATTCTTTGAAAACTTGTAACACCATACTGAAAGTATTTGGTTTTTACTAGCTGTGATGAGTACTACTTGTCTGCACGGTGTGCAGTGCGTGCCATCAATTCCTGTTTTCCGAGATTTTGACTCTCGGTGATAATCTCACTCTTTGAAAACTTGTAAGAGCGTCTTCAAAGTATGTGGTTTTTAAAAGCTGTCTTGAGGGCTACTTTTTGCGCATGGTTGGGAGTGCGTCCATTAAATTCCTGATTTCCGAGATTTTGACCCTCGGTCTTAATCTCACTCTTTCGAAACTTGTAAGACCATTTTGAAAGTAGGTTGTTTTTTCTTCGTGTGTTGAGTACTACTTGTGCACACAGTGTTGACGGCGTGCCATCAATTCTTGATTTCCGAGATTTTGACCCTCGGTCATAATCTCAGTCTTAAAAAACTTGTAAGAGCTTGTTGAATGTAGGAGGTTTTTACTAGCTGTGATGAGTAGTACTTGTGCGCACGGAGTGGAGGGCCTCACATCAATTCTTGATTTCTAAAATTTTGACTCCGGATGATATATAAAGACCATGCTGAAAGTAGGTGGTTTATACTAGCTGTGATGAGTACTACTTGTGCGCACGATGGGGAGTGCGTCTCATCAATTCCTGTTTCCGAGGTTTTGACTCTCGGTGATAATCTCACTCTTTGAAAACTTGTAAGAGCGCCTTGAAAGTATGTGGTTTTTTAAGCTGTCACGTGGGCAAATTTTGCGAATGGGTGGGAGCGCGCCCCATAAATTCCTGATTTCCGAGATCTTGACGCTCTTTCTAAATCTCACTTTTTTAAAACTTGTAAGAGCATGCAGAAAGTAGGTGGTTTTTTGTTCGTTTCGTGAGTACTACTTGTGCACAGAGTGTGGACGGCGTGCCATCAATTCTTCAATTCCGAGATTTTGACTCTTGGTCATAATCTCAGTCTTTGAAAACTTCTAAGAGCTTGTTGAATGTAGGAGGTTTTTACTAGCTGTAATGAGTCGTACTTGTGCGCACGGTGTGGAGGGCCTCCCATCAATTCTTGATTTCCGAGATTTTGAATGTCGGTTATCATGTCACTCTTTAAAAACTTGTACGAGAATCTTGAAGGTATGTGGTTTTTACCAGCTTTGAAGAGTACTTCTTGTGCGCATTGATGAGAGCGCGTCCCCATCAATTCCTGATTTCCTAGATTTTGAATCGCGATAATGATTTATCTCTTTGAAACTTGTAAGAGCATGTTCAAAGTAATTGAATTTGACTAGTTGTGATGAGTACTACTTGTGAGTAGGGTATGGAGCACGTCTCATAAATTCCTGATTTCCGATATCTTGACTCTCGGTCATCATCTCACTCTTTGAAAACTTGTAAGAGCATCTTGAATGTAGGTGGTTTTAACTAGCTGTGATGATTATTACTAGTCAGCAGAGTATGGAGCGTGTCCCATCAATTCCTGAATTCCGAGATTTTGACTCTCTGTGTTAATCTCCTTCTTTAAAACTTGTAAGAAAGTTTGTGAGAACGGTCTGGAGCGCGTCCTATGAATTCCTGATTTCCGAGATTTTGATCCTCGCTCATGAGCTCACTCTTTCAAAACTTGTAAGAGCATCTAAAAAGTTGCTGGTTTTTTCTCGCTGTGATGAGTACTACTTGTGCGCACGGTGTGGAGCGCTTCTCATCAATTACTGATTTCCGAGATCTTCACTCTTGTTCATAATCGCACTCTTTAAAAACTCTTAAGAGCATGTTGAAAGTAACTGGTTTTTACTCGCTGTGCGAACGATGTGGAGGGCGTCCCATGAATTCCTGTTTTCCGCGATTTTGAGTCTCCGTCATAATGTCACTCCTTGAAAACTTGTAGGAGCATGTTTTTACTAGCTGTGATAAGTACTACTTGTGCGCACGGTGTGGAGTGCGTGCTATCAATTCCTGTTCTCCGAGATTTTGACTCTCGTTGATAATCTCACTAATTGAAAACTTGTAAGAGCGTCTTCAAAGTATGTGGTTTTTACTAGATGTCATGGGGGCTACTTTGGCTCATGGTTGGGAGGGCGTCCCATAAATTCCCGATTTCCGAGATTATGACTATCGGTCTTAATCGTACTCTTTTAAAACTTGTAAGAGCATTTTCACAGCACGTTCTTTTTCTTCGTGTGATGAGTCCTACTTGTGCACACAGTGTGGACTTCGTGCAATCAATTCTTGATTTCCGAGATTTTGACTGTCGGTCATAATCTGAGTCTTGGTAAGAGGATGTTGAATGTAGGAGGTTTTTACTAGGTGTCATGAGTAGTACTTGAGCGCACGGTGTGCAGGGCTCCCATCAATTCTTGATTTCCGAGATTTTGACTCTCGGTTATCATCTCACTCTTTGAAAACTTGTAACAGCATGTTGAAAAAGGGTGGTTTTTACTAGATGAGACGAGTATTAGTTGTGCTGAAGGTGTGGAGAACCTCCAATCAATTCCTGATTTCCGAGACTTTGAAATGTCCGTCATCATCTCACTCTTTAAAAACTTGGAAGAGCATGTAGAAGGTAAATGGTTTTTACTAGCTGTGATGAGTACTGCTTGTACGCACTGTGTGGAGCGCTTCCCATCAATTCCAGATTTCTGGGATTTTGACTCTCGGTCTTAATCTCACTCTTTTAAAACTTGTAAGAGCGTTTTGAAAGTAGGTGGTTTCTACTAGCTGTGATAAGGACTACTTGTGCGCACGGTGTGGAGCGCGTCCCATCAATTCCTGTTTTCTGAGATTTTGACTCTCGGTCATCATCTCACTCTTTGAAAACTTGTAATAGCATATTAAAAGTAGCTGGTTGTACAACCTGTGATAAGAACTAGTTGTGAGCACGATGTGGAGCTCGTCCATCAATTCCTGATTTCTGAGATGTTGACTCTCGGTTATAATCTCACTCTTTGAAATCTTGTAAGAGCTTGTTGAAAGTAGGTGGTTTTTACAAGCTGTCATGAGTACTACTTGTGCTCACTGTGTGGAGGGCCTCCCATCAATTCCTGATTTCCGAGATTTTGAATGTCGGTTATTATCTCACTCTTTGAAAACTTGTATGAATCTTGAAGGTATGTGGTTTTACTAGCTCTGAAAAGTACTTACTTGTGCGCATAGTGTGGAGCGCGTTCCATGAATTCCTCATTCCTGAGATTTTGAATCTCGCTAACAATTTAAGACCGTAAAAAATTATAAGAGCATGTTCAAATTAATCTGATTTGACTAGCTGTGATGAGTACTACTTGTGGGCAAGGTATGGAGCACGTCACATGAATTCCTGATTTCCGTGATTTTTACTCTCGGTGATCATCTCACTCCTTGAACACTTCTAAGAGCATCTCGAAAGTAGGTGGTTTTAACTACCTGTGATGACTACTACTAGTGAGCACGGTGTGGAGCGCGTCCCATCAATTCCTGAATTCCGAGCTTTTGACTCTCGTCATAATCTCCCTCTTTGAAAACTTGTAAGATCATTTTAAAGTTGGTGATTTTTACTAGCTGTGACTAGTACTACTTGTGAGAACGGTCTCGAGCGCGTTCCATGAATTCCTGATTTCCGAGATTTTGACTCTCGCTCTTAATCTCACTCTTTCAAAACTTGTAAGAGCATGTTCAAGGTAGCTGGTTTTTACTCGCTGTAATGAGTAGTACTTGTGCGCACGGTGTGGAGCGCGTCTCATCATTTTCTGATTTTCGAGATCTTGAATCTCGTTCATAATCGCACTATTTTGAAAATTCGTAAGAGGATATTGAAAGTAGGTGGTTTTTACTACCTGTGATGAGTACTATAGTTGTGCGGTCAGTGTGGAGCGCTTCCTATCAGTTCCTGATTTCTAAGTTTTTCACTCTTGTTCATAATCGCACTCCTAAAAAACGCTTAAGAGCATGTTGAAAGTAAGTGGTTTTTACTCGCTTTTATGAGAACAACTTGTGTGTTTTCCGAGATTTTGACTCTCCGTCATAATCTCACTTTTGAAAACATGTAAGAGCATGTTGAAAGGAGGTGGTTTTTACTAGCTGTGATAAGTGCCACTTTTGTGCACGGTGCTGAGCGCGTCCCATCATTTCCTGATGTCCGAGACTTTGACTCTCGTTCATATTCACACTCTTTGAAAACTCTGAAGAGCACGTTGAAAGGAGGTGGTTTTTAGTATCTCTGATTAGTACTGCTTGTGCGCACGGTGTGGAGTGCGTCCCATCAACTTGTTTTCCGAGATTTTGACTCTCGGTGATAATCTCCCTCTTTGAAAACTTGTAAGAGCGTCTTGAAAGTTTGTGGTTTTTCCTAGCTATCATGAGGGCTACTTTTGCGCATGGCTGGGAGCGCATCCCATAAATTCCTGATTTCCGGGATTTTCACTCTCCGTCTTAATCTCACTCTTTTAAAACTTGTAAGAGCATTTTTAAGGCAGGTTGTTGTTTCTTCGTGTGTTGAGTACTACTTGTGCACACAGTGTGGAAGGCGTGGCATCAATTCTTGATTTCCGAGATTTTGACTCTCGGTCATAATCTCAGTCTTTAAAAACTTCTAAGAGGATGTTGCATGTAGAAGGTTTTTTACTAGCTGTGATGTGCAGTACTTGTGCGCACGGTGTGGAGGCCTCCCATCAATTCTTGATTTCCGAGATTTTGACTGTCGGTTATCATCTCACTCTTTGAAAACTTGTAGGAGCATGGTGAGAAAGGGTGGTTTTTACTAGATGTGGCGAGTATTACTTGTGTTCAAGGTGTGCAGGGCCTCCCATCAGTTCTTGATTTCCGAGATTTGACCCTCATTTATCATCTCACTCTTTGAAAACTTGTAAGAGCATGTTGAGAAAGGGTGAAGAGTGAAAATTATGACTGCAATTAAAGGACGTTTTGAACACCACCCGTCTATGCGCAAGTACTCTTACAGGCTTAGAAAACCATTTCCTCCCGTTACTATAGCTAATCTCCGTGAAAATGGGTAGTAAAAACTTAGCAGGATAACCCCTAAGGCGTAGGCGCTTCCAAAAAAGTAGCCGTGTCTCGTTGAATGAGTAAAACCTGGAGCTATTTCTGGCGTAGCGCATAAGTTCGCCGTTAATAAAAGCTTTTTTATTGCCAGTGGGGTGAAATGATTCAAAAGGTATGTACAAATACTTGTTAAGTGGTTTCTGAAAAGTAGGGTATTGCAGCGTTGGATAAGAAGAATCCTTGAAAAGAAGCAAATCTAGAAAGGAAATTTTTAGAATCGCTAATTTCGTACGTTATCTTAATTCGTTCATCCTTAGTATTTATAGCACTGAGAAATTCTGAAAGGATTTCCGCGTCCCATCCCAGATGACAAATATATCATCAATAAATCGCTTGTAAAGAGTAAGATGTTGAGCATACAACTCTATAATGTCCCTTTCGTGATAATACATAAATGCATTTGCCGCTGTAACAGCAAAGGGAGTGCCCGTAGCGATTCCGTGTATTTGATGGTATATCTCACAGCTAAATTCTGATTAAGGAAATTATTCTCAAAGACTAATCTAGTTAACTGAACCAAAAGAGGAGTTTGCGTAACCTTACCTCGCGGAGCAAGAGGTCAAGAGCAATAATAGCCTTCTTAGTGTCAATGTTCGGGTAAAGTGATGACACATCCGCCGTGACAAGAAGCCAATTTGCGGGTAGCTTAATCCCCTCTAGACATTGGATCAGTTCACCAGAGTCACGTAACACCGTAGGCATGGTTATAGAAGGTTTAACTAACTCGTCTATAAGAATACTAATAGGCCTGGTGATGTAAGAGTCATCGCGCAGAATGCCTATTGTTTTTGGGACATTTACTTACTGTACGGCAAAAATTATAGATCTGTAATATTATCGATGAAGCGTAAACTAAGTGACTCTCATTGGTCCAAATCTACGCGCGCTGTGCTCCGTTGGGAGTACCGCTTAGTTCATAAACTTGTCAGGGCGGAGCTTAGGCCACATGAGCTATTGTTCATTCTATTGTTTCCTAATGTCGCAACTTTGCAGTATGGCTGAATAAGTGCGCACCGCTAGCGAAAGTATTAACGTTCAATATGATAACAGATCGATTTTTTTAAAAGTTTGGCCTGCTTTATACTAGTTGTGAATAGGGCAGCTCTTACCTTCCGCCAAACCCGTGGCAACGAATGTGATGCCTTCACGGGCATTCGAACCTACAAAAACTTAAATGTCGATTTTTAAATAAAGTGAATAGGCTTGTTTCGCCTGAATCTGGAGTAGCTTATGATCCAAAAAGCTAGCGCGCGCGTGCCTTCTGTTTGTTGCGAAAACAAAAGAGAAGCTTTAACTAAAACATTTTGCTAAGAAACGTAAAAAAGCTGCAAGCTATGGCGCCGTTTTTAAGAACAATAACATGACTTTTGCTCGAGTATGCTAATTAGGGTAGTCGGGACTACATGGAACGCCATTGGCGCTTTTCGATCCTGCGGCTTTCCTTTGTTCCATGATTTGTCATTATAAAATCCACAGTAACCTACAGATACAGTATAAACAGTTTTAGCTGAGAGTGACAAACGAAAAGACTATGGAGAAACGTTCTCGCCCGCCTCAAGGATTTTACAAGTCCATTGAGACGCCTTCGATTCCCCGTGGCCGTAAATGTGAAAGTAAACCTGAAGTTCTTGGCACCTTCAAAGCTGAGCGCATCATGGCCATCTTGCATAAGGTGCGCCAACACGTCTTTGGGTGTTTGCTCCATCTCCTCCGGGTTTACTCCCAGTTTTAACCATGTCTCCGCTCGCATTTGTTTCCGTTTCTTCGTGTTTTTGCTGTCTTGTATCTTTCTCCAAAATCGCCTTATACTTTCGGCAAATGCACGTCCGACACGCTCGCGAGCAGATTCCGCTAATCGGTAGCCAAGAGGCAGAACACTTGATTGTAAAAGTTCAAACACTGTGCTCGGTTGCCTACAAACTTCTCTCCATCTCCAAACTGCTTCGCCGTTTAGTTGGAAGTGAAACATTGGACTGTTTTCGTTAACAAAAGGAGGTACAATATTGATCAAAAGCGGGTGGATCGGGTTTTCGAAGAGCTCTGAAAAGAGCTCCCGATCACTTACGTTTTCGCTTGCCTTACTCATTGCGGAACAGGTTTGAATAAATCAGCTGCGCCAACAAGATACTTTGAAATTCGCGCTAATTGTGACTTTTTTATAGTTGAGTGGTTTTCCTGTATGGGTATTGTTAATCTTGACAGCCATTGTTATACAGACCTGTGCTTAAGACAATAGCTTTTCAACCCGAGACGCACCGTTTCCGAACACAACTCCAACAAGTAGTTTTCAAACTCAAAAGGCGAAAGGTTCTTGTTGACCAATTTTCGAAGTTGAAACGGATTTTGTTCCGGAAGAGATCCATCTTCCATTTGCCGTGCGTGAAAATTCGAAAGGGCGTTTAGATAGTGAAAAAGTTGCTGTTGAAAACGGCCCCCATAGAAAAAATGGCCGATTTTTGTCCAGTTTAAGACGCAAAAGGCGAATCATTATACCTTCTATATTCACTTACTTCTCGGTTTAAATTGAAGGTACAACCTTCTTCTTCAAAACGCCGCGCGTGAAAGGTGAAGTTATAACTCCTGGAAATCAGAAAACTAAGTTTTATCAGCCCTAGTGGGCCAATTTGGGCCCTTTCTTATCTTATTCAGGACATTTCAAGGCACGCGCGCTTTCGAATTTGCCGCTTCACCGGTTATGAATAATTAATGATGTCCAGGCATTCTGCGCGATGGAGAAGCTGCGATAGGCCTTCCAGCTATAGGTGACTTGTGAATCTTAGGAATAATGTAGAACTTAGCGGGATCGAGACTCCTAGGATTGTCATCAAGACTACGAAGAAATTTGTGAGAATTTGGAGGTAGAAAGCTAGAGTAACTCTTAACAAGTTTTCCCTTGTCTCGATTACCTTTTGACGTCTGAATATCCAGTCATCTTTGGTGACTTTAACATACAACTTAGTGTCATTTAGGTGATTTAGAGTTTCTTGTTCTACCCATTCTTGTCCGTGCTAGGACGCGAACCGTAGGATCTTCCTTGATCTCACGCAATCCACTCCGTTCATCAGGCGACAGATTATTTAGCAGGCCTGGTTTATTCTGATGAAAGTTCTCCATTAAGTCTTGACGAATTTTGTACAGGTGTTCCTCGAGGTCAGGATCTTCCCGTGGAGGATTCCAGCCTAATCTTTCGTACAGTTTAGGATTAAAATCAGGATCATCGGGCTGATTGGCATATTTGTAATGCAAGCGGACACTACGACAGAAGTCCTGTACTTGACCCTCGAAAACACGCGCAGTTGGGGGCTGAAGCGTGGGCCTGAACTTCAGACCCAGGCCAAGAGTTCGTGACTGCGTCGCGGTGAGAGTGGCGTGTGAAACATTGTGAAATTCCAAGTTCCGTGGTAATAAGTCCAAGATCGGTTTCTTTGCCATTTTATCCAGCCATTTCTCGTAACTGCCTCGTATGTCTATTTTACGACAGCGTTTCCTCGGCCTTTTACGTTTTTTGACTGCTGGCGACACGAAAAAGAGGAAGACCGGCTATCTGAGAACCCACTCGTGGTTTTCTCGCTGCTGTCTTTCTCCTTTCTATTGATCGACTTTGCCTGACTTTGGTGTGTTTTTGGCTCCCGATGCGTCTCGCTGGTTACCAATGGAATTGCGGCGTTGGCTGCAATTCCTGGAGCTTGATCGTTCCGTGTTACGGCTTCTGGGGTACTTGGAGTTTTTACTGGGAGCTTGGCGTGTCTTCACCGGGGAGGAAATTGGTTTAAGCTTTGAGACTTCTCGTTGCACGGCACGCTGAACCATGTCGTGGATTGATTCCTCGTTGATGGTGAATTGTGCTTCCATTCGCTCCGCAGTTTTGGACAATTTTTTAAACAAAAACTAGTGAGCAGCACACAGCAACAGATCTTGTCAATTTTGTTTATTATCCGACCGGTTTCGTCTGATCAGACAGACTTCATCAGGGATTTAACAAGATTACAAATTGAACTACTTTTATACTAAACATTTGCAGTATAAAGCAGGTTCAAAGTAGGATGTGAACAGCAAAAAGAAAACCCACAAACAAATACGCACAGGATGCAACGTAAATCCTGCGTTACAAAATGTGCAATAGTTAATTTTGGGGGTCACGATTTCACGTTAAATCTCTCGCTCATCATCTTACAATTTGAAAACTTGTAAGAGCATCTCGAAACTAGCTGTGATGACTACTACTAGTGAGCACGGTGTGGAGCGCATCCAGTCAATTCCTCATGTCCTAGATTTTGACTCTCGGTCATCATGTCATTCTTTAAAAACGTGGAAGAGCATGTAGAAGGTAGATGGTTTTTACTAGCTGTGATGAGTACTACTTGTGCGCACTGTGTGGAGCATTTCCCATTAATTCCTGATTTCCGAGATTTTGAATGTCGGTTATCATCTCACTCTTTGAAAACTTGTACGAGAATCTTGAAGGTATGTGGTTTTTACTAGCTTTGAAGAGTACTTCTTCTGCGCATGTTGGAGAACGCGTCCCATCAATTCGCGTTTTCGGAAATTTTGAATCTCGGTAATAATTTCACTCTTTGAAAACTTGTCAGAGCATGTTCAAAGTAATTGGATTTAACTACCTGTGGTGAGTATATTTTGTGCGCAAGGTATGGAGCACGTCTCATAAATTCCTTATTTCCGAGATTTTGACTCTCGGTCATCTTCTCACTCTTTTAAAACTTGTAAGAGCATCTTGAAAGTAGGTGGTTTTAACTAGCTGTGATGACTACTTCTAGTGAGCACGGTTTGGAGCGTGTCCCATCAATTCCTCGTTTCTGAGATTTTGACTCTCGGTCTCACTCTCACTCGATCTCACTCTTTCGAAAATTGTTATAGCATATTGAAAGTAGCTGGTGTTTACTAGCTGTGATAAGTACTGGAGCGCGTCCCATCAATTCCTGATTTCCGAGATATTTACTATCGATTATAATCTCACTCTTGTAAGAGCTTGTTGACAGTAGGTAGTTTTTACTAGCTGTGATGAGTAATACTTGTGCGCACGATTTTGACTCTCCGTCGTAATGTCACTCCTTGAAAACATGTGGGAGCATGTTGAAAGTAGGTGGATTTTACTAGCTGTGATGGGTGGCACTTTTGTGCACGGTTCTGAGCGCGTCCCATCAATTCCTGATGTCTGAGACTTTGACTCTCGTTCATAATCACACTCTTTGAAAACTCTGAAGAGCACGTCGTGGCCGCTGTTGCGGTGTGTGGTTCTGGCAGCACATCGGCCCTGCAGGGTTTCGACCCTGTGGACTTGGTGTTTGCGCGGATGTTTCATGTTTTGGGGTTTTGCTTCTTTTTAAGCGCGCATTGTGGCGTCGCGAGTCCTCTGATTTGCATGGGTCGGAATCTTGAACGGCTCGGCGGCCGGGAGTGCTGTCACAGTAAAGGTGGGTGCCGTTCTTCGTCGTTTTGAGGGCTCTTCCGGGCAAGCTAATGAAAAAAATTGTCATATACGCTTTAATATCTCTTGTAATTAAATACATATTTATCTTGTAATTTAAAATAAGTGGCAAAAAAAACTGAAACTGAAACTGAAACTGAGGTGGCTGTTAGTACCTCTGATTAGTACTACTTGTGCGTACGGTTTGGAGTGCGTCCCATCAATTTCTTTTTTCCGAGATTTTGACTTTCGGTGATAATCTCACTCTTTGAAAACTAGTAAGAGCGTCTTGAAAATTTGTGGTTTTTACTAGCTATCATGAGGGCTACTTTTGCGCATGGTTGGCAGCGGGTCCCATAAATTCCTAATCTCCGGGATTTTAAGTCTAGGTCTTAATCTCACTCTTTAAAACTTGTAAGAGCATTTTTAAGGTAGGTTGTTGTTTCTTCGAGTGTTGAGTACTATTTGTGCACACAGTGCGGACGGCGTGCCATCAATTCTTGATTTCCGAGATTTTGACTCTCGGCCATAATCTCAGTCTTTAAAAACTTGGAAGAGCATGTAGAAGGTAGATGGTTTTTACTAGCTGTGATGAGTAGTATTTGTGCGCATGGCGTGGAGGGCCTCCCATGAATTCTTGATTTCCGAGATTTTGACTGTCGGTTATCATCTCACTCTTTGAAAACTTGTAAGAGCATGTTAAGAAAGGGTGGTTTTTACTAGATGTGACGAGTATTACTTGTGCTGAAGGTGTGGAGCGCCTCCCATCAATTCCTGATTTCCGAGATTTTGACTCTCGGTCATCATCTCACTCTTTCAAATCTTGGAAGAGCATGTAGAAGGTAGATGGTTTTTACTAGCTGTGATGAGTACTACTTGTGCGCACTGTGTGGAAAGCCTCCCATCAATTCCTGATTTCCGAGATTTTGAATGTCGGTTATCATGTCACTCTTTAAAAACTTGTACGAGAATCTTGAAGGTATGTGGTTTTTACTAGCTTTGAAGAGTACTTCTTGTGGGCATGGTGGGGAGCGCGTCCCATCAATTCCTGATTTCCGAGTTTTTGAATCTCGGTAATATATTTTCACTCTTAGAAAACTTGTAAGAGCATGTTCAAAGCAATTGGATTTGACTAGCTGTGACGATTACTACTTGTGCGCAAGTTATGGAGCACATCACATAAATTCCTGATTTCTGAGATATTGACTCTCGGTTATAATCTCACTCTTTGAAAACATGTAAGAGCTTGTTGAAGGTAGGTGGTTGTTACTAGCTGTGACGAGTATTAATGCTGCTTAAGGTGTGGAGGGCGTCCCATCAATTCCTGATATCCGAGATTTCGACTCTCCGTCATAATCTTAGTGTTTGACAACTTTTAAGAGCATGTGGAAAGAAGGTGGTTTTTACTAGCGGTTATGAGTAATACTAGTGCGCACGGTGTGACTCTCGTCCCATGAATTCCTACTTTCCAAGATTTTGACTCCCGGTGATAATCTCCCTGTTTGAAAAGTTGTAAGAGCAGTTTCAAAAAAGGTGGTTTTTACTAGCTGTGATGAGTACTACTTGTGCGCACGGCATCGAGCGCATCTCATGAATTTCTGATTTCCGAGATTTTTACTCTCGGTCATCATCTCACTCTTTGAAAACTTGTAAGAGCATCTTGAAAGCAGGTGGTTTTAACAAGCTGTGATAACTAGTACTAGTGAGCACGGTGTGCAGCGCGTCTCATCAATTCCTGAATTCCGAGATTTTGACTCTCGCTCATAGTTTCCCTCTTTGAAAACTTGTAAGATCATGTTGAAACTTGATTTTTCTAGCTGTGTCTAGTACTACTTGTGAGAACGGTTTACAGCGCGTCGCATGAATTCCTGATTTCCAAGATTTTGACTTTCGGTCATAATCGCACTCTTTAAAAACTCTTAACAAGATATTGAAAGTAAGTAATTTTTACTCGCTGTAATGAGTACTACTTCTGCGCATGGTGTGGAGCGCGTCTCATCAATTCCTGATTTCCGAGATTTTGAAACTTGTAAGGCGATAACGAAAGTAGGTGGTTTTTACTACTATTGATGAGTACTACTTTTGTGGTCGGTGTGGAGCTCGTCCCATCAATTCCTGATTTCAAAGATTTTCACTCTGGTTCCTAATGGCACTCTAAAAACTCTTAAATGTATGTTGAAAGTAAGTGGTTTTTACTCGTTGTGATGAGTACTACTTGTGCCAACGGTGTGGAGCGCGCCCATAAATTCCTGATTTCTGAGATTTTGAATCTCCGTCATGATCTCACTCTTTGAAAACTTGTAGGAGCATGCTGAAAGTAGGTGCTTTTACTAGCTGTGATGAGTGCCACTTCTGTGCACGGTGATGAGCGCGTCCCATCAATTCCTGATGTCCGAGACTTTGACTCTCGTTCATAATCACACTCTCTGAAAACTCTTAAGAGCACGTTAAAAGGAGGTGGTTTTTAGTACCTGTGATTAGTGCTACTTGTGCGCATGGTGTGGAGCGCGTCCCATCAATTCCTGATTTCTGAGATTTTGACTCTCGGTCATCATCTCACTCTTTGAAAACTTGTAATAGCACATAGAACGTAATAGCACATTGAAAGTAGCTCGTTTTTGGGAGGCCTGGGAGCGTGGAATATGGCGGACGCGTCTCGAATGTGCTCCAGATAATTTTGTTTTTTGTGTGGCTGAAGGCATGGCTAGTAAGTCACATATATAAGAAAAACTTAGGTATTAACTCTCTCGGAGGTGGGAGCAAAAGGAGAGATGAAAAGAACGAGAGAAGGCAGTTCTCAAACAGATGAAGAAGATGCTGACGCTGAATCCCAACATGGCATCCATGCAGTGAATGAGAGACTCACAAGTATTGAGGAAAAACTGAATGTGCTTTTACAAATAATGCCGGAGAAGGGTACAAAAGAAGGATAACTGATTTGGAAGAAGAAAACAGACATTTGAAGGAAAGCCTTGAAAACGCCTACCCTGAAATCAAAGATCTGGCTTCAGAGTTCAAGAACATACACTCCGAACAAAATGCTGCTAGTTCTGTCATGCAAAGAGTAGAGAATGATCTCCTCGAGCTACGCCGCCGGCATATAAAGCTGGAATGCCATAGCCGTCGAGGAAATTTAAAAATTTTCGGCATAAACGAACGAGAAGACGAATCAAATACCGGCGCGGACAAAGCTTTACGGGATTTCATGCGCTGCAAGCTTAAAATACCGCCCTCCGATGTAGAGCAGATTCAATTCGATAGAGTACACCGCATTTCAACGCGAGTATCAAACCCAGCAAAAGTCCAGGGTACACGACCACGTCCGATCATCGTCAAACTGACACAGTTCCAAGACAAAGAATTTATAAAATCGTTTATTAAGAACCTGCCCAAAGGCTCATGCTATGGAATATCAGATGACTTCCCGAAAGAGGTAGATGATGTTAGAAAGAAGCTGTACCCAATTCTAAAGGCCGAAAAGAATGAGAAGAAAACTGCGTATTTTATTGTAGAAAGACTTATTATTAATGGCACTGTTTATCGTGGCCCTGAAACGACAAATATTCTCTTCTACGGTCATTTAATGAGCACCTAACACTAGATGCCCTGTTAGCTTATTCAGTATTTACTTTTTGTTAATATCATGTCTACCAGCCGCCAACTAGCTCCTGGATTCCAGTCAAAACGTCGCACAAAAGTTTAGGCAAGTCTTTAGTAGTTGTTATGTTGTGCCGTTTCATCGCTGCAGTGTTTACTTCAAATTATTCCGTAACAAATCAAATAATCAGCCTTAAGAGATTCAATTCACGAGCAAAATGGTCCTTTATTGCGTTTCTGTGCGTTTCGCATTTTTGGTACGTTTCTTTTTTAATTTTTTTCGCATCTAAATGTATAAGATCTTTGAATGTCAGAGGGCTAAATAGGGCGAGAAAGAGGAAACAAGTTTTCCGGTGGCTTCACCGCCAAAAGTCCGACATTATATTTCTTCAGGAAACCTATTCCACACCAGAGACAATCAAAAGGTGGGAAACCGAATGAGGTGGTAAAATAGCATACAGTCACGGCTCATCTCATAGTAGAGACGTTATGATTTTGTTCAAGCCACGCCTCGACGTCTGCCTGGAAAAAACTACCACAGATAACCACGGGAGAAGTATCCTGACAGAAACCCTCATCGATGGTACGAAAGTAGTTTTCGTCAATATTTATGCACCCAACGACCCAAATCAACAGGTTCTTTTCCTAAGGGAGCTCTCCAATACTTTTCTGAAAGAATACATCTACGATAATGTCGTGCTAGGAGGAGACTTCAACTGCGTTATTAGTAGCCTAGACAAAAGAGGTGGCAAACCGTTCAATGAAAGAAAACCCTCCGTCGTTGCCCTTCATGTTTTTATTAAAACAAACAATTTAGTGAACTCGTGGCGTTTTAAGAATCCAGATCTGTGCGGCTTCACCTGGAGTAGAAAAGCAAAGCAAAGAGGGTGCGAGATGAAGAAGCAGCCCTTCAAATGGATTTGATTAATATTCCGAACAGACTACAAGCAACCTACAGTGAATGCGATAAAGTAGAAATGGATAGATTAAAATCCAAACTAGCCAAAATAACGGATGCTAAAACTCATGGCTCTATTGTTCGCAGCAGAGCACGATGGTACGAGCACGGTGAGAAAAACAGTAAATACTTTTCCAATTTAGAAAAAAGTAATCAAAGAAAAAAACACGTGACATCTTTGATAAATAATGAAAACGTTAATATCACAGATCCTAAAGAGATTCTCAAAGAAGAAGAACTCTTCTTCACTCAAATATACACTTCAAATAATATGAATCCCCTTCTTCTAGAATTCAGTGTTTTCTTTAAATCTATTGACAGTGTTATCAGAAGAGGAGGCGGCAACTTGCGAAGGCGAGGTGACACTTGAATGTTACAACGCCTTGAAATCAATGAAAAGTAATAAAACCCCGGGCTCTGATGGTCTCACCTTGGAGTTTTATCGGTATTTCTGGATATGACGGACAGCTTTAATTACGCTTTCCAGAACGGCGTTCTATCTATCTCTCAACGCCAAGGGATAATCTCTTTAATTCCTAAAAAGAAAAAGAATGTAGAGTTTCTCAAAAATTGGAGACCGGTTTCGCTGTTGAATGCAGATTATAAAATCTTAACTAAAACCATCGCTCTTCGATTGGAAAGGATATTGCCAAAAATTATTCATCCAACACAAACTGGCTACGTTAAAGGAAGATACATTGGTGAGAACATAAGGCTTATCAAAGATGTTATAGATTATTCAAAGCAGAAAGATATACCTGGAATAGATGTTTTCCTAGATTTCGAAAAGGCTTTTGATTCGATTGAATGGGATTTTTTACAAAAATGTCTTGAATCTTTCAATTTCGGCCCGCATCTCAGACGATGGACTAGTGTGTTTTATAACAATATTTCGAGTTGCGTACTGAACAATGGCTACGCATCAAACCACTTTTTCCTTAAACGCGGGGTACGTCAAGGTTGCCCTCTTTCCGGTATGCTTTTCATCATAGCAATAGAAGTCCTTGCGCAAAGTGTTAGAAGCTCAAAGGAAATAGAAGGTCTTAAAATACATGACAATAAAGAATTGAAACTCTCGCAATATGCCGACGACACCACAGCTTTCCTCGCAAATACTCAAGCCGTAATTAACCTGTTTGATGTGCTCACTCGTTTTGAAAAATGCTCAGGGCTGAAGATAAATCAATCCAAATCTGAAATGCTATGGCTTGGCACCTGGCGACATAAAACGGACGAAATACTAAATTTACAAATCAGAAACGACACAATCTACGCTCTAGGCATGAATGTCTCTTACGATCACGAGACTTCAGTTGAGAAAAACTTTTCCGATAAATTAACGAAGTTAAAAAAAACTTTAAATGTTTGGTGTCAAAGGGACATTTCAGCCTATGGTAGAATAAACATCGTGAAAACCTTAGCCCTTTCAAAGCTCACTTTTGTCTGCAGCGTAATGGAAACGCCAGCAAACTTTGGAGGTAAATAATGTTATATTCGACTTCATATGGAATCACAAACCAGCTAAAATTAAAAAGTCGACACTTATCAAACCCAGAAATAAGGGAGGATTAGGAATGAAAGATTTTATTATTTTCAACAATGCACTAAAGCTTAACTGGGTAAAACGTTTGTGCTCGGATCACGGAGCCCCATGGAAACATATCCCAATATCTCTCCTTGCAAACGTTGGGGGTGCACTTCTCTTTAGTTGCAACCACGATTATAAACTTCTCACATTAAGTGAACACCTCCCAAAGTTTTACAAAGAGATCATTTCACGGTGGCAGAAAATCATAGCAAGTACGCCTCAAACTAAAAATGAAGTCCTTGCGCAAGTAATTTGGAACAACAAGTTCTTGACAGTTGACAAAAAGTCTGTGTACTTCCCACGTTGGCATCGTGCAGGAATAGTGAGGATCTCTGATTTATTTGACGAAGAAAAGAACTGCTTTTTGTCTTTCGATTCCCTCTGTAGCAAATTCCAAACAAAGTTCAATTTCATACACTATCACAGCCTTCTCTCCTCTATGTTCCAGTACAAGATCAATCACCACATTCTACCGACAAATAATTTATTGCACAAAATGAAAAAAGTTGACTCTCCTTACTGTCCTTTCTGCCCTTCTGAGACCCACACTATTTGGCATTTGTTTATAGACTGCATGTGTGCAGCCCCTTTTTGGGCAAAATTTCAAGATTGATTCAACATAAGCGGAATGAAACCAGATCTGACAGACTTAGACATTGCTTTTGAAATTATCCACTCCTCTGAACCCTGTTTAGCCCTAAATCATCTCATCCTTGTAGGAAAATACTTTTTGTATGTGAACGCCACAGCAAACAACCAACGTCATTTATCAGAATTTGTGTCTCTGGCTCGTGAAAAAATACTTTTAGAAAAATATATCGCAGTAACTTCAGGTAATATTAATCAATACAACAGGAAATGGAACTCCCTCAATTTTTAATTTGCCTCACTCTATTTTCCGGTTGTTTCTTTCTTTCTGATGTTAACACTAGCTTCGTGAACGTGTTTAGATGCTGTATCAATTGTTGTTCTGCGTTAGTGGATGCAAGTATAAATGTAGTCGCCCTTCATTACTAGCTGTTTCTGTACAAAAACTAAATAATAAAAACAATTATTATAATAGATAATTACAGAGGTGTATTGTTGGTTACGTACTAAGTAAAGCATTGTATTGTTAGTAGTGTGGTTATTGTATACATATTGTTAATATATCACGTATCTGATGTAGGTATAGTTGCTAGTAGTACAACTTTCCGTATTGTCAGAAGTGTATGTACCTTTAACTAACAGTAATTGATTGTAAATAGTTGTCTTTGTGTTGTAATCAATAAAGTTGTTAAAAAAATAGCTCGTTTTTACAAGCTGTAAGAAGAACTAGTTGTGCGCACGATGTTGAGCGCGTCCCATGTATTCCTGATTTCCGAGATGTTCAATCTCGGTTATAATCTCACCCTTTGAAAACTTGTAAGAGCTTGTTGAAAGTAGGTGGTTTTTAATAGCTGTGACGAGTATTACTTCTGCTTAAGGTGAGGAGCGCGTCCAAGCAATTCCTGATTTCCGAGATTTTGAATCTCGGTCATAATCTCAGTCTTTGAAAACTTCTAAGAGGATGTTGAATGTAGGAGATTTTTACTAGCTCTGATGAGTAGTACTTGTGCTCAAGGTGCGGAGCGCCTCCCATCAATTCCTGACTTCCTAGATGTTCACTCTCGGTCATCATGTCACTCTTTTAAAACTTGGGAAGAGCATGTAGAAGGTAGATGGTTTTTACTCGATGTGACGAGTACTACTTGTGCTAAAGGTGTGGAGCGCGTCCCATGAATTCCTTTTTCGGAGATTTTGATTCCCCGTCATAATCTTACTCTTTGAAAACTTGTAGGAGCATGTTGAAAGTAGGTGGTTCTTACTAGCTGTGACGAGTATTACTTGTGCTGAAGGTGAGGAACGCGTCCCATAAATTCCTGATTTCCAAGATTTTGAATCTCGGTCATAACCTCCTTCTTTGAAAACTTGTCAGACCATGCTGAAAGTAGGTGGTTTTTACTAGCTGTGATGAGTGTGCGCAAGGTGTGCAGTGCGTTCCATCAATTCCTGTTTTCCGAGATTTTGACTCTCGGTGATAATCCCACTCTTTAAAAACTTGTAAGAGCGTCTTAAAAGTATGTGGTTTTTACTAGCTGTCATGAGGGCTACTTTTGCGCATGGTTGGGAGCGCGTCCAATAAATTCTGATTTTCAAGATTATGAATCTCGGTCATAACCTCATTCTTTGAAAACTTGTTAGACCATGCTGAAAGTAGGTGGTTTTTACTAGCTGTGATGAGTGTGCGCAAGGTGTGCAGTACGTCCCATCAATTCCTGTTTTCCGAGATTTTGACTCTCGGTGATAATCCCACTCTTTAAAAACTTGTAAGAGCGTCTTAAAAGTATGTGGTTTTTACCAGCTGTCATGAGGGCTACTTTTGCGCATGGTTGGGAGCGCGTCCAATAAATTCTGATTTCCAAGATTTTCACCTTCGGTCTTAATCTCACTCTTTCGAAACTTGTAAGACCATTTTGAAAGTAGGTGGTTTTTTCTTCGTGTGTTGAGTACTACTTGTGCACACAGTGTTGAAGGCGTGCCATCAATTCTTGATTTCCGAGATTTTGACTCTCGGTCATAATCTCAGTCTTTGACAACTTGTAAGAGCTTGTTGAATGTAGGAGGTTTTTACTAGCTGTGATGAGTAGTACTTGTGCGCAAGGAGTGGAGGGCCTCACATGAATTCTTCTTTTCCAAGATTTTGACTCCGGGTGATAATCTCCCTGTTTCAAAAGTTGTAAGAGCAAATTGAAAGTAGGTGCTTTTTACCAGCTGTGATGAGTACTACTTGTCCGCACGGCATGGAGCGCGTCTCAAGAATTTCTGATTTCCGAGATTTTGACTCTCGGTCATCATCTCACTCTTTCAAAACTTGTAATAGCAGATTGAAAGTAGCTGGTTTTTAGAAGCTGTGAGATTGAAAGTAGCTGGTTTTTAGAAGCTGTGAGAAGAACTAGTTGTGCGCAGGATGTGGAGCGCGTCCCATCAATTCCTGATTTCCCAGATGTTGACTCTCGGTTATAATCTCACTCTTTGAAAACTTGTAAGATCTTGTTAAAAGTAGGTGGTTTTTACTAGCTGTGACGAGTATTACTTCCGCTTAAGATGTGGAGCGCGTCCCATCAATTCCTCATTTCCGAGATTTTGAATCTCCGTCATAATCTCACTCATTGAAAACTTTTAAGAGCATTCTGAAAGTAGGAGATTTTTACTAGCTGTGATGAGTACTACTTGTGCGGAAGGTGTGGAGTGCGTTCCATCAATTCCTCTTTTCCGAGATATTGACTCTTGGTGATAATCTCACTCTTTTAAAACTTGTAAGAGAATTTTGAAAGTAGGGTGTTTTTTCTTCGTGTGTTGAGTACTACTTGTGCACACAGTGTGGACTGCGTGCAATCACTTCTTGATTTCCGAGAATTTGAATCTCGGTCATAATCTCAGTCTTTGAAAACTCCTAAGAGGATGTTGAATATAGGAGGTTTTTACTAGCTGTGATGAGTAGTACTTGTGCGCATGGTGTGGAGGGCCTCCCATTAATTCTTTATTTTCGAGATTTTGAATCTCGGTTATCATCTCACTCTTTGAAAACTTGTAAGAGCATGTTGAGAAAGGGTGGTTTTTACTACATGTGACGACTATTACTTGTGCTCAAGGTGTGGAGCGCCTGCCATCAATTCCTGATTTCCGAGATTTTGACTCTCGGTCATCATCTCACTCTTTAAAGACTTGGAAGAGCATGTAGAAGGTAGATCCTTTTTACTAGCTGTGATGAGTACTACTTGTGCGCACTGTGTGTAGGGCCTCTCATCAATTCCTGATTTCCGAGATTTTAAATGTCGATTATCATCTCACTCTTTAAAAACTTGTACGAGAATCGTGAAGGTATGTTGTTTTTACTAGCTTTAAAAAGTACTTCTTGTGCGCATGGTAGAGAGCGCGTCCCATTAATTCCTGTTTTCCGACATTTTCAATCTCGGTAATAATTTCACTCTTTAAAAACTTGTAAGAGCATGTTCAAGGTAATTGAATTTAACTAGCTGTGATGAGTACTACTTGTCCGGAAGGTATGGAGCACGTCTCATAAATTCCTGATTACCGAGATTTTGACTCTCGGTCATCATCTCACTCTTTGAAAACTTGTAAGAGCATCTTGAAAGTAGGTGGTTTTAACTAGCTGTGATGATTACTACTAGTGAGCACAGTGTGGAGCGTCTTCCATCAATTCCTGAATTCCGAGATTTTGACTCTCTGTCTTAATCTCCCTTTTTTATAAAACTTGTAGGATCATGTAGAAAGTTTGTGATTTTTACTAGCTGTGACTACTACTACTTGTGAGAACTGTCTGGAGCGCGTCCTATGAATTCCTGAGTTCCGAGATTTTCATTCTCTGTCATGAGCTCACTCTTTGAAAACTTGTAAGAGCATGTAAAACGTACCTGGTTTTTACTCGCTGTGATGAGTACTACTTCCGGGCACGTTGTGGAGCGTTTCTCATCAATTACTGATTTCCGAGATCTTCACTCTTGTTCATAATCGCACTCTTTAAAACCCTTAACAGCATGTTAAAAGTAAGTGGTTTTTACTCGCTGTGATGAGTACTACTTGTGCGAACGACGTGGAGGGCGTCCCATGAATTCCTGTTTTCCGAGATTTTGACTCTCGGTTATAATCTCACTCTTTGAAATCTTGTAAGAGCTTGTTGAAAGTAGGTGGTTTTTACTAGCTGTGATGAGTACTACTTGTGCTCTGTGTGGAGGGCCTCCCATCAATTCCTGATATCCGAATTTTGAATGTCGGTTATCATCTCACTCTTTGAAAACTTGTACGAGAGTCTTGAAGGTATGTGGTTTTTACTAGCTTTGAAAGGTACTACTTGTGCGCATAGTGAGGAGCGCGTTCCATCAATTCCTCATTTCTGAGATTTTGGATCTCGCTAATAATTTCACACTGTAAAAACTTATAAGAGCATGTTCAAATTAATTGGATTTCACTAGCTGTGATGAGTACTACATGTGGGAAAGGTATGGAGCACGTCACATGAATTCCTGATTTCCGAGATTTTTACTCTCGGTCATCATCTCACTCTTTCAAAACTTGTAAGAGCTTCTCGAAAGTAGGTGGTTTTAACTAGCTGTGATGACTACTACTAGTGGCACGGTGTGGAGCGCGTCCCATCAATTCCTGAATTCCGAGCTTATGACTGTTGGTGATAATCTCCCTCTTTGAAAACTTGTAAGATCATTTTAAGGTTGGTAGTTTTTATTATCTGTGACTAGTACTACTTGTGAGAACGGTCTGGAGAGCGTTCCATGAATTCCTGATTTCCGAGATTTTGACCCTCGGTCATAAGCTCACGCTGTCAAAACTTGTAAGAGCATGTTCAAAGTGGCTGGTTTTTACTCGCTGTGATGAGTAGTACTTGTGCGCACGGTGTGGATTGGGTCTCATCAATTTCTGATTTCCGAGATCTTGAATCTCGTTCATAATCGCACTCTTTAAAAACTCGTAAGAGGATATTGAAAGTAGGTGGCTTTTACTACCTTTGATGAGTACTACTTGTGCTGTCGGTGTAGAGCTCGTCCCGTCAGTTCCTGATTTCCCAGATTTTCACTCTTGTTCATAATTGCACTCTTTCAAAAACTCTTAAGAGCATGTTGAAAGTAAGTGGTGTTTCTTCGCTGTGATGAGTGCTAATTGTGCGAACAGAGTGGAGGGCGTCCCATGAATTCCTGTTTTCCGAGATTTTGACTCTCCGTCATAATGTCACTCTTTGAAAACTTGTAGGAGCATGTTAAAAGTAGGTGGTTTTTACTAGCTGTGACGAGTACTACTTCTGCTGAAGATGTGGCGCGCGTCCCATCAATTCCTGATTTCCGAGATTTTGAGTCTGCGTTATAATCTGCCTCCTTCAAAACTTGTAAGATCATGTCGAAAATTGGTGATTTTTACTAGCGGTGACTAGTTGTACTTGTGGGAACGGTCTGGAGCGCGTCCCATGAATTCCTGATTTCCGAGATTTTGACTCTCGGTCATAAGCTTGCTCTTTGAAAACTTGTAGGAGCATGTTGAAAGTAGGTGGGTTTTACTAGCTGTAATGAGTGCCACTTTTGTGCACGGTGCTGAGCGCGTCCCATCAATTCCTTATGTCCGAGATTCTGACTCTCGGTCATCATCTCACTCTTTAAAAACTTGTAAGACCATCTTGAAGGTAGGTGGTTTGAACTAGCTGTGATTACTACTACTATTAAGCGCGGTGTGAAGCGCGTTCCATCTATTCCTGAATTCCGACATTTTGACTCTTGGTCATAATCTCCCTCTTTGAAAACTTTTAAGATCGTGTCGAAAATTGGTGATTTTTACTAGCTGTGATGAGTATTACTTCTGCTTAAGGTGCGAAGCGCGTGCCATCAATTTCCGATTTCCGAGATTTTGACTCTCCGTCATAATCTTAGTCTTTGACAACTTGTAAGAGCGTGTGGAAAGAATGTGGTTTTTCTAGCTGTGATGAGTAATACTTGTGCGTACGGTGTGACTGTCTTTTCTTAAATTCCTAGTTTCCAAGATTTTGACTCCCGGTTATACTTTCGCTGTTTGAAAAGTTGTAAGAGCATGTGGAAAGAAGGTAGTTTTTACTAGTCGTGATGAGTACTACTTGTGCGCTCGGTATGGAGCGCGTCTCATGAATTCCTGATTTCGGAGGTTTTGACTCTCGGTCATAAGCTCACTCTTTGAAAACTTTTAGGAGCATGATGAAAGTAGGTGGTTTTAACTAGCTGTGATGAGTGCCACCTTTGTGTACGGTGCTGACTGCGTCCCATCAATTCCTGATGTCCGAGACTTTGACTCTCGTTCATAATCAGACTCTTTGAAAACTCTTAAGAGCACGTTAAAAGGAGGTGGTTTTTACTCTTTGAAATCTTGTAAGAGCTTGTTGCATGTAGGTGGTTTTTGCTAGCTGTGACGAGTATTACTTCTGCGTAAGGTGTGGAGCGCCTCCCTCTCTTCCTCATTTCCGAGATTTTGAATGTTTGAATGTTTATCATCTCACTCTTTGACTTCTTCAAAGTATGTGGTTTTTAGCGCATGGTGTGGAGCGCGTCCCACCAATTCCTCATTTCTGAGAATTTGACTCTCGGTCGTCATCTTACTTTTTTGAAACTTGTTATAGCATATTCAAAGTAGCTGGATTTTACAAGCTGTGATAAGTAGTAGATTTTAAATCTCGGTAATAATTTCACTCTTTGAAAACTTGTAAGAGCATGTTCAAAGTAATTGGATTTGACTAGCTTTGATGAGTACTACTTGCGCGCAAGTTATGGAGCACGTCCCATAAATTTCTGATTTCTGAGATTTTGACTCTCGGTCTTAATCACACTCTTTTAATACATGTAAGAGCATTTTGAAAGTAGGTGGTTTTTACTAGCTGTGATGAGTACTACTGGGGCGCACGGTGTGGAGCGCGTCCCATGAATTCCTGATTTCCAAGATGTTTACTTTCGGTTATAATCTCAGTCTTTAAAAACTTGTAAGAGCTTCTTGAAAGTAGGTGGTTTTTACTAGCTGTGACGAGGACTACTTCTGCTTAAGGTGCGGAGCGCGTCCCATCAATTCCCGAATTCCGAGATTTTGACTCTCCGTCATAATCTTAGTCTTTGACAACTTGTAAGAGCATGTGGAAAGAAGGTTGTTTTTACTAGCTCTGATGAATAATACTCTTGCACACGGTGCGACTCTCGTCCCACGAATTCCTAGTTTTTAAGATTTTGACTCCCGGTGATATCTTCGCTGTTTGAAAAATTGTAAGAGCAGGTTGAAAGTAGGTGGATTTTACTTGCTGTGATGAGTACTACTTGTGAGCATGGCATTGAGCGCGTCTCATGATTTTCTGATTTCCGAGAAAACTTGTAAGAGGAACTTGAAAGTAGGTGGTTTTAACTAGCTGTGATGGGTAGTACTTGTGAGCACAGTGTGCAGCGCGTCCCATCAATTCCTGAATTCCGAGATTTTGACTCTCGTTCATAATCGCAATGTTTGAAAATTCTTAAGAGGATATTGAAATTAGGTGGCTTTTACTAGCTGTGATGAGTACTACTTGTGCGGTCGGTGTGGAGCGCGTGCCATCAATTCCTTTCTTCCGAGATTTTGACTCTTGGTGATAATCTCACTCTTTGAAGACTTGTAAGAGCGTCTTGAAAGTATGTGGTTTTTACTAGCTGTCATGAGCCTACTTTTTCGCATGGATTGGAGCGCGTCCCATTTATTCCTGATTTCCGAGATTTTGACTCTCGCTCTTAATCTCACTCTTTCAAAAGTTGTAAGAGCAAAGCAGGTTGTTTTTTTCTTCGTGTGTTGAGTATTACTTGTGCGCACAGTGTGGACTTGGTACCATCAATTCTTGATTTCCGAGATTTTGACTCTCGGTCATAATCTCAGTCTTTTAAAAGTTGTAAGAGGGTGGATGTTACTAGATGTGACAAGTATTCCTTCTGCTCAAGGTGTGGAGCGTCTCCCATCAATTGCTGATTTCCTAGATTTGGAATGTCGGGTTTCATCTTACTCTTTGAAAACTTGTACGAGAATTTTGAAGTTATGTGGGTTTTACTAGAGAACTTCTTGTGCGCATGGTGGGAAGTGCGTCCCATCAATTCCTGATTTCCGAGATTTTGAATCGCGGTAATAATTTCACTCTTTGAAAACCATGTTCAAAGTAATTGGATTTGACTAGCTGTGATGCACGTCACATAAATTTTTGAGTTCTGACATTTTGACTCTCGGCCTTAATCTCACTCTTTTAAAACTTGTAAGAGCATTTTGAAAGAGGGTGGATTTTAGTAACTGTCATGAGTACTTACTGGGGCGCACGGTGTGGAGCGCGTCCCATCACTTCCTCTTTTCCCAGATTTTGACCCTGGCTCATAATCTCACTCTTTGAAAACTTGTAATAGCATCTTGAAACTAGCTGCTTTTTACTAGCTGTTTTTTTAATAGCTGTTTTCCGAGATTTTGAGTCATTGTCATAATCTCACTCTTTGAAAACTTGTAGGAGCAAGTTGAAAGTAGTTGGTTTTTACTAGCTGCCACTTTCGTGCACGGAACTGAGGGCTTTTCATTACTCCTGATGTCCGAGACTTTGAGTCTCGTTGACAATCACACTCTTTTAAAACTCTGAAGAGCACGTTGAAAGGAAGTTGCTTTTAGTACCTGTGCTTAGTACTACTTGTGTGCATGGTGTGGAGCGCGTCCCATCAATTCCTGCTTTCTGCGATTTTGGCTCTTGGTCATCATCTCACTCTTTAAAAACTATTAATAGCATATTCAAAGTAGCTGGTTTTTACAAGCTGTGATAAGTACTAGTTGTTCGCACGATGTGGAGCGCGTCCCATCAATTCCTGATTTCCGAGATGTTGACTCTCGGTTATAGTCTCACTCTTTGAAAACTTGTACGAGCTTGCTTCAAGATAGGTGGGTTTTACTAGCTGTGACGAGAATTACTTCTGCTTAAGGTGTGGATGGCGTCCCATCAATTCCTGATTTCCGAGATTTTGACTCTCCGACATAATCTTACTCTTTGACAACTTGTAAGAGCATGTGGAAAGAAGGTGGTTTGAACTAGCGGTGATGAGCAATACTTGCGCGCATGGTGTGGCACGCGTCCCATTAATTCCTACTTTCCGAGATTTTTACTCCCAGTGATAATCCCCCTGTTTGAAAAGTTGTAAGAGCAGGTTGAAAGTAGGTGGTTTTTACTAGCGTTGATGAGTACTACTTATGCGCACGGTATGGAGCGCGTCTCATAAATTCCTGATTTCCTAGATCTTGAATGTTGTTCACAATCGCAATCTTTGAAAACTCTTAAGAGGATATTGAAAGTAAGTGGTTTTTACTCGCTGTGATGAGTACTACTTGTGCAAACGGTGTGGAACGCCTCCCACGAATTCGTGTTTTCGAAGATTTTGACTCTCCGTCATAATGTCACTCTTTTAGGAGCATGTTTTTACTAGCTGTGATGAGTACTACTTGTGCGCACGGTGTGGAGGGTTTGCCATCATTTCTTGATTTCCGAGATTTTGACGTTCGGTGATAATCTCACTTTTTGAAAACTTGTGAGAGCGTTTTGGAAGTATGTGGTTTTTACAAGATGTCATAAGGGCTACTTTTGCGCATGGTTGAAATCGCGTCCCATAAATTCCTGATTTCTGCGATTTTGACTCTCGCTGATAATCTCACTCTTTGAAAACATGTAGGAGCATGTTGAAAGTAGGTGGTTTTTACTAGCTGTGATGAGTGCTACTTTTAAGCACGGTGCTGAGCGCGTCCCACGAACTCCTTATGTCTGATACTTTGACTCTCGTCCATAATCACACTCTTAAAACTCTGAAGAGCACTTGAAAGGAGATGGCTCTTAGTACCTGTAATTAGTACTACTTGTGTGCATGGTGTGGAGGGTTTGCCATCATTTCTTGATTTCCGAGATTCTGAATGTCAGTCATAATCTTAGTCTTTGAAAACTGGTAAGAGCATGTTTAAAATAGCTGGTTTTTCATAGCTGTGACGAGTATTACTTGTGTTTAAGGTGTGGAGCGCGTCTCAACAATTTCTGATTTCCGAGATTTTGAATCTCGGTCATAATCTCACTCTTTGAAAACATGTTAGAGCATGCTGAAAGTAGGTAATTTTTTGTTTGTTTATTGAGTACTACTTGTGCACAGAGTGTGGACAGCGTGCCATCAATTCTTGAATTCCGAGATTTTGACTCTCGGTCATAATCTCAGTCTTTAAAAACGTCTAAGATCTTGTTGAATGTAGGATGGTTTTACTAGCTGTAATGAGTAGTACTTGTGCGCACGGTGTGTAGGGCCTCCCATCAATTCTTGATTTCCGAGATTTTGACTGTTGGTTATCATCTCACTCTTTTTAAACTTGGAAGAGCATGTTAGCGTTAGATGGTTCTTACTAACTGTGTTGAGTACTACTTGTGCGCACTGTGTGGAGCGCTTCCCATCAATTCCTGATTTCCGAGATTTTGACTGTCGGTTATCATCTCATTCTTTTAAAACGTGTACAAGAATCTTGAAGGTATGTGGTTTTTACTAACTTTGAAGAGTATTTCGTGTGGGAATGGTGGGGAGCGCGTCCCATCAATTCCTCATTTCCGATAGTTAATAATTTCACTCTTTGAAAACTTGTAAGAGCATGTTCAAAGTAATTGGATTTGACTAGCTGTGACGATTACTACTCTTTCGAAAGTTATGGAGCACATCACATAAATTCCTGATTTCTGAGATGTTGACTCTGTGTTAGTTTCACTGTTTTAAAACTTGTAAGAGCATTTTGAAAGTAGATGGTTTGTACTAGCTGTGATGAGTATTACTTATGCGCACGGTGTGGAGCGCGTCCCAGGAATTCCTGTTTTCCGAGATTTTGACTCTCCGTCATAATCTCACTCCTTGAAAACTTGTAGGAGCATGTCGCAAGTAGGTTGTTTTTACTAGCCTTGATGAGTGCCACTTTTTTGCGCGGTGCTATGCGCGTCCCATCAATTCCTCATTACCAAGATTTTGTTCATAATCTCACGCTTTAAAAACTCTTAAGAGCATATTGTAAGTAAGTGGTTTTTACTCGCTGTGATGAGTACTACTTGTGCGAACGGTGTGGAGCGCCTCCCATGAATTCTGTTTTTCCGAGATTTTGACTCTCCCTCATAATCTCACTCTTTGAAAACTTGTAGGAGCATGTTGAAAGTAGGTAGTTTTTACTAACTGTTATGAGTACTACTTGTGCTCACTGAGTGGAGGGCCTCCCATCAATTCCTGATTTCCAAGATTTTGAATGTCGGTTATCATCTCACTCTTTGAGAACTTGTACGAGAATCTTAAAGGTATGTTCTTTTTGCTAGCTTTGAAGACTACTTCTTGTGCGCATGTTGGGGACCGCGTCCCCATCATTTCCTGATTTCCTAGATTTTGAAACGTTGTAATAATATCACTCTTTGAAAACTGGTAAGAGCATGTTCCAAGTAATTGGATTTGACTAGGTATAATGAGTACTACTTGTGCGCAAGGTAGGGAGAACAATTCCTGATTTCCGACATTTTGACTCTCGGTGATAAGCTAACTCTTTGAAAACTTGTAAGAGCGTCTTGAAAGTATGTGGTTTTTACTAGCTGTCATGAGGGCTACTTTTGCGCATGATTGGGAGCGCGTCCCATCATTTCCTGATTTCCGAGATTTTGACTCTCGGTCGTAATATCAGTCTTTGAAAACTTGTAACAGAAGGTTGAATGTAGGAGGTTTTTACTTGCTGTCATGACTAGTACTGGTGCGCACGGTGTGGAGGGCCTCCCATCAATTCTTGATTTCTGAGATTTGACTCTCGGTTATAATCTCAGTCTTTGAAACCTTTTAATAGCATGTAAAAGGTAGATGGTATTTACTAGCTATGATAAGTACTACTTGGGCGGATGGTGGGGAGCGCGTCCCGTCAATTCCTGATTTTCGAGATTTCGAATCTCGGTAATAACTTCACTCTATGAAAACTTGTAAGAGCATGTTCAAAGTAATTGGATTTGACTAGTAGTGATGAGTACTACTTGTGCGCAAGCTCTAGAGCACGTCACATAAATTCCTGATTTCCTAGATATTGACCCTAGGTCATCATCTCACTCTTTGAAAACTTGTAATAGCATCTCGAAAGTAGCTGCTTTTTACTAGCTGTGATTAGTAGTACTTGTCCTAAAGGTGCGGTGCGCGTCCCACCAATTTCTGATTTCTGAGATTTTGGCCCTCGGTCATCATTTCACTCTTTGAAAACGTGTAATAGCATATTCAAAGTAGCTGGTTTTCACTCTTGTTCATAATCGCACTCTTTAAAAACTCTTAAGAGCATGTTTAAATTAAGTGGTTTTTACTCGCTGTTATGAGTACTACCTGTGCGTACGTTGTGGAGCGCCTCCCATGAATTCCTGTTTTCCGAGATTTTGATTCTCCGTCATAATGTGACTGTTTTAAAACTTTTAGGAGCATCTTTTTACTAGCTGTGATAAGTACTACTTGTGCGCACGGTGTGGAGTGCGTGCCATCCATTCCTGTTTTTCCACGATTTTTACTCTCGGTGATAATCTCACTCTTTGAAAACCTGTAACAGCGTCTTCAAAGTATGTGGTTTTTACTAGCTGTCATGAGGGCTACTTTTGCGCATGGTTTGGATCGCGTCCCATAAATTCCTGATTTCCGCTATTTTGACCCTCGTTGATAATCTCATTCTTTGAAAACATGTAGGAGCATGTCGAAAGTAGGTGGTTTTTACTAGCTATGATGAGTGCCACTTGTGCGCACAGCATGCAGCGCGTCTCATGAATTCCTGATTTCCGAGATTTTTACTCTCGTTTATCTTCTCACTCTTTGGAAACTTGTAAGAGCATCTTGAAGGTAGGTGGTTTGAACTAGCTGTGATGACTACTACTAGTGAGCACGGTGTGGAGCGCGTCCCAGCAAATCATGAATACCGAGATTTTGACTCTTGGTCATAACCTCCCTCTTTGAAAACTTGTAAGATCATGTCCAAAATTGGTGATTTTTACTAGCTGTATCTGGTACTACTTGTGAGAATGGCCTGGAGCGCGTCCCATCAATTCCTGATTTCCGAGATTTTGACGCTCGGTCATAAGCTCACTCTTTGAAAACTTGTAGGAGCATGTTGAGAGTAGGAGGTTTTAACTAGCTGTGATGACTGCCACTTTTGTGCACGGTGCTGAACACGTCTCATCAATTCCTGATGTCCGAGATTTTGACTCTTGGTTATCATCTCACTCTTTGAAAACTCTGAAGAACGCGTTGAAAGGAGATGGGTTAGATTTCTAATGTCGGTTATCATATCACTCTTTTAAAACTTGTACGATAATCTTCAAGGTACTTGGTTTTTATTAGCTTTGAAGCGTACTTCTTGTGCTCATGGTGGGGAGCGCGTCCCATCAATTCCCTCTTTTCCGAGATTGTGAATCTCGGTAATAATTTCACTCTTTGAATACTTGTAAGAGCTTGTTCAAAGAAATTGGATTTAACTTGAAGAGATGAGTACTACCTGTGCGCAAGGTATGGAGCACGTCTCATAAATTCCAGATTTCCGAGATTTTGACTCTAGGTCATCATCTCACTCTTTGAAAACTTGTAAGAGCATCTTGAAAGTAGATGGTCTTAACTAGCTGTGATGACTACTACTAGAGAACACGGTGTGCAGCGCGTCCCATCAATTCCTGAATTCCGAGATTTTGACTTTCGGTCATAATCCCCCTCTTTAAATACTTGTAAGATCATGTTGAAACTTGGTGATTTTTACAAGCTGCGACAAGTACTACTTGTGAGAACGGTCTTTAGCGCGTTCCATGAATTGATTGATTTCCACTGAATGATTTCCCAGATTTTAACTTTCGTTCATCATCGCGCTCTTTAAAACTCGTAAGAGCATGCTGAAAGTAAGTGGTTTTTACTCCCTGTGATTAGTACTACTTGTGCGCACGGTGTGGAGCACGACTCTTCAATTCCTGATTTCGGAGATCTTGAATCTCGTTCATAATTGCAACTCGTAAGAGGATATTGAAAGTAGGTGGCTTTTAGTACCTTTGATGAGCACTACTTGTGCTGTCGCTGTAGAACTCGTCCCATCAGATCCTGATTTCCAAGATTTACACTCTTGTTCATAATCGCACTCTTTAAAAACTCTTAAGAGCATGTTGAAAGTAAATGGTTTTTGCTCGCTGTGATGAGTGCTCCTTGTAGGAACAGTGTGGAAAGCGTCCCATGAATTCATATTTTCCGAGAGTTTACTCTCCGTCATAATCTAACTCTTTGAAAACTTTGTAGGAGCATGTTGAAAGTAGGTGTTTTTACAAGCTGGGATGAGTGCCTCTTTTGTGCACGGTGCTAAGCGCGTCCCATCAATTCCTGATGTCCGAGACTTTGACTCTCGTTCATAATCACACTCTTTTAAAACTCTGAATAGCGCGTTGAAAGGAGTGGCTTTTGTACCTGTGATTAGTACTACTTGTGTGCATGGTGTGGAGCGCGTCCCATCAATTCCTGATTTCTATGATTTTGGCTCTTGGTCATCATCTCACTCTTTGAAAACTTGTAATAGCATATTGAAAGTATCTGGTTTTAATGCTCTGATAAGTACTACTTGTGCGCACTCTGTGGAGCCCTTCCCATTAATTCCTGATTTCCGAGATTTTGAATGTCGGTTATCATCTCACTCTTTGAAAACTTGTACGAGAATCTTGAAGGTATGTTGATTTTACTAGCTTTTAAGAGTACTTCTTGTGGGCATGGTGGGGAGCGCGTCCCATAAATTCCTGATTTCCGAGATTTTGACTCGTTTCATAATCACAATCTTTGAAAACTCTTAAGAGCACGTTGAAAGGAGGTGGTTTTTACTACCTGTGTTTTGTACGACTTTTGCGCACGGCGTGGAGGGCCATCATTTCTTCTTTTCCTAGAGTTTGAATGTCGGTCATAATCTTAGTGTTGAACACTCGTAAGAGCATGTTGAAAGTCGGCGCGTTACTAGCTTTTACGAGTATTACTTGTGCTGAAGGTGTGGAGCGCGTCCCATCGATTCCTGATTTCCGAGATTTTGAATCTCGGTCATAATCTCACTCTTTGAAAACTTGTAAGAGCATGCTGAAAGTAGGTGGTTTTTGCTAGCTGTGATGAGTAACTACTTGTGCGCTCTCGGTGAAAATCTCACTCTTTGAAAACCTGTAAGAGCGTCTTGAAAGCTTGTGGTTTTTACTAGCTGTAATAAGCACTACTTTTGCGCATTGTTGGGAGTGCGTCCTATAAATTCCTGATTTCCGGTCTTAATCTCACTGTTTTAAATCTTGTCTTAGCAATTTGATAGTAGGTTGTTTTTCCTTCGTGTGTTGAGTACTACTTGTGCACACAGTGTGGACGGCGTGCCATCAATTCTTGATTTCCGAGATTTTGACTCCCCGTCATAATCTTAGTGTTTGAAAACTTGTAAGAGCATGTGGAAAGAAGGTGCTTTTTACTAGCTGTTATGAGTAATACTGTGCGCACGCATGGAGCGCGTCTCATGAATTCCTTATTTCCGAGATTTTGACTCTCGGTCACAAGCTCACTCTTTGAAAACTTGAAGGAGCATGTTGAAAGTAGGTGTTTCTACTAGCTGTGACGAGGGTTAATTTTGTGCTGACTGCCTCTCATCAATTCCTGATGTCGGAGACTTTGACTGTCGTTCATAATCACACTCTTTGAAAACTCTTAAGAGAACGTTGAAAGGAGGTTGTTTTTAGTACCTGTGATTAGTACTACTAGTGCGCACGGGGTGGGGGGGGGGGGGCGTCCCATCATTTCTCGATTTGCGAGATTCTGAATGTCGGTCATAATCTCAGTCTTTAAAAAGTATACACGGTATTCATGAAAAACAGGTTTTAGATAGATTAGACGTAGTTAGATTTTGCATTTTGTTTAGGATAATTAGGTTATTTCAAATTTTTATTACTCCTAATGGATTTTACCGTGTTTAAATAAAGAACTATTCTATTCTTCTATTCTATTCTATTCTATTCCTGTTCTCCGAGATTTTGACTCCCGTTGATAATCTCCCTGTTTGAAAAGTTCTAAGACAAGGTTGAAAGTAGGTGGCTTTTACTAGCTGTGATGAGTACCACTTGTGCGCACGGCATGGAGCGCGTCTCATAAATTTCTGATTTCCGAGATTTTTGACTCTCGGTCATCATCTCACTCTTTGAAAACGTGTAATAGCATATTTCAAAGTAGCTGGTTTTCACTGTTGTTCATAATCGCATCTTGAAGTACGTGGTTTTAACTTGCTGTGATGACTACTACTAGTGAGCACGGTGTGGAGGGCGTCCCATCAATTCGTGAATTCCGAGATTTTGACTCTCGGTCATAATCTCCTTCTTTGAAAACTTGAAGATCATGTTGAAACTTGGCGATTTTTACGAGCTGTGACTAGAACTACTTGTTAGAACGGTATGGAGGGCGTTGCATTAATTCCTGATTTACGAGATTTTGACTTTCGGTCATAATCGCACCTTTTAAAAACTCTTAAGAGCATGTTGAAAGTAAGTGGTTTTTACTCGCTTTGATGATTACTACTTGTGCGCACGGTGTGGAGCGCGTCCCATCAATACCTGATTTCCGAGATCTTGAATCTCGTTCATAATCGCACTCTTTAAAAACTCGTGAGAGGATTTTGAAAAGGTGGCTTTTACTACCTTTGATGAGTACTACTTCCGCTGTCGGTATGGAGCTCGTCCCATCAGTTCCTGATTTTTCAAGAGTTTCACTCTTCTTCACAATCGCACTCTTTAAAAACTCTTAAGAGCATGTTGAAAGTAACTGGTTTTTGCTCGCTGTGATGAGTACTACTCGTGCGAACTGTGTGGAGAGCGTCCCATAAATTCCTGTTTTCCGAGATTTTGACTCTTCGTCATAATCTCACTCTTTGAAAACTTTTAGGAGCATGTTGAAGAAAGGTGCTTTTTACTAGCTTTGATGATTGCCAATTTTTTGCACGGTCCTGAGCGCGTCCCATCAATTCCTGATGTCCAAGACTTTAACTCTAGTTCATAATCACAACTCTTTGAAAACTCTTAAGAGCACGTTGAAAGGAGGTTGCTTTTAGTACCTCTGATCAGTACTACTTGTGCGCACGCCGTGGAGGGCGTCCATCAATCTCAGTCTTTAAAAACTCGTAAGAGCATGTTGAAATTAGGTGGTTTTTACTAGCTGTGGACAAGTATTACTTGTGCTGAAGGTGTGGAGCGCGTTTCATTAATTCCTGATTTCCGAGATTTGAAATCTCGGTCATAATCTCACTCTTTGGAAAGTTGTAAGAGCATGCTGAAAGTAGGTGGTTTTTACTAGCTGTTATGAGTACTACTTGTGCGCGCGGTGTGGAGTGCGTCCCATCAATTCCTGTTTTCCGAGATTTTGACTCTCGGTGATAATCTCACTCTCCGAAAACCTGTAAGAGGGTCTTGAAAGTTTTAGGTTTTACTAGCTGTCAGGAGGGCTACTTGTGCGCACTGTGTGGAGCGCTTCCCATCAATTCCTGATTTCCGACATTTTTGAATGTCGGTTATCATCTCACTCTTTTGAATACTTGTACGAGAATCTTGAATCAATTCAAAGTAATTGGATTTGACTACCTTTGATGACTACTCCTTGTGCGCAAGTTGGAGCAATCACATAAATTCCTGATTTTTAGGATTTTGACCCTCGTAGTAGTCTTACTCTCTCAAACACTTGTAGTAGGTGGTTTTTACTAGGTGTTATGAGTACTACTTGTGCGCACGGGTTGAGCGCGTCCCATGAATTGCTGTTTTTCGAAATTTAGACTCTTGTAGGAGGATGTTGAAAGTAGGTGGTTTTACTAGGTGTGATAAGTGCCACTTTCGTGCACGGTGCTGAGCACGTCCGTCAATTCCTGATTTCCAAGATTTTCACTCCTGTTCATAGTCGCACCCTTTAAAAACTCTTAAGAGCATGTTTTAAGTAAGTGGTTTTTACTCGCTCTTAGGAGTACTACTTGTGCGAACGGTGTGGAACGCGTCCCATGAATTCCTGTCTTCCGAGATTTGACTCTTCGTCATGATCTCACTCTTTCAAACATGTAGGAGGCATGTTGAAAGTAGGTGGTTTTTACTAGCTGTGATTAGGGCCAATTTTGTGGACGGTGCTGACTGCGTCCCATCAATTCCTGATGTCCGAGATTTTGACTCTCGTTCATGATCACACTCTTTGATAACCTCTGTAGAGCACGTTGTGCGCACGGCGTGGGGAGGCGTCCTATCATTTCTTGATTGCGAGATTCTGAATGTCGGTCATAATCTCAGTCTTAAAAACTCGTAAGAGCACGTTGAAGGTAGGAGGTTTTTACTAGCTGTGACTAGTATTTCTTGTGCTAAGGGGTAGAATACGTGCCATCAATTCTTCCTTTCCAAGATTTTTCACTCTTGTTTATAATCGCACTCTTTTAAACTCTTAAGAGCATGTTGAA